>CM037095.1:60002179-60424345 GCA_020916435.1 Oxytropis ochrocephala
AACTGAATCTTCACCAGGATTTCTAATTCTAGACGATCATGATGGGGTTACTCTGTTTGTTTGAAATTTAGAACATGCTAAAGCTAGCTTTGTTATTTCTTGAGTAGCCAGCTTTTAATTTTAATATGCATTTTTAATGCTTAGATGAAATCCTATATATGGCTTCAAACTGAAGATGGTTCTATTCAACAAGTGGAGGAAGCAGTTGCGATGTTTTGCCCTATGATTTGTCAGGAGGTTCTTCAGACAGGCATGGGGTCTTCCAAAAGTTATGCAGTGTCTCTTCCGCCAAAAGTCAGTCCCGCAATCTTGGGTTTGATACTTGATTACTGTCGGTTCCACCAAGTACCGGGACGTTCTAATAAGGTATGAAATAATTCCATCTTTCATGTGATTCACTGTACATTGGTTTTAAGGAGATATATTTTTTCAGTCCTCCATCTTTAAATTGATTCTTATTTGATATTTGATAATTTGAACCATTACATAATCCTATTTAGTTGTATATGTGGTAACTTGTCTCTCTGTCTTTTTACTTCTGCTTTTTAAGGTGAAATACTGGAAAGGTGGCACAATGTATAGATCAATGAGTGTTTGCATTTGATTGTTACTGTTGTAGGAGCGTAAAACTTTTGATGAGAAATTTATTCGGATGGATACCAAGCAGTTATGTGATTTGACATCTGCTGCCGACAGCCTTCTACTGAAGCCATTGGTTGACTTGACCAGCAGAGCACTTGCTCGGATGATTGAAGGAAAAACCCCCGAGGAGATTCGTGAAACGTTTCATTTACCCGACGATCTTACTGAGGTGTGTGATAATAGCCAAAAGAAACCCTTCAAGTCTGCAACCCTGTTTCTTGATTTCCCTTTGGTTTTTTACAGGAAGAGAAGCTGGAGCCTCTGAGAAACATAACCGATGATCCACGTATCCGACTTCTGAACAGATTATATGCTAGAAAGAGGAAAGAACTACAAGAGAAGAAGAAACTGAAGGCATGTTCTACTGTTTAAATTCCACTGATACTGGTGGACGTTGCATATCAAATGTTTGATATATAATTCTTATGACAAAATTCTTGTCATCCTATATTGCAAATCAAACTAAAGGTTGCCATGTGTTTCAGGACGTTGAGGTTGAGGAGGAGCCAAAGGATGAGCGGTCAGTTGATGATCTACTTTCATTTATTAATGGCGCAGACGGAGGTATGTCACGTTCCACCCTGATCACTGTCATTATATTTTATTGTTTTGTCATTACTGTTTAGATGCATGGAGCTTCTCTTGTTTCTGGTAGATTGTCATCACATTATATTTTCTTTTATTCAATCATATTGTTTGTTCTAAAGTCTGACTGAGAGTATAATACTTATATCGCACTATCTCTTGTTTTTGCTTTACATGACATAATAACATACGTTAAGGATACATATGATTTGGCAGATATAAGAGGAACTAGAGCAAACAAGAACAAAAAGAAGAATAGGAGAAAGAAAGACAACGCAAAAGATCCTTCCTTAAAAATGCAAAGGAAAATCATAAGGTTAGACTTCGCCTCTTATTCTTTTTGAGAACACTTGTTTGTTTGCTTGAAGTGTATATTCTTTCTCATGGCTTGCATGACCACTAGTGACTAGTCCACTACCTTTTATTCTTGCATTATTTTTGTTTTGAAAGTGTTGTTTCTGATTGAATATCATTTGATATATTTTAGGAGTTGAACACTCTTCCTTCTGCATATCATGACAATTTTGACAATGACTTAGAGACCCCTACTGTTAATTTATCTCCGAATATCGAGTTCATTGAAGGTGATCTTGATGATGACTTAGATCCTGCAATGAAAGCCGAGCTTGACAGGTTAGATACATGTTTCTGCTGCTTCTTCAACTGACGGGAATAAGCTCGAAGCTATATGCTTGTCTGCACGACTATTCTCAAATTAATTTTCATGTCCAAAAATTAACTTATCTTTATTTGTGAACCCAAGAATCTTTCTGACTGGTTTAGCATTTCAGTGCACTTTTCTGTGATTTAATCCAGTCAGAGTTATTGACATTACTCAGGATTCTTGTCTGAATTGGATAGTATGTGTGCTGCTGCAGTTCTTTAAATATTGTTTGTTTAATAAACTTTATTGGACTAGATATCTTATGGAATGAATGGTTATATTAGATAGAAACTGTGAAAAGGATAGCCTTGTCAGCTAATTGTATTGTTTTTATTTATTTATTTGGCATTAATTGACTGTATTTCCTATTATGCAGAGAAGTGGAAGATTTTGCACGAAGATTAAATTCAGATTGGCCTGAAAGGATGCAAATTTTATCTTTGGGCCAAGACAGAAGACTAGTGCCAATTTCTATGAACAGCAATGGTTCAACCCGCCTGTGTACAAGTATGTTCTTTTTTGTCTTCCCAATTTAGAACCCTACTTGCTTCCTTTTATTTCCATAAGAAGTAAGTATTTGAGAATTTCAACCAAATGATTCTAACTGGTAACTCATAATAGAGAAAGGGCTAGTTGAGAGTGAAGAGTCACAATCATGTTTTAAATTTTATTCACCATATAATTTATGGCACATACAGGTTTTGATCGGAGGTAGTGCAGCGCCAGACAGCACCGGCGGATAATGCAATTTTCAAGTATGAGCAGCGGTTAAGGCGATCGGAAAGGGTGGTAGCTTAGGGTTTGTTGTTTTGTGAATTATGAAAGCGCTAGTTTTGTTTTTTTAGCACCATGTGAGTAAATTATCACAACCAAAATGTAGAACATTTTAAATTCTGCAAAAGGTGAGAGAAGAATAAGTACTCTGGAAAGCAATTCCACCTTGTTTTCTTGTATATTTTTAATTTTTTTAGTTTTAAGTAATTCAATTGCCATTTTTGTTTTGGTTTTTTTTGGGTACAGACAATATTTGGCCTTAGTAACTTATTAAATATTCAAACACCTCGCCAAATGTGGTTATGGTCGAGTTGTATTGCCCCTTTAGTGTTTTTTTTTTTCTTTTCTTTTGGTGAATTCTTTAGTGGATTAGTTACATAATCTTATTATTTAACAGGAAATGATTATTCATTGTAAGCATTTTCAATTTCATAATCTGTGTACTGTGTCGTCTGTGAGAAAGGAAAAATGTATGTATTTTTCATCAGTAATTACAAAAACACAATTTCTTTTCTTTTGTACTTGAACAAAAACACAATTTCATTTCTGGGAGAAAAATTATTATGTACACCCTTCAAACATTCAAGATACCCAATTTGAAGTTTTTAATATGCACTGAATGTGACTACTATGTATCAATAAATCAAACTAACTCAAACATAGTTCGTGGCTTGACTCAGTAATTAGTTCATAAAATAAACCAAATGACTTGAGCTTCAACTACAGTTTGACTCGTACGGTTCATGAACCAAGTCGTTTACACACATTATATATCTACACACACCTTTTTGTGTATAATATTGTATACATTACCTTAGTGTGTAATCACATTTATATTTTTCAATTGCAATCGTTTTAATTTTTAACTAAAAAGCTTAGTGAATTTCTAATGAGTTGAGTGAGAATAACTACATTTATTTGACTTTTGATTCATGTGAATCGAGCTCACAAGCTAAACTGAATTGTTTTAGTAACCATTTTTTATTGGATCGAGTTGAGCTTAACCAAGTTAAACTCGACTCAACTCATTTCCATTCTAGTATAGTCATCTTCTCAAGGACTCTACAACCCAACTCAATCGTATGTAACCGCCAATAGCGGTGGAAGGACCCAGAAAGGTGTTGAATGTATAAGAATAAACTAGTATATTAGAGAAGTTATGCAATTGTAGTAGTTCAGATATTGAGTATAAATACTCTACTGATATCAATGTAACAGTAACACAAAAGTGAATAAAACAGATTTTAAAAATTTCGGTTATAGTAGTCTTCTTTCTCTTGTGCGCTCTCTCTCTCTCTTTCTCTGTGAGTGCAAGTGTGTGATGTGTTCTGAGATTCCAACAAATGGTATCTAGAGCATGAATTGTTGGATCTCGACGATCGATTGAGTGAAAAGTGAGGTGTGTGAAACCACAATTTCGAGTGGATTTGTGAGCGAGTGAGAATCCCCAAATCAAAACCTAAACACGAGTGATTGGTGAGAAATCTATCAATGGCAACGATGAACGGACATTTTCCGGCGAACTTTCCGATCCTTGATGGAAAGAATTACGACCAGTGGTGCATGAAGATGAAAGCGATCCTTGGATATCAGGATGTGTGGGATTTGGTGGTGAACGGGCTTGATCCACTTCCGGCGAATCCAACGGCTGCGCAACAGAATACGTACAGAGATGCGAAGAAGAAAGACTGCAAAGGTTTGTGTATTTTACATCAGTGCGTGAATCAAGCAATTTTTGAGAAAATTGCGAGATCGGAGTCGAGCAAAGCGGCGTGGGATGTGCTTGCAAGTTAAATGCGACGCCGCGATCGTAAAATTGAAGAGAGTACGATTGCAAACCCTAAGAAGACAATACGAATTGCTCGGAATGGAGGAAAGTGAAACAATTGCTGCATACTTTACAAGAGTGCAAACGATGACGAATCAAATGATATCGTGTGGAGAAACATTATCTGATGAGAAGATCGTTGAAAAGATTTTGCGATCTGTTACTGCAAAGTTTGACAATGTCACGGTGGCAATTGAACAAGCACAGGATTTATCAACAATGAAACTGGAAGAACTTCAAGGAACACTTGAAGCGCATGAACAGAGGATTAATGAAAGGAACTCGGTGAAAGGAAGTGTTGAACAAGCGTTGGCGATGCAGATTGGAGGAAGAGGTGGTGATAATCATAGAGGAAGAGGCGAGAGGCGTAAACAATTGGAGAGGAGGCGAGAGGCGAGGTAATTTTTACAATTCTAATTACAGTAGAGGTAATTCAAATCATCGAAATAGTAATAGTGAACAAAAGAACAATAGTGGTGAAAATCATAGAGGAAGAGGCGTTAGAGAAGTAGAGGTGGTAGAGGTAGAGGTAGGAGATATGACAAGAGTCACATACAATGCTATAATTGTGAAAAATATGGACACTTTGCTGATGAGTGTTATAGCAATGTAAGTGGTAATGAAGTGAAGATGGCTGAAGAAGAAGAGGAGGAGAAGGAAGAGACTTTGCTAATGGCACTTGAAGAGAGGGAGGAAGTAGAAGAAGTGTTGCATATGGTGACTGTGAAGGAGGAAGGTGACAATAGTGAATCTTTGGTTTCGGATCTTGGTTGTTCCACACACACATGTCGGGGAGAAAAGATCGGTTTGTTGAGCTTGATTTCTCAATCAAGAGCAGAGTAAGGTTTGCTGATGATAGAACATTGAAGGTGGAAGGAGTAGGCAAGGTGATGATAAGAAAGAAGGATGGATCAATGTGCTTCATTTCTGGTGTTCTTTATGTACCAGGAATGAAAAGCAATTTGTTGAGTATAGGACAGTTATTGGAGAAGGAGTATAGAATGGTGCTAGAAGATAGAGCCATGAAAGTGTTTGATACAGAAGGTAGGTTGCTGGTGAAGGCATTTCTGTCTAAAAACAGAACATTTAAGGTTGAACTGGGTGTGTTACTGCAGCAATGTCTTGCTACTGCAGTGGACAAAGAAGAATGGTTGTGGCACTTCAGATATGGACATTTAAATTTTGGTGATCTAAACAAGTTGCAAAGCAAGGAGATGGTGAAAGGATTGCCTCAAATCCATGCACCAAGAGACATATGTGCAGAGTGTGTGGAGAGCAAGATGGCTAGAGGTTCATTCAATCCAAATGCTCCGAAAGCGGATCGTAGAGAGAGAGCTGCAGTGATTTTTTCTGATGTGTGTGGACCAATTCAGCAGGAAACACCAGGAGGTAATAAATATTTTATTACATTCATAGATGATTTTACTAGGAAATGTTGGATTTATTTGCTTAGGAGGAAGAGTGATGTGTTAGAAGTATTCAAAAAATTCAAAGTCCTAGTAGAAAAACAAAGTAGTGAATATATAAGTGTACTGAGAACTGATGGTGGTGGTGAGTATGTTAGTGCTGAGTTCACTGCATTCTGTGAAAATGAGGGGATAACACATGAGGTTACTCCTCCATATACACCTCAGCATAATGGAATTGCTGAGAGAAAGAATAGGACATTACTTAATATGGTGAGAAGTATGTTGAAGAGCAGAAATATGCCTAAGTATTTGTGGGGAGAGGCTGTGAATACTGCTGCATACATATTGAATAGGTGCCCAACCAAGAAATTGGAGAATACCACACCTGAGGAGGCTTGGACAGGTGTCAAGCCAAGTGTCTCACATTTCAGAGTGTTTGGTTCAGTATGTTATAGACGCATACCTGACCAAACAAGAACAAAACTTGATAATAAGGGTGAATTGATGGTCATGCTGGGTTATCATTCTACTGGTGGATACAAATTGTTGAACCCAGTGACTAACAAGGTAGTGACAAGCAGAGATGTTGTGTTTGATGAGACTAAGACATGGGATTGGGGAGAGAAGATTGAAAGTTCAGTAAGTTCAGAACAGAACAGGTTTGAAGTTCCTGCTGATGAGTTTGGTATAGCTCAAGAAAATGATGATGGTGATAGAGAGGAAGAGCCTAGAAGATCATTGAGAACTAGGCAAGCACCTACAAGGTTTAATGACTATGAAGTGATGATAGATAGTGAGATAAATTCTGAAGGTGATATTGTACATTTTGCTCTGCTGGCAGAAACTGAACCAGTGAATGTGGAGGAAGCAATGAAGAATCCTAAGTGGCTAGAAGCAATGAAAGAAGAAATAAGGTCTATAGAGAAGAATATGACTTGGGAATTAGTAGAATTACCCAAAGATAAGAAAGCTATAGGAGTAAAATGGGTGTATAAGGTGAAAGTGAATCCAAAGGGTGAGGTGGTGAAGTACAAAGCCCGGTTAGTGGCTGAGAGGTTTCTCTGAGAAGCAAGGTGTAGATTATGAAGAAGTTTTTGCACCAGCTTGCAAGACTTGAAAGCTGTGAGAGTGGTGGTAGCTCATGCTAGCTTGAAGAAGTGGAAAATACATCAATTAGATGTGAAATCGCCTTCTTGAATGGAGAGTTGGAAGAGGAAGTGTATGTTGAACAACCTACTGGTTTTGTGAAGCAAGGAAGTGAAGATAAAGTGTTGAAATTGAAGAAGGCATTATATGGCTTGAAGCAAGCTCCACGAGCTTGGAACAAGAAGATAGATAAGAGTTTGATCAACATGGGGTATGTGAGATGTGTTAGTGAACATGGTGTGTATGTGAAGTCAAGGGAGAAGATGTGGTGATCATATGCCTCTATGTTGACGATTTATTGGTAATCGGAAACAATGAACTCAAAGTGGCGTAATTCAAGGAGAACATGATGAGAATTTTTGAGATAGCGGACACTGGGAGAGATTCATTACTTCCTAGGAATTGAATTTCAAAGAACAAGTAAGGGAATTCTGCTGTCACAACAGAAATACACTGCTGATATTCTGCAGAGATTCAACCTGCAGAATTGTAACAGTGTGGAAACACCTGCAGAAGCAGGATTGTGGCTCGATAAAGAAGTGGATGAGCAAGAAGTTGATGCTACCGAATTCAGAATGGTGGTTGGGGCACTGAGATATCTCTGCAACACCGACGACATTGTTTTCAGTGTAGGTTTGATTAGCAGAGTTATGGACAGGCCTAGAACATCACACTTGGCTGCTGCAAAGAGGATTCTGAGATATATAAAAGGAACCATGACATATGGAATTCTTCTGCCAAGTGAATGCAGTGAAAGTAAGAGAAGCTTGTATGGTTATCTTGATGCAGTTGGGGAGGTGATAAATCTGATAGGAAAAGTACTGCAGGATCTGTCTTCATGCTTGGAGCGAGTCCTATATCATGGAGTTCAAAGAAAGAATCATTGTAGCTTTATCATCCTGTGAGGTCAATACATTGCGAAAGATCAATGGCGACATGTCAAGCTATTTGGCTTGATAATCTTATCAGAACCGAGAATCAAGAAGGAAGAATCTTTGTGGAGCTATTTGTTGATAACAAATCGCAATAAACTTGGCTAAGCATCCAATGGCACATGGAAGATCCAAGCATATAGAGACACGCTATCATTTCCTGAGGATCAAGTATCTAAAGGAAGACCAAGGTGAACTATTGTAGATCCGATATGCGGGTTTGCGAATATTCTTACTAAAGTCGTGGAAAAAGCAGAGACTTTTAAGAAGCTAAGGAGTATGTTGAATGTTGTGAATTGTAATGACTTTACAAATTGATTTTTGCTGTTTTAATGTTTGATTGTAAGCTTTGGTGTTTGATTCTGGTGTATGACCTTAAGTGATATATACTAGCTTAAGGGGGTGTGTTGAATGTATAAGAATAAACTAGTATATTAGAGAAGTTATGCAATTGTAGTAGTTCGGATATTGAGTATAAATACTCTCACGATATCAATGTAACAATAACACAAAAAGTGAATAAAACAGATTTTAAAAATTTCGATTATGTAGTCGTCTTCTTCTCTTGTGCGCTCTCTCTCTCTCTCTTTCTCTGTGAGTGCAAGTGTGTGATGTGTTCTGAGATTCCAACAAAAGGAAGGCGTAACGATGGGGACAAGGTGAAAAATAGTACACAGAGAGATGGAGCAAAATTAGGGAGAGTATATATGTTGATAGTTAAATTGAAGATCAACATATACTTGATGCTAAAGCACAAGATTTGTTATATAAAGAGTGGATTAAAATTAAGACGAGAAAGAGGAGCCCAAAACTATTTCTATATGGTACAAACATGTACAATAAGTAGCCAAAAAAGACATCTACTAAGTCATGTTTCGACACTCTTAATATGGAAGCAAGTGATGAGCACCTATTTGAAGAAATCTACGTGACAATCTAACCAAATTAAAACTAGATCGTGTGAATAGCGATGGGAAAACAACAACAATTTTTTTTCATTAATGATTATTATTAAGAGAGGAAAAAGAGGAGTCCAAAACCATTTCTATATAAGACAAACGTGTAAGATAAGTAGCCCAAAAAATATAGAATAATATGTGAGAGTCAGAGTGATTGTATGATGTATGATGCATTCACATTGGTGCAAAAATTAAATCTTTGAGTCTGGCCCAAGAACTTCATCTGAGAAAAGATATTTTTCGGGTGTGCAAAACGTTTTTTCTTAAGATGTCGATCTTAATTTTATTTGTTCGAGGATTCGCGAGCCCCCTAAACAACACATAGATCTGCAACTGCTCTTAATCTTTACAATGTATGCGGCTTGGCATGGGTTTCTAATTTCACCCGCCAATAATTTTTTGTTGGACGTCCAATTTTTTTGTTCAATTGTTGCCTTGCTAATGATCCTTATTTTATTATTTCTTTGCTCTGCTTCTGTCCTGCGTCATTTTTCATTTTATTACACCAGCAACATCTGAAAATTGCATAACCAAAACTCCACCCTTTCGCCACGTAAACACATGCAAATTTGAATATCCAATTTACATGATTTGCTGTTTCTTACTCTAATTCTTCGCCAACTGTTTTTTTTATCAACATAATGTGAAATATATATATATATATATATATATATATATATATATATATATATATATATATACACACACACTAGTATGGAACCCGTGCGATGCACGGGGACCAATATCCCTAACTAAATTACATATACAAAAATTCGCATAGTGTATATATAACAACTATCTATATATATATATATCATAAGTAATTTAAATCACGAATGTTACCACCTAAGCATCCAAGTCAGAAAGGCCACGTAGACCACGGTAAATACGTGGCTTTACACATCATTTCCAGCTGGGACCCAGCGCCCCGCTAGCATTCAGTGATAATATAACAAAAAATAATTTACCGGCCTCAATACAACTCGAACACGGGGCCGTCGACTTCCCAGCCACACAATCAACCACTGCGCCGAGCGCAACATCTGTCAATGATGTCGCAACACATTGTTAATACACTAGCCAAGACGCAGGAACATTGCTCAACGAAAACTTCGCTGCGAGGGAATGTCAATATGTGGTTAATGCAATAAAGCTGTGCCGAAAATTTTGAAATTTGTTTAAAGCCAATTAACGTTGTGCATTAAAGCAGGAATATTTTTAGTTATCAGTATTTAATTCAATAATAATGGTGTAACTGTCATGATTTAGCTGAAGGAAAAATATATTAAGGTGGTAATTTTATATTAACCACGAAATCAAAATATATTAACGTGTTAATTCTATTGCATCAGTCAACACCCACTTGACTTTGCAATTAATGCACCAATAACTGACTAGGGGTAATTTCCGTGATTTATTTTCTGCATTATCCCATAAACCTAAACAAATCCTCACACGCACACATAGTATAGAAAAGACAATATCTCTATTACAGTCTGAAAAGAAATATCACTGTTCCTTACGTTGAGTTACAAAAGCATCAACACCCAATTTTCAGCCGAAATGGCATCCAGAAAGAACAGCATGATTGTTCCCCACATGCATATGGTCAGCGTCGCTAATCTCTCCCCAGACAAAGAGTCATGTACCGTTGTTGTGAGGGTCTTGAGAAAGTGGGACGTGTACACGGCGAGAGGTGGTGACAAACCTGTGGCAGTCGATTTAGTTTTTGTCGACAAAGAGGTGACAAAATCAATGATTTCAAACACTGTAACGAATTAGTTTTCATATAAATCAATGATGTTCTATAAATACATACTGCACATAGATCACATAGAAGAGTTTTAATCTCAATAATATGTTTCAACTGTATATCATGCATTCGACTATAAGGGCCAAACCTAACTTGATACTATATGTATGTACTTTCATGCCATAATCTTAACAAAATTTTTGTTACAGGCATTAACATAGCTCAGATATTGTTATGTGCAATACTAAGCATAATGAAATATATTTTATTGAACTTATCACCTTTAAACTGTCAATGTATTTTAATTGTTAATGTTGTTGAATAAATTTTTATTTCTTGATTTCATTACTTCGTCCAGGGATCGAAGATCCAAGCCCACATTGATAAGTCGTTCATCTACAAACACAGAGGGTATCTCGGTGAGGGTTTTGTCTACAAGATGTCGAAGTTTTCTTTAGCAACTAACTATGGGGAGTACCGCGCCGCCAACCACCCATATAGGATGAACATTAAATACAATACTGAAATCACCTGTGTCTCAATCGATGAAGTTGAGACACCGCCCTACCGACTTACACCTCCTGAGGAGTGTCTCAATAAGGATTTCAACAAAAACTTTTTAGCTGGTAAGCCATATATTTACACATTCCGTCATATTTAATTTAAACGATTCAGTTAATTCAGTCAAACTTACCACTTTCCAAATCGTTTTTTGTTGAAAGATGTCGCATGAGTGCTTACTGGGATCGGGCGGGAATCCGAGTTCCAGTCAACGACTGGAAAAAGCACCAGGCTACCAATCAACCTTGAAAATCGAGGGTACGACATACGATAGTTATTACGTATAAAGAGTTGTTGTATGCCGACTATCATGTGTTATATTAAATGCTACGAAACACATTCATTTTATAATTGACAAACCATTATATCTCTCTTTTTATACTGATTCTGGTTTTAGCGTTTATTTCTTCGGAGAAAATGCGGTTGTTATGAAAGATTTCTTGCGATCGGGGTGCATCCGGAGATGTTGTTGTTGTCTGTTACGCAAAGTCAACACTTGGCGGGTAATGTGGCAACAATACATTTCATCAGTGTATCTTGGTCATAATATATGCCTTGCTCACAAATAATATTCATTTATGTCTCACACATACAGGCGGTACCACCCTTCAAACAGCAGGAAGGACTACAAATAATATATGCCTTGCTCACAAATAATATTCATTTTATCTCTTTCTTCAGTCCATTATTTTGTTTATTAATACACATACATATGTGTTTTTGGAAATACAGTGATTCACGTATGTGATACATATAGATTAGTAGTTAGAGATTTTAAAGAAAATACGAAGTTGTTTTTTGTGTGTGACTTTCATACTGAGATCACTTATTTTACAACAAATCATTCTTAATATACTGCTTTGCAATGACATTTACTCTAAACAGTCTCTCATTCTTACAAAGGTATCATATCACCATAGTATCCTCATAACAAATCGAGTGGGTGTAGCTTCACCCACAATGTTTAAAAAAGACCTATATCTGCATTTAAATTTCCTGTTACGCTACCACAGAACTTACATTATACAAGACTAAAATTGTGTCAGAACTGGTCTTTCCTCAACTTATCACAGAATAAGAGTCTTCTACAGTTGAATGCATGATTGGTGTTATTGTACTCTATGAACAAAAAAACGAAAAACTATCCTCTAAGGCACATCTGCTAATAGGCGAATTAACGGTGTCGAGGTATCTATTACGCCGAAGATCATAATATATTTATCACCTGAAGCTATTTACCCGTCTTGTACGCAGTCCACATAAACTAACTATATATATATATATATATCGTATGAACTAATTTAGCACACAAAGTACAGGGAAGATAAAATATAGTTCTTATGGAATTAATCTGTACATTATGCAAAATGTATCGGGAAAAGTAGAATATTTAGCACATAAAGCGGATGGTTTGAGAAGCCATAAGGTAGGGGTAGCTTTTGCCTGTAGCAGCGAGGAAATAACAGGTATGTAGTAGTCTATGTGAGTGTGAATCGTGGAGCCTATTGGGTGAAATGCCCTCAATTTATAAGGGTTTGTGTGATTGCTGTCCAAGTAATTGTTGACTGATTTTGTGGAAATTTGTATAATTAACCTGTAATTTGTAATTGTAATTTATCAGAACTAATTGTAATAATAATGGTGGTGATATGGGAAAATCAGCCTAGGGGATTTTCTATTTGTTAGGAGGGACAAAAAATATCAGGGGGTTTCGGTTTTTTAGATTTAAAAAAATATTATTGTTTTTAAGTCAAAAAAATATAGTCAGTGTTTCAATAACTGATTTATATTTTTATTCGATAAAATAAAATATTATTCTAGTATTAATTTTTTGATTATCTTGACTTTTATAGTGGTATAACAGTTCATTAGGAATATACTGCAATTAAGATGATGAATCAAATGAGATATGGTAATAATTCAAATTTTAAAAGTTTATGTCACAGTTATCAAAATTGATGTTGGTGTTGAAAAATTGTATATTTGTTGATTAACAATAAATTATATTTAATAGTAGGGATTAAATGTGTTTTGGCAATAACATCAATTTGAAAAATTGATGTTAGAATTTTCAAATATGATGTTAATTGCTATTTACCATGGTGTTGACCGTTTCCAAAATTAATGAAGATTTTGCATTTAAGTGCAGTATTAAAAGTTGATGCTAATTGTTGATTTGATAGAGAAACTAAAAAAAATTGATTAATTTTTGGAGAGAATCGCATTTTGGGGGAGTTTTTCGGGAAAAAACTCACATTTAACATATTGTATAGGTTTTGTGATTGGTTTGTTAATTATAATTGTATAACAGTTATACATAATTAATTGTATTTAAGTGTATGAGTTAAATGTGATATACTAATAATTCAAATTTAAAAATTTATGCTAATTTTGATTAAATGGTTACGTTTACTAATAAAAAAAACGGATGGGATGACTTCTTCATTAAGTACACGTCATTGTAATTAGAATGAGGTGGCTTTTTTTTTGTTGTAATTACGTGGACACCTTAGTTGTATGACACGTAAGCAAATAGACCCTTTGTTTTATTTTCTTTTGTATATGTTATAGATATCTTTTTCATCCGCATCTCTTCCTAGCCAATCAACCAACAAGGGTATTTTGAACTATTTTATTCCTATATATATCAATCTGTGTCTCTCCATTTACTCATTCACTAAATTACTTTTGTCTCTCGGCCAACAACCTTGAAGGTTTGTTTTATGTTTGATTTGCAGTTTATATTATTTTCTTTAGCTGTGTTCTTCTATTAGTAATTGTATTTCCCAAGTAATTGTTTCTACATGACTTTCAATCTCCTAGATACTCATTAAGAAATGTCTGTACTTTTGAACTTATTTAATTACGTATGTGTTATACGGAAGTTGAGACTACAACAATCTGCGCTTGAACTTATCTATTCTTCTAAGACTACGTTTCAACTGATGATGTGTGTTGATGTCTATAATGCCCACGTTATCTCTGTATTTTCTGATTTGCAATGCTGAATAGGTACATGAAAAATACATCAGTTGATACTTCCATTTTCATGGTTGCTAATTTTAGGCATGGCAACGGGGCGGGTCGGTGGCGGGTTTCGCATCCCCCGCCCCTACCTCTAGCAGGGTCGGGTTTTATATCCCCCATCCCCGTCTAGAATGAATCGGGCTTCCATGGTCACTGTTTCGTCACTAACTTATGCAAAAAATAAAAAAAATTATATTTACAAAAATTAATTTAATAAAATAATAGCTATTATACAATGATAAAATAAAGTTAAAAATATTAAAATAGACTTTTCTTTTCAAAATAGATCAAAACTTAAAATAAACAAAATTATGAAACAAAATCAATGAATATATTTGCATAAAATAAAATGAAATAAATAGCTAATGTGTTGTTGAACGGGTTTGGTGTGGTCGGGGTGGGTATCGACATCCCGAACCCGTCCTCCCGATCAAAGCGGGTATTCTCCGTTAAACTCGGGTCGGGGTCGGGTGGGTACCCGCGGGTTCGGGTTTTGTTGTCATGCCTAGCTAAATTTTCTTCTAATTGTCACGAACATTTTCATCTTCATTAGAAATCAGAAAAGGTTTCAGTTCATATATCACAGATACAAATATGATATTTCTACTGGGTAACAAAACATTCCAAAAAATTGCCAACTTGGCAAAATAAAACTTTTTATGCAGCAACTAAATGTTAATGGACCAACCAATGTATTTAGGGTGTTGCTTTTCCCACGCCCCCTCCTACTCAAAACACACCCCATAAGGGTGTGAAATGACCAAAAGACCCACCAAAGCGTCTTTTTTTTCAAGAAATTTCACGTGTTCGAACACGGGGCTTCGAACAGGTTCGATTGACATCGTTCGAGTGTGTTAATTTTTGACTTCACACCCTCTTGTGCGTAATTTCACCTGTTCGAACGAGGTCATTCGAACCTGTTCGCATGACCTTGTTCGAACACGTTCGAACGACATCGTTCGCGTGAGTTAAATATTGACTTCACACCTTCTTGTGCGTAATTTCACCTGTTCGAACGAAGTCATTCGAACGTGTTCGAACAAGGTCGTTCGAACAGTCGTTAAACACGTCCTCACAGCGTTTCACGTGAGGTTATTTTTGGAATAAAATTTGTTAAGGGGTGTGAAAGAGTAGGAGGGGTGGTGGGAAAAGTAAAACCCTGTATTTAACCTAAACATTCACTAGCCCACCCGTCCATCGGACGGCTCATGGACCTATTTGAAGAAATTCACGTGACGATTTCAACAAATTGAAACTACATCGTGTGCATGTAGATGGGAAAACATTAGCAATTATTTTTTTTCATTTATGATTATTATTATGAGAGGAAAAAGAAGAGCCCAAAATCATTTCTATATGGGAGAAACGTGGCCAAAAAAATACATCTACCAAGTCATGTTTTGAAGCTCTTAATATGCAAGCAAGTAATAAGCCCCTATTTGAAGAAATCTAAGTAATGATTTAAGCAAATTCAAACTATATCGTGTGCATTCCGATGGGAAAACAGCAAAAAAATATTCATTAATGATGATTATTATTACGAGTGGAAAAAGAGGAGCCTCAAACCATTTGTATATGGGACAAACATGTATAATAAGTAGCCAAAAAAGACATCTACCAAGTCATGTTTCGATGCTCTTAATATGCAAGCAAGTAGGGGTGTTCAAAACCGAACCAAACAAATAGAAAACCGTAAATCAACTTGAACCAAACCGAAAACTGCAATAAACCGCTTTCTACTGGTTTTGTTTGGTTTTTATTATGAGTGAACTGCGCAGTTCGGTTCTGTCCGCAATTTTGATTACAAAAACCGACCAAACCAAACCAAACCAAACCAAACTGCAAAATCCTATATACAAAAACAAAATTTGACAAAGCAATGTATGTAGAATATAAGTTCATCATGAACTTAAAATGACATGACATTTTCAGCACACCGAGAGTACTATATAGTATAAGTTTCTTCATATTATATAGGATAATAGTTTCTTCACAAACACCTCTTCATCTACATATTATATTTTCCATTCCAAATAAGAGTCATCAATTAACATTTATAAATTTATTTGGCCATACTTCCTCTACTACATTGGGTAAGCTAATCTACAACCTTTTAATTTATATTTTGTCTCGTCAAAAACCGAACCAATCCAACCGAATTGGTTTGGTTAGGTTTGGTTTGGTTATTTTTTTGGAAATCAACTGAACCAAACCAAACCGCATCTATTTTTACTTTGCGATTTGGTGCACTTTTTTTATCTTCAAAACGAACCAACCCGCATCGCGAACACCCCTACAAGCAAGTAACAAGCACCTATTTGCTTGTCCCTTTACAATTCACTCCAAGAATAGATTGTTTTAATTTGAAATTGTTATAATATAATATTAAGTGAGTAAAAATCCTCTTCACTTAGGGTTTGTTGTGAAGTAAGAATAAATCCTCTTCATTTATCTTGATCAAAATATATTTTTTATACACCTAAAACACTCAAAAAAAATATTGTAATGGAGATAGTAAATAGAGAGAAGCAATGGAGAGGATCTTGACTCCTCAAAGACTGTAACACAATTACAAGTTTTGGATTCGGAAGATATTTGTTGTTTGAAGCTATTAGTGGTATTTGGTTCGTCATTAGAATATAAAATAATATCTCAAAATATCTTAGATTATTTCTTAGAATTGATATCTATATCTTTTATTTATTTTCTAATTTTCCTATTTAATTAGGATTGAGTCTTTATCTCTATAAATTAGAATTGATATCTAAGTTTTTGTATCAAGCCCTATCAATAACAATCCGTCTTTGTTACTTTCTCTACTCCTTTTATCAAAAATTCCAACAACTTCAACATGTTTGATGTAAAATTGACGTGAAATTATTGATCAGAAAACTGTTTAAAAAAGTGTAATCAAGCAAGTCTTAACTGTCTGTCTCCTTACAGTTGTATATTCTAGTCCTAGAGAGAGTGGAAGAGCATAAATTATGTGTCATTTTAGAAACTTGGTTGCTAAATGCTAATAGCAATAAACCATTCATGTTTAATGACGGTTAAGAGAACCCTGTTAAACTTAGCGACCTTGTACAGGTCTAAAACAATAACACGAGTTTAATACTCTAAATCATCAAATCAACTCATATGAATTACCTAGGAAACATGAAATAGATCATACATTAATTTATCCAAACATATCAACCAATTCATGAAACCTTTTTGTATGATATCAACCAAAAATCAAGCATAATTCCATCAAGAAGAAAGCGCAAAAATAGACATGTCCAAAGAATAGTTATGTCATGATTCAAGAGAAATCAACTCAGCATTAGAAATTAACCAAGAAGAATTAGATGACACAAAGCACTTGAAAAAAATTCCAAACATAGGTCTTATGGATGTCCACTCTAAACCCTAAAAACCGAAGAACTCGCCATCAAAATAAGCCCTAACATGAAAATTTCGGAGGATGGAAAGAATGAATATGGAGATCTCAATGGACTGCTAGTTTCAGCTCTCCAAGACCAAATTTCTTTCTCTATGACAACCCCTAATACTTCTTGGTTGAAGCTACAACTGCTACCTTCCTACTCTCTACACTTCTTCCTCTTCCCTACACTCTCCGCCCTCTCGAGCTACCTCACTCACTCTATCTTTTTCCTCTTTTCTTTCTAAGTGTTTGTGTGTACTCCTAATGTTTCGGCTTCTAGTCATTTAAAGGAAGAGATTTTTGCATTTTTTGGGTTGGTGGTGGGGTGGGGGGCAAATAGGAGAATGAAGGGGGTGTGGGTTCATGGGCAAATATTATCTATTGCTATTAAGTCCTCTAAAAATATGACTTATCTCAATTTGTTCTCAACCACTAGTAGGTACATACCCAATCCTTACTAATACAAACCCCCAACTAAACCATCATTTTTCTCAATCAATTTAACACATACAATCACTTACATATTAACTACTCATCGAGTAGCCTCGTCATTTCACACTTAAACATTTTGATTTTGGGCGGGATGTTAACAAGAGTCCCTCAAGATTAAAAGGAAACATTCCATGGAAGGAATGTTGATATATAAAACACCCAAAGATATCTTACGATAATACCTTTCATCAAAGTTCTAAGTTTGGGTGCGAGTGGTTAACACATTCTGCTCAAAAGAGATGAACTCGGTTAATACCCTGGTTCCGATTAGTTTGGGTTTTTTTCCCTGGACACCAGAGCAAGGTGAAAGACCTCCGGATCAAAAAAAATACATCTCATCAAGGTTTTACAAAATTATTTTCGAGAATGAACTTACTTACCTTGGAGTAAAGAGGGGAGAAAAAAAAGGGGAGAAAATTAGATATGTTTGCTTCTAAAAATATTTAGTTTTCATTTTCAACTCATCCAACTAATTCAAAATTTTGGCAACTGTTCATAAGAAAAAAATGGAGAACTTTTTTGATAAAAAAAAGATAGAAAGCTAATTAGGGAGAATAATACATTTTGTCAAAAAAAAGGGGAAAATAACAATTTTTTTAAAACAGTGAAAACAACTTTTTGGTATTATTAAATTTCTAGAAATAACAGACCAGTTTTCAAAAATACTTCCTCAACAATTTTTGAAAAGCTTCCTCTGATGTTTATAATTTTCAATAGAAATATTATCAATAGAAAACACAGAAATAAACAGACCCAAAAGGATTATGATGCTTTATTTGTGAGCATTTTCAAATAAGAGAAAAGGTTTGAAAACTTTTAAAAACCCTCTAAAGACTAAAACCCTTCTTTACTTTTTTTTTTTTTTGAAATATGTCTAGATCAATGGGGTTCGATGTTCAAACAACTGAAGCGTTCTCTTCCCCTTTCCTCCTAATTCCCAAACACGGCCTTAACCACTAAAACATTAAAGCAAAAAAGCTATAATGCTGGAAAAATATGTCAATAAAAAAGTCTCAAAAAATAAAATTATTACAGGCAAAATTAATACAATGACAAATCCGCCCATAAAAATGATGGTCTCTAAGGTAACCAACAAATTTGGTACCCAAAATCCGGTAATAATTCCACAACAAAATAGAACCTGACTACCAAATCCTGTATGGTATCATTTGAAGTAAAAAAGATAAAAAGTCTTTCTGGAAAAACCTACCTTGAATATTGTTTCTGACTGAGGATCATTTGGTAACACCTGTATCTCTGCTAAAAACTGAGCTACTTGATCTGTGCCTATCTGTGATTCTGTATAACTATATAATCCAATTTCTACTTTAGTATTAGGTATCTGTTTTCTGTTTGGGAGTATTCTTTACTTTGGCTCCCTTTCCAGACTTCTTTCTGTGTTTGGATTTTGAAACTTTGGAGGTCGGAAGCGACTTGTTCTCTGCATTTGCCGCATTTGCCAGATTGTTGCCGCTATCAGCACCAGAAGAAGATTGACATGCTTCTATTTTCAAATCCTGTGTCTCCTGGCACTCAGAAGGTTCAGGCTCAGAGTCATTGGAAACATTCAATACCACATGATCTGATGACATAGCGTCTTTCCATCCTGCATGAAAATTGTTTTAATGAGATAAAATAAATTAAAGACCAAGCCAAGTATTTGGTCACAAGACAGTATAATAGAGGTATATGACAAATTAAATAATAGCTTACTTTGTGCAAGAAATGCTTTTGCAGCTTCAACGGAAACTTGCAACGGCGACCTTCCTGGAACTGTTCTTCCCTCTAGATGGGAGATATTGCTTTCCAAACCAGTATCACTACCATCTGTACTGCCCAACCTTGGACCTGACAAGTTTTGACGATCTCCATCTGCATAATCTGCATCTACTTCTGTCCCGCCACTTTGAACTGGTAATGGATCTTTAGTTTCAAGCTCACTGACTGGCATCTGAGGCTTAACTGTTGATTGTTTGGTTCCACTCTCGGCTAACTCAGGTTTAATTGGCTTATCCTGAGAAGTATTCTGCTTGGCCACATTCTCAACCGTGCAGTCCTTTCGAGATGCGAACACATTACCCTCTGATTTGCTGCATTTGCCAATATTAACAGATATAGAACCTATAAAAACTTCATGATTCTCAACTAGGTCTGGTTCTTTCTCTGCTATGGTTTTTAAAACCACACTGTTAACTTCTGGTTTTGGCTTTGCTTTATCTTCATTAGCTATAGCAGCTACGCTTTGATCATCCTGGGTTCCATTTTTCTCCATGACTTTGAGTTTCGAAATTTTAGAATTCTGGGTTGTATTCAAATCATTGGCTACAGCTGGTTGTGATTTTGGCAGCTCTGTCCCTCTGGCAACTTCTATGTCCCCATGATTATGTCCATGTTCTGACTGTCTTTCAATATTCTGATCAGTGCCAACATCCTTCCCTGACTGAGCATCCCCATCTGATCCTTCATTGGTGTCAGGGCCTTGAGGAGGAGCGTCATTAGCAAATTTTTTCGGATTATGAGCTCCAATTTTATGTGTATCCGAAGATACTTTTGCTGGTGATAATGCATTTAATGTACTGTCAACATTCCCTTTAACTTCTGCCCCACCCTTGTTTCTTTGTTCTCCAGCCTTCTTCTGCACTATGCCAGTGCCAATATCCTTCCCTGACTGAGCATCCCCATCTGATCCTTCATTGGTGTCAGGGCTTTGAGAAGGTACACGTGAAGAAGCATCATTAGCAATTTTTTTCGGATTATGAGCTCCAATTTTATATGTATCCGTAGATACTTTTGCTGGCGATAATGCATTTAATGTACTGTCAACATTCCCTTTAACTTCTGCCCCACCCTTGTTTCTTTGTTCTCCAGCCTTCTTCTGCACTATGCCAGTGCCAACATCCTTCCCTGACTGAGCATCCCCATCTAATCCTTCATTGGTGTCAGGGATTTGAGAAGGTACACGTGAAGGAGCATCATTAGCAATTTTTTTCGGATTATGAGCTCCTATTTTATATGTATCCGTAGATACTTTTGCTGGCGATAATGCATTTAATGTACTGTCAACATTCCCTTTAACTTCTGCCCCACCCTTGTTTCTTTGTTCTCTAGCCTTCTTCTGCACTATGCCAGTGCCAACGGCCTTCCCTGACTGAGCATCCCCATCTGATCCTTTATTGGTTTCAGGGCATTGAGAAGGTACATGTGAAGGAGCATCATTAGCAATTTTTTTCGGATTATGAGCTCCAATTTTATATGTATCCGAAGATACTTTTGCTGATGATAATGGATTTAATGTACTGTCAACATTCCCTTTAATTTCTGCCTCAACCTTGTTTCTTTGTTCTCTAGCCTTCTTCTGCACTATGCCGGTGCCAGCATCATTCCCAGACTGAGCATCCCCATCTGATCCTTTATTGGTGTCAGGGCATTTCAAAGGCACATTTGAAGGAGCATCATTAGCAAAAAATTTCGAATTATAAGCTCCAATTTTATATGTATCCGAAGATACTTTTGCTGGTGATAATGCCTTCAATGTGCTGTTAACTTTCCCCTTAATTTCTGCCACACCCTTGTTTCTTTGTTCCCTAGCCTTCTTCTGCACTATGCGCCATTGACTATCGCCTCGTTCTGACTGTGTCTCAATATTCTGATCAGTGTCAAAAGCATACCAGGATTGATTATTCCCATCTGTTCCTTCATTGGTGTCAGGGGATTGAAAAGGTACATGTGAAGGAGAGTCGCTGGAAAACTTCTCTGGATTATTGGTTTTGAAATCATATGTTTCCAAGGATGCTTCTACTGGTGATAAAGTCTTCATTGTACTTTCAAAATTCCCTTTAGCTTCTACCTCATCCTCGGGTCTTTGTTCCTTAGCATTCTGTTGCTTTTGTCTAAGCTTTTTCTTGTTTTTCTTCTTCAAAATCTCATCTTGTCTAAAAGCATAAGAGTAGATAAATAAGGAATCCTACTATCTCGTGTAACTTTTGCTAAATGGAAGTTCAAAGATTAACTCTAAGGAATGTAGCTCATGGTCTATATATAATATCAAATGAAATTTAACAAAAATAAAACAAAACTCATTGCAGAGGCATTGTATGATATATGTCAATTTGAGCCCATGCTAGATGTACTGAAAATCATGGTTATCAAGATTTGAATTGTGAATTGGAAGACCTATTTTCTAGATCGTGAATCAAAGCTTATTATGAATAGTTAGATACATGATTAATAAAAATATGGTATTTTAAAGTAAAAATAAATCATATATGAACTTGAAAATAATTGAAGTAATAAATCAAACAGAGAGCAGCAAACATTAGAGCAGCAAGTGGCAAGAAAGAATAGATGGGAACCATAAAAATCAATTTTGCTCAAGCTCCGTTAAAAATTTCATTGAATTGAGATTACTCCCCTCTATAAGATCATAAATAAAAAACACACAGCTAAGGGATAAATCAAACTTCAAAAGAGATTTTTTATTCAAAATTAGTGTTTCATTTTATTGTTCAAAGTCAACCGGGTACCTTTTCTGAGCAGCTGTTTCCTCCTCCACCAATTGATTCTGGCACCTCAGTGATTCAGCATCCTTGTCAGCAATCCATGCCTTGGTCTAAAAGAAAGAAGACTCATACTTAAGATAAGAAAACGTGGGTGGGTTATGTGAACAAATTTTGAAGATAAGATAAGCAATTACCAAATTCTGTTCTAGCAAGAAGCTTGCGCAGGCAACTAGGTTTTTTAGTTCAAGACAAATTTTTCCAGCATCTCCATTAAAAACATATTTTTGCATTGACACTGCTGTCCCCAAAAAGCACGTTTTTTCACTAGCATCATCAAGGATTTTGAACAACTCCTGGGAAGATATAGGAAAACTGGAAGGCTTAGATTGAAGGATATCCTGCAAACAATTTAAATGCACTGCATTAATATACCAGAGTTACAAATGTTACAAAATTCAACAAGAAAAACAAATTGATAAGTTAGACTATAATGCTGCTTACCAATATGGCAGCACCAGCTCTCAGATAATTCAGCGGAAGTAAGAAAAATCCATGTTTATCAATAAGAGTTGCCAGAGCATTGAAAATCGAAGACCCCGCAGCATCCTAGAAAGCATTATCAAAGAGGAAGAACGAGATATTCAGATTAATTTACGATAAACAGACAAAGCAAAAAACTATAAGAGCTGTTAAACCAAAAAAAATGGTGGTGTGTCTCCAAATCTGCATTTTGCAGTTTTATTACTCATCCATCTTGCATAGGTTGCATATTGCCCCCTATAGTGGAATTAAGCATGAGCTTCCTGACCCTTGAGGTTGTATACAATTTATATGGTCCTCTAGTGTGTATTGTTGGAACTGAATATTCATCTTTTAAGGTATTTGTGAGTCCCCACTTTATACAGAATCAAGCTATGTTTATGGCTATTAGAATTTGGGTATGGGGTCAGGGTTTTCCACAGCTTATAACCATCATGCTTCCAACACACCCTCTCACTAACTTGCACCTATTGTGTATGGGGGCAATTGCCCCCACTAGGTAAAAATAGTTCACTTGAAAATACTCAATAATATATTTGCCCCCTAAAAAAATAGAAGTTGCCCCCATAAGATAATCTTTTTAAAAATTAAAGAAGGTAGAAAATTAATAAAGAAGAGAGTAAATTGGTACTACTTTTACTCTTTTTGTCTTCAAATTTTTATCACACCTCTAACACTAAACACATTAAATGACACAAAATACATTAAATTTCAAAAAACTCTATGTGGTCTATCTTTGAACCAAATACATAGACTTCTTTTCTCATATATTGTTATTGAGGGAGTATGAGCATTGGATTTTTTTGAGGACGTGTTTTTTTTAAAAATGTTTATTATATTTTTGTGTGAATAGTATACATCAAAGGTGATTAAAATTAAAAAAACTTAATCATGCTAATAGTAACAAGATTTTACCTCCAGCATCGCATTTTCGAATGATACAACTTCCTTTGCCTCTTCCACAGAGAGCTATACAAATTATGAATAAAATCAATACATCAAAAATACTTGTGTAGTTTATATATGTATAAGTTCACAGGGATAAAATATTACCTTATCCCAATATGCCCCTATAGCATCCCTAGTTTTTGTAGAGTCCTGAAACTTGTAAACAGCATCACGAAAAATTTAAGATAACATAGCAAAAAACCATCAAAGGTGCAGTATCACGAAGAAGATACACAAGGGTAAAAGCATGAACTAAGAGCAATAACAAGTATCATTAAATTTATTAGATCTACAAATAACCTTATCAAGCTTTTGAAATCGGTTGTGCACACGTAAATGTCTTCTTTGGTTAACGATGGAGCAAAACTCTTGAGGACACTTGCCACACTTCTGCAACTGGATCTTGAGATTCAGAGGATAGAGCAAAGGCCATCCTGAAATTCAGTAAAATGAATGATAACCGATATCAGAACAAGGTCCAGCTTTGATCAGCTTCTAGCTCATCAATTGAAATAAGTTTGTGCAGAAGTTAATCCAAATCGACTCAAAGTGGCTTTCGAGTTATATGCACATGTATCAAGCCCAAAAGTGAACTATGATACATCGAACATATAACTCTCATAACACCTTAAACGGGCTAGCACAAAGGCAACATCAGTCAAAATAAAGATTTAAAGCTTTTTATTTCTTCTCAAGTTTAATGTTTCAGGAAGGTCATACATATCATATGGTTAATAAATGTTTTAATTCAATTAAGATCCAACCTATACAAATTGATGTCAACCATGTGCTTTTGAACATGAACCTCAAAAAAATATAAATATTCAAACATGAATTAGAATTGTTATCACCTTGCTGATCAAAAGCATGAAGTAATTGAATCCACTGTTCTGTGTTTTCACCGGCTCTTGGAACACAAAGGAGAGGTTCTCTGCCAGCTGCTTGTCTGATTATGGTCTCTACACTGTCTTCTGGTTGCATGACATCAGAAGTGCCAGAGGCATCAAGTTCTGCAACTTGCATCTATTCAACAAAAGCTTACCAAGCAACTTTACTAAACTCCACTGCATGAAGTAAAAAATATACATGTAAATGGGTCATGCAGAAAAAAGGTGAAAATTTGCTTAACCTAAAACCAAAGGAAAGGAATTAAGTAAAAAACATTAATCTTGAAATTAGTAAGCTTCAAATGTACAACTGTAACTGTCCAGTGAATTAAACCAAAATCGTCATCCCCCATAAACCAGTAACGGCACAACAGCGCTATCAACAAAGCTAGTGTATGTTTGATTTACCATTAAAAGACTCCAAATATATGTTTGACCCCAACTAATTATAGAGTTCTTTTAGGGCTGATTTACGCACGATGCTTTCCAACGTTAAACCAAACATGGCATTAACTAATAACCATTTACAGATTTACTCAGTTTATACCAGTTAAGTACTATTCATTTCAGTATTAAAAGGGAAGCCAAGAGCTATAAAGCTCCTGTCTTTGCATGGTCTAGGAAGTAATGGACACATTATGAGTCCATCAACTTCAGCATTGTTAGATTTAATTCAACTTTAAATAAAAAAAGTAATGTGCCATATAAAAATTAAACACCGAATCTAATTACAATCGACTGATATCGACACATACCGGGAGCATCAAAGGTGTTCCAACGAAAAGGAATAATCACTGTTTCCCTTGTCGATAACCATCAGATTATAATAAAATATCAGATCCAGTCTTGATTAAAAATTGACAGCATCAATCAACACCAGTCATCTTTTTTTTTTGACACAACACCAGTCATCTTTTAAAATTCATAAAATGTGATGATTATGGAGACCTTAGATCCAGCCATGCTCGCCTTTATAATGCCACATGCCATATAAAAATTAAACACTAAATTTACTTCCAATCGATATAGGCAATTGCAGGCAGCATCTAAGGTGATCCTCACAAAAAGGAATCATCATTTTTCCCCTTATAAATAGCCCTCAGATTATAATAAAAAATCAGAGACATCTTTGATCAAAAATTGACAACATTAATCTTTACAATTGATTTTTCACAAAAAAAAAAAATCACAGTCAATAGAAAGGGATCATTGTAAAGTTCACCAAAATCCCTACTTTTTTTCAGATTAAAAAAACAGTTCAAAAATTGACAACATTAATCTTTACTATTGATTTTTTGACTTAAAAACAATAGTAAATTAACAGTCAACAGAAAGGGATGACATGAAAAAAATAAATCAGTTCACTACTTCTACTCTCAATTGATCAACATAACCAATAATCATAACCATAAGAATTAAACTAAAATTAACAAAAATCAAACACTAGCACCAACCACAGTAAACACGATCTTTCACAAACCAACATTAAATGAAAACAATAACAACAATAATAATAATATCATCAAGAGTCATTAAATGAGTCAAAGAAAAAATCAAGAATTATTAAAAAAAAATAAAAAAAATCTACTTCAAATAATCAAGTTCTTATTTCATCATACGTTATAAAAACACTGAATTTCAACATTTTAGATGAAAGAATGAAAAGATTAACTGATAAAAATGATCTGTGAATGAGTTGAAGAAAGTAGAGTGAGAGTGAGAGTGAATTACGCACCAAAAGAATGTGGAGCAAGAGAAAGCCGGAAGAAGTCGGAGATTATCGGAGCAATGAGAAGAAGCGGCGGCGAAGGTTTAGATGAATTGTTTGGCGGGAAGGAAAATCGACGAGAAAATGCGAGAAAATGAGAGAAAGCGATCAGAGAGAATGGGTTTTGAAGGGGGACAAGAGAGGTGGAAACATGAAATGGATGTTAGAATGAATGTAAACGTTCTTATTTAAAGGGTGGAAAATTAATTGTGTAATAATGTAATAATAAATATAAGACAAAATTAAATATAAAAAATGTTATTTTTTTTTCTATATTGGATAAAATTGTGTTTTGGTATATGTTAGATTTAGTTGTAAATATAAAATATAAAATATAAAATTTCAAGCTGGCATACACTGTTTCGTGGACAATAGACGACACAAACAATAAAAATGGAAATTTTACTACAATTCCTTTTATGATAATATAATAATTTATATAACATATTTATAAAATTATAAAGAGAAATCTGTGTGAGAGAGAGAAGAGAGAAGAGATGGAGAGAGAAGATAGAAGAGAGAGAGAGAGATAATGAGATGGAAAGGTAGATGAGATAAGACGTAACGAAACGAGAGAGGTAGCGAGAGAAGAGAGACAACGAATTTAGAGAGAGAGAGAGAATATATGAGAGAGAAGATAAAGAAGAGGGATGAGAGAGATAAAGAGAAAAAAATTATTGAGTAGGAAATAAAAATTACATTTTTGTATTTTTTGGGATGAGACATAAAGTTGTACTATAATTTTGTAAGAACATTAATTTGTCTTTTTATTCAGAGTCTTGACCTCATTTTTGTCCAATACCATGGTCAGTTTTTAAATAAAACGTAATACAATTAGAGTTGTCAAGTCGAGTCTCTTACTTTTTAAAAAATCAAATGCATCCTAAGAGTATATTTCAAATCCACTACACTCCACTTTTTCCTAAGCATTCATCACTCCCGGAAAGGACGAAAAAATTGGTTTTCTTTAGTTGTATGTAAATTATTATTATTTTTTTCAAATAAAACATAATACAACTAGAGTTATCAAGTCAAGTCTCTTGCTTTTTAGCAAGTTAAATACATCCTACGAGTATATTTCGAATCCACTACACTCCACTTTTTCCTAAGCATTCCTCACTCCCAGAAAGGACGAAAAAAAATGATTTTCTTTGAGTTGTATGTAAACTTTTTTTAGTTAAATTAAAAGGCATTTTGTGGTTGGTTTTTGCTTGTGTGATAGAGAAAATGAGCAAAAATAAGAGGGGAAAAAGAGTTGAATATAATATGAATTCTATAGCTATTTTTTATACCGTTGTTGGCTATTACAGAGTGTCTCAACACGAAAGACTAATCTCTGTTCTTGCTTAAAGCAAATCTCATACTAGCCAAAACCGAATTTGTCATTGCGGGAATTGAACGTGAGAGTACCAAGTTGACCTCCGGTGTCCTACAGTAGTTCAAGCCAACAGGCCAAGAGTGATTAACTCTATAATGTTTTTATCACAAAGTGAATGGCTTAATTTTATTCTCTTTTCTTGTTTTTTTTTTTACCATATTTTTGGTGCGTAGTTTCCACGGCATTACCGATGACTAATCTACGTCGGAGAACTTGGTTGACCACGAGTACCGACTTTGCCGGCCCGTGTGGTTCCCCCATCTAAACAAAGTTTTTGCCACACTTAAGATTCGAACCCGAGACTTTGGGGTGGGATCTAAGTCCAATTAAATAAACGTAAAGAAAACAATATATTTATGAAATAGTATAATAATTGTAAGCAAAAATAAGATATGATGAAGAGAGTAAAAATCTAAACTGTTCACTATGAATAAAAAATAAATCAGAAATGATAGTAAATTAAAATATTTATTTAACTCTTTTTAAAAATAAAATATATCATGTGAGGGCTCATAAAAAAATATTATGTCGTATGTATTTTGTTTTTTTAGACAAGCAAAAATTTCATTAATAAGAGCACTAGGTGTACTCAAAACCAAAACATCAAGACTTTCGCAAGAAATGTTTATACACGTAAGAGCATTAAGTCACCCTCCAAGACAAAGACTTAAATTTAGAAAAAATGGAGTTCATTTTAGCTCCTTCCCCTCTAGTCAAACGATCATTCCGAGCCAAACATATACCAACAACTTGTCAGCCACAACAACTATATATCTTGTCTTCTAAGCCTTCTTTCCCTTAAAGAACCACTCGCCCTTGACAAAACGATGTTTCAATCCTTTCAATTCCTTCCACCCTCTCCTTATATCAGATAAAGAAACAAGATGCATAAACATTAACCACATCGATAAAATAATCATTAACCTCAGTACAAACCAAATATTCAAAATTCGATATACATGTACAAACTAGTAAACTGTTGTTTAGGTTCGTTGTCTTTGCTTTGTATTGAGAAATGAAAAAGACAACTGAATAGTTATTCATCGTTTTTTATAGACAAAATGATTAGTAATTAGTGTGTTAATTGTTAGAAGGGAGGGGGAGCGGGATTCGAACCCCGTACGCCTACGTTTTCACCAACAATGTCCCTTTCACTCAATCATGTGAATTACCCTTCCAAAATGAATTACTAGTTGTGCATGGGATCCTTGGTTTAAGTTGTATTTATTTATCGTCATTGTCCATACTTTGTATTGAAAAAAAAAGACAATTGAACGATATTACTCATTGTTAGTCTTACATCAAATCTATAAATTTATATTACCTGTCTACTTTATAACAAACAATGCAATTTTTGGTTCATTGAACCAGATATGAGTTATTCAATTGATCAAAACCTGCATTGTCTCTTATAAAGTGGACTAAAGATAGTATATGAGAGTGATTACACACATTAACTAGTACCTTCTCATCTTATTTCACACCCTTCTCACCGGACATTATAAATTAACCAAAACATAATAGAGGTGTTACACGATTTGTTGATTATACCTAGGGAGCTTGTTAGCACTTAAGCACATAAGGAGTGTCCAACCCAAAAGACTAGTCCATTAGGTGGAAGAGCCATGATGACCACATTGAGCCTTCTTATTTGGTCAATATGGGAGTCCTAACATTATCACACCCTTTAAGATCCAACATTCACAGTGGCTTCCACTCTATTGGCACCGACCCATCGGTAGTCATTTCTCTTTTTGGCGGCTTCACACACCTCTCAGTATTCGTTGGAGTACCTTAATCTAGTCTATAACTAGCCCTTTATGCATACAACTCTCAATGAAAGCATCAATTGTTAGGAAGTACATAAGAAGAGCCCAACCCAAAGACTAATCCATCAAGTGGGAATATCACATTGGGTCTTCTTATTTGTTCAACGTAGAACTCCTAAGAGAGCTAATTTTTATCACCATCGTCCATACTTGATTGCCCATATGGTTTTTCTTTCATCTAATTCTAGAGAATAAGTATCAATTTTTTGACACAATTCATAGGTTAACTACCTTAAGAGACTTATTTTGATAGTTTCATAATTTACTTTTATGCATGTATGTGTTGTCTTACAATCATGATATTTTTTTTTAATTTTTATTAAAGGTTACAATTCTAAACACAGACTTTGTAGGTATACTTGTTGGAGCAACAATGTTATTTGGACAAAAAAAATTTAGACAAAAATAGACAAAAATCAACTTACAATATCAATTAACCAAGTTTTTTAGATCATTAACCAAGTGATCAATTAACCAAGTTTTTAATCAATGCCTCGAAAACTGTAAAAAAGCAGGTTGGTTAATGGTCTAAAAAACTTGGTTAATTCATGTTGTAAATTGGTTTTTGTCTATTTTTGGCTACATAACATTATTGTTGTTGGAGTGAGTTAACCATTTTAGTAGTATGGTTTCTTTGATTATTTTATTGTGCGACATGAATTTGGTTATTTTTTTTAATTTTTTTTTTCTATTTAACGTTTTGTGTCATCACTACAAATTAGGGTTAGGGCATTTGTAGAGCCATGGCCTACTGGAAAGGGTGAAAGAGGTGGGCGTGACACACACAAGCGATAACAAAGCAAGATTGTTGACAATGTGATGATGTGTAGTTGAATGCATTTCGATATATATAGGCGATCACCCAACAAATTTGGGTTCACAGGAACAAAGATTGATTATCTTGTTACGTTACGTATAAACCCACATTTTCATTTTTTCTCTCTCTATTTCAGTGCTTAAATTAGATTACTTTTAATTTTCATTCTTGAGCAATTTGTTTCTAACTTGAATTAGATTGTATATATCACTAGTACAAAATCATGAAAAGAATTAGACCTTTAAAGTCAAGCGCTCAGATGTCTGGCTTAAAACATTGAGGCGGTGACAAACTTGTAATAAAGATGAAAAAAATTATCTGGCCCGCCTCTTTTGAAGTCACGCAGGTATATGGTCTGACTTTCAAACGAATTAGTAAACGCTCATCAGACTTAAAACATTGCACGCACACGCTCTCTATCTCGGAAATTCCCAAATCTCTTCTCTCGCTCAAAGATCGCTTCTCTCGCCCTTCATCTTCATCTTCACTCAAGAACAATTTCACCAAGGTACTCACTCACTCACGCTCTCTCTCTCTCTCTCTATTTCTCTCTCTCTGTTGCTCTCTCTCTATCTCTCTCTCTCTCTCTGTTGCTCTCTCTTTGTCGCTCTCTCTCTCTAGGGTTTATTATTTTGTTTAATTTTTATTGATTGTATGAATTTTAGGTGGAAGATTTAGGGTTTATGAGGTTTTAATATATCCTACATACACAGTAACCTTCCCAGTTTTTGATCCGAATACTCGACAATGTTTGTATGGATTGGTGAGTTTTCTCGTATTTTGAATTTTCACTATCTGCTTTTGGTGTCTCAGATCCCTTCCTTGATTTTTGCATGGTATTATATGATCTTTAAACCCAGGATGCTGATTTGATTATGCTCTCCTTAGCTACACATGAGGTTCACTTCTCAATATTGAGGAGGTTAGTGTTTCCAATGTGTGATTTGTCCCGATGATATTGTTTGCTCAACGATTCATTGGATATTATCAAATGATTAATTACCCGATGGACAGTAATTACTTTGCTCGGCAACAACAAAAGTGTTTTTTGTGTGGCCAAGTTGGCCATTATGCACTGGTGATTGTCATGGTAAGCCGTAAGAGGACTTGAATCCTGCTGATGACACCCCAATTCACAAGAAGAAATATCGGGTTGGGCGACCAAAATTCAGCATGTTGATCTGAATCTTTATTTTACCTTTTTTTGGTAAATTGTATACTAATTCACAAAGTGTTCACAATTTTTTAACATCCGGTCTTTGCGTGAATATTTGCAATATGAGTTAGAGATTCCCAACCCTCCTTTTGAGATTGACTTTGAGCAACGCGTAGTGGATGATTTTGTATTTCTCTGCTTCTTCCTTGGCAATGACTTTCTTCCACATATGCCGACATTAGAGATCCGGGAGGTAAGCATCCGTAGCCACCGTGTGGCACTAACTGCATACTTATAACGTAATATGGCATTCTCATATGCTTAGTTACTATGCATGTTATGTGGGATCTTAACATGCTTTGATTATGCCTTTCTATTCCTTTGCACATTTGTGTTTCTACCGATTGTCAATCTTTGTTCTCTTAAATAGGCTTTCTACTATTTCAGGAGCTATAAATTTATTAATGCATATATATAGAATGGAATTTACTACCATGGGTGGCTATCTTATCGATGCGGGCGAGGTAAATTTCATTTTCTCTTAAATACTTAATTTGGGTTTATGATTTAGTAGATTCTCTCAGATATAGGGTTTTTGTTTTGTTACAAATCTGTAAATAGTGAAGTTGTTTGCTATTTTCTATTTTAGTGTTTGTTTAATGTTTGTCATTCCTTAAGGTATATAGGGTTTATGTGTTTCCAGGATTGGGTTAGATTGATATTTTTAGGTTAAACATATTTTCTCTTATGCAGGAGAAGACAAGAGCACGACAACAATCATCACAGTCCGGATTCTATATGGAACAATTCTTACAGTTACCTTTGCTTATATTTTATGGAGAAGGATAGCTAAGCAACTAGGTAATCTGTACTATTCATTAATTATTGTCTAAATGTAACTATGAAGAGATGTGCATTTTTTAGTAGAAATAGTTTCTAATGTCATACTAGCTTATTCTTGATCAGTTATAGTTTGTTATCACGTTCTTAGGAAGGCTTATGCTTATGAATCCTTTGTCTGGTGACTTTTTGATTTTATTTTGTTTTATTTGTTTTGGTAATCATAGGATTCAGGGAGTTTGTAAACCTATGCAAATATCATGAAATGAGGTATCAACATTAACGACACTTGCATATTTGTCTTATGAGTCCAGGAACTTCTGGATTCTGGTGACCTTGCATATTTGTCTTATGAGTCCAGGAACTTCTTTTGTTCAATTGAGAAGGAGTTGGAGGTGCCTGAATTTGGGAAGATGACAATCACTACTAGTAATGACCTCAATGAGCAAACGTTAGATGCTTTAAACAAACAGGTAATAATCATTGCAAATCTGAAATTGGTTCACAATCAGCCTAACAATCGAACAGTCACTTTGGTTTCATTCTTTATTTTCATTTACTTTTTATCTAACCATGCAATAGGTTGCTTATTTAGGATATTGGAATGTGATACAAGTTTTAGGGTGAAGCTTGATAATGTGAACCATATTGATCATTTAATCTACTCAACTTGGAGACCATGTTCCTTATTAAGTGGTTGGGCTTACGGTTTATTGTATTTTTAATATTTTGGTGTCAACATCATATCATATATCTTTGTTTGACAAGATATTGGTCAAATGAATGTTGAATTGCTAAAGTAATTTTTAGTTTGCTAATGATATTTTTGAGCAAAATTTAATACATTTATTTTATATAGAATATGTATGTTGCTAGATTTAATGAATTTGATGTGGGGCCAAATTAGTATATGCACGGGGGATCACCCAAAAGCTAAAAAGAATTAAAACTTAAATAAAGACTTTTGAAGTCAAGCATTTAAAATGTATGTCTTAAAAACAACTTTTAAAGTCAAGCATTTAAAACGTCTGACTTAAAAACATCTTTAAAGTCTGGCACGTGACTTTAAAAGCTATTCACAGAGGCTGGTCTAGAGAGAACACGAGGAATTAAAGTCAGGCGGTTAAAAGTCTGACTTAGAAACAAACTTATGAAGTCAGACACTCACGCGACTTTAAATCTCCTGAGATACGAAGTCGCCTTAATAGAAGTCACGCTGGCGCGTGACTTTAAATGTCCAATTTATCTGACTTTAAATCCCTTTTCTGCACTAGTGTATATATATACAACTTAAACGTATGGTTGTTATTAATATTAAATAGCTCTATGTGTGGATGGTTGCGTTTAACACTTGCTAATGAGAAAATAATTTATGTCTTCATCGCATTATTGTTCACTCAATAGAACAATGTTTTTCCAAAATCGTGCCCCAAGTGAATGCAGTCTTGATTCCTATCTTCTTGCAATCTCGAGTAATAATTGTACCACATAACACGATCGTCTCATGCGGATGCACGTTACGTTATTGCTCAATAAATGAAAGTAGATGAAGTGTTCACATTAATTTAATTAGTTCATATTTCCAGAATGAATGAAAAACTAATAGCCTTCTATATTTGGTTGCAAAAAGTATAAAATTATTTATTTGGTTGCAAACGAAATCATACAAACAGATGTAATATTAACATGTTGGAACTCAAAAGGTAAATATGCAATCTTTTATAGATAAAAGTAGGATACAGAGGGAGCATTTAGGCGGAAAAAGTCCACCAAAACTGAGGGTATTTTAGAAAATCTAATTTTAGGTCATTAATTTTATTATCTTATCAAACCAATAGTTCAACGCCCTATCCCATTCCCATTGCGCATTTATTTGCAATTCATTTCCCAATGCACATTCATTAAATAATTTTACAAAGAACGAAAAAAACATTGCTTAAAAAAACGAAAAAACATTGAATTAAAAAAAGAGCAAGAATAGTCTTTTTATAGGTAATGTCAGCAACCAATCTACAAAAGAAAATACTGAATAAACATTCATTCTGGAAATGCTTTAATCGAACGATAATCTTTTATAGATAAAAGTAGGATACAGAGGGAGCATTTAGGCGGGAAAAAGTCCGCTAAAACTTAGGGTATTTTAGGAAATCCAATTTTATGTCATTAATGTTATTATCTAAGCAAACCAATAGTTCAACACCCTATCCAATTCCCATTGCGCATTTATTTGCAACCCATTTCCCAATGCACATTCATTAAATAATTTTACAAAAAACGAAAAAAACATTGCTTAAAAAAACGAAAAAAACATTGAATTAAAAAAAGAGCAAGAATAGTCTTTTGATAGGTAAATGTCAGCAACCATTCTAAAAAAAACTAAATAAACATCTATTCTGGAAATGCTTTAATCGTACGATAAATTTTCTTCTGAGTCTTCTTTCCCTTAAAAAACCACTCGCCCTTGACAAAACACTGTTCAACCCTTTCATTATATATAACAAATAGTTAGTTTTATTATATCAGTAAAATAAGTAAAGCAATAGACTAATATAATAGTAATATAAATATAAATAACTGGATAATGTTTTATTTTACAAGGTGTTTTTTAAACTTTCTTTTTACAATGGATAAATGGATAATGACAACATTTGCAGGGTGTAACATATATTTAAGCCTATATTTTTTAAAATATTTAAAGAAAGAAATTATTTGTTGATGTTATAAATCTAATCTATCAAAACAAATTACAAAAGTAGTAAATATTTCATAATTTGTATAGGTAGGAAAGTAATAAAAGAATAAAATATTCCTAAACAAATGTTAAATTGGTAATACTTTTTTTTTTTGTTAAAAATCATCAAAAGTTACAAATATTTAACAGACAGTAGTGAAAATAAATATTTTTTCTTTTAAATAATATATTTTAATAGTTTACTTTTTATAAAAAGTAAGTAATTATTTAATATTGCAAACAAAGTTTCTTCTTAAAGTTAATTAATATCACCAACTTTTTACGATTCTCTTTTTAAGTAAATCTCATTTTCCATTTTGCTATTTTACTTTATATCCTATTTATTTGACAAGTACTTTATATCCTATTAATTAATTATAATAAAATTGGTATATGTTATTATTTAATATTTTCAAGAATGGAAATGCCAAATACATCAAAATAGTAATTATGATATTTGTCAGTTACCTAATATATTGACTAACTTTACATGTTTTCAATATTGTATTATTCTTCTAGAATTTCAATGTGTTAATTTCCTTTTAAAATAAATAAATTATAAAAAAATGATAAATAAAAAGAATAATAGAATTTTTAAATTTAAAACTCATTGATGAAGGTCATTAATAATTCTGAATTGTCCTTCAAAAAATATATATTTGGAATTGTATATTGTTTAAATTTAAATTCAAATGCTGTCATTTTTAGGTAGTTTTTTCTTAAGATATTAAAAATGATATTTTTTTGTTTAATACTTGATATTTAATATAATCCAAAATATAACATGTCCTTAACTACATTTAACATTTCTTATAATATTATTAATAATATTTTTTTGTCATTTAAGGGTAATTAATATTCAACTCTTATTATGGAAAATTTAATATTAGAAATATTCTCTTTTTAGTTACCGTGTTATTTTTGTGCAGTATTCACCAGTTTTGCTGGTGACTAATCTACGTTAAGAAATCTAACTGACCACGTGTATTAATATTAGAAATATTTAATGTAGTCAATAATATAAAGTGTTATTAAATAAATTTTAACTTTTTTCAAGATTATGATTAATTCTTTCAATAAAAACATATACTACCTCTCTAGCCCACAATATAAGAGTTTTATTCTTATTTCTAATGATGGTTGACACAGTTTGTAAGGAGTTGGCTCATTCTCGCAAGGGCGTGAGTTCAACTCTTGTTGCCTGCGTGACTACCTCTTTGGTGGGTGATCTGTAAGTAACTATGTTAGCGCTCAAAGAGTCTCGAGGCCTGTTCTGACTCTGGTGAGCCCAACTCTCCTAAACTTTAATGTACCAAAAAAAAAATTCCTACTTCACAGACAATGGAATGCCATTGAAATAATTCTCATTAATGGCATCAACTTTAAGTATACCACTTTAATAGTTGGAATTGGTCATTTATTTAATACACCTTAAAAATGGTGTTTTTTTCTTACATTGTGGACCATCAAAAAACATTATTTGCTTCTTATAAAATGAAATGGAGGGAGTAGTTCTTAACATATTATTAAAATGAATTGTCAACTCAAGAGCACTTGGATGAGATGGTAGGAGTCTCTTCCGGCTTAACCAATGTATTGTGTTCGAATCCAGCATTGGACATGTAGCAGTGTTAAATCTCTCGAGGGATTAGTCTTTGCAGTTGCGTGCTGAGGATACCCAGCTTATACGGAAAAAAAAAGAATTTGTCATTTATTGGTAATTAATATTCAACATTTATTATGAAACATTTAATATTAGAAATATTTAATGTAGTCAATAATATAACATGTTTTTTTACATATTAAATACATTTAAACTATTTTCAAAGATTATAATTAATTCTCTCAATAAAAATATATACTAGCTTAGTCCACAATATAAAAAAAAAATGAACTCTGATATCACAAAAAATCAAGTAATGATATTGAAATCAACTATTCTTATTTAATAAGGCTATAAATTTAACATATTTCCAAAATTATCTTTTTCATCAAATAATGAGTAGGGTCGGAGCCCTTCCTTTCTTCCCATTATGCCCAGACTAGGACGCGACTGCGTATAAGATAACGAAGAGGACGTGGCAGCTGAGGATTGGCTCGTACCAAAGTAGTGGCCGCACCATCACCTCGATGGTAGGTGCGGAGCAGAAAAAAGAGGTTGATTCTATGTAGCATAGAACATCCTAGGACTCTCTTTGTATTATAATTAGCTCATTACACTGCTGTATTAAGGACCCTTTGTTCATGCATTTTGGGATGTCTCTCTTAGTAAGACTATATCCTATAGGATTGTTGTGACACGCTAAATCCCAAAATAATTTTTAAATGAATTGTACAAAAAATATGTATTTTTAGTACGAAATAATAGTAACAAAATAAAATGAAAAGAATAAATAATAATAATCCTTCGTAGGGAGAAAAGGTATCACTTCATCATTGTACATCACAACTCTAAGTAGTTTAACATAATAGAATATATTGGCTTCTTAAAAGCCTTACAGTTATCCTCAAATGCACGATCCAGTAGTAACCATACTTCGCGTAGGCGACTGTCTCATATACCACATCTTGATTGGCAGAGGTAGCTCAACTAATGTAATTTCCTTTTCTCGCTTCAATGCTCTGAGAATATCGGCGTACATACTGCACCCTTTCCGAGACACTCTCAACGGCTTCTTGGAAAGGTGAGTATATGTGTGCGGATGACTCGACTTATGGACGACCTTTGGCGTCACGAAAACAACCAAGATCGTACTATTACAGTACATGGTGAACAATAAGGTGTCCCGATATGCATTATACGTCGACCAACACTAAACACAATAGAGTCTGTCGTATCCTATGCCTACCTCTACGTAAAGTACCCTTTACAGGGACTGACCGAAATGATCAAGGGAGACCAAGAAGCAGCCAAAAGGTGCTATGAGCTAAGCTTGCAAAGGGAACGAGAGCAGGGTGTGGAATAAGCAACCCACTAGTGCAACTTTCTGGACCTGGATCCAAGAGATTTCGGAACAAATTAGTGATAACAAAAACGACCCCAACCAGCCGAGGAGGTAAAAGAAGTCATCATCGGCAACACATAATGTCTTTAGACGAAAATAGGGACAGGTCCGCCGGAGAAGGTGGAGACGAACCTAATTAATTTCCTAAGACAATAAAGACGTCTTCGCATGGCAACCTGAGGACATGAAGGGAGTCAGTTTGAACTTTGTATGCCACACAGATTGGCAACCAACCCTGAATATCGACCGGTGGCCCAGCAAAAAAGAAAGTTAGGAGAAGAAAATCAAGAGGCGGTGAAGCAGAAAACACACAAGATGTGTAAAGTTAAAGTTCATTTGGGAAGTCAAGTACACGATATCGCTGGCTAACCTAGTACTTGCCAAAAAAGCCAACCAACAATGGCAGATGTGCATTGATTACATGAACTTAATCAAAGCATATCCTAAGGACCCTTCCCCGCTACCCAATATTGACCGATTAGTCGATAGAGCATCAGGGTTCGGTTTCCTCGGCTTTATAGGCACCTACTCATGACACAACCAGATACACACTAGGCCCGAGGACGAAGAAAGGGCCGCGTTCATGACCCACATATCAAATTTTTGCTACAAAGTCATGCCATTAGGCCTAAAAGTTGCGGATAACACATAAACTAACATATAGCGGTGGAGCTTATGCCGAATGAGCTTATAGGGAATAATGTATAAGCTAGCTGATGGCAAATAATCTAAATGATAGTGAATTTTGGATAAGCTAGCTGACAGTGAATGAAGAGTTTGATAAAATTAGTGGTTGTACTAATTGATAAATGTAAAATGCACTAAAAAAACACAAGATGATAAACAAATTGAAATTCTATACATTGCCAAAAATAACATATTTAGAACTGGTAAAAATGATACAATTTTTTTTCCCAGTTGCTAAATATGTTATTGCTTTTTGCACCACTAATCTCCACTCTTAATATTATTTCGTTGACAATATACATTAGTATATGTACTCCCTCTGAAATATAAAAATCTCTATTATATTAAACCATGAATCTTCCACCTATACATCCACATGTCCTTCCACGTCACTAATTACATCACCTTCCTTTTAATCCACGTCAGCTTTGTTTTAATCAACGGCAACATGATATTTCGAAATATATCACCAAAAAAGCAGAAGCTGGGGATCAAACCCATTCCCCACGCTACCACCTCCTGACGCTGACCATTTGAGCTACCACAATTTCATGCTACTAAAGTGTATTACATAATGTTTATCTTATCTTTCTTTTATTGCAAAACCTTTTACCTACTTTTTATATTTATTTATTAATTATTTTGATACATATATATTGGTTATTATCTAATACATTTATATATTATATTTATTTGACATCTAATATTTTGTATCACATTCCATAGATTTTATTCTATATATTTACTAACTAGAATGTTATTAAATATGAGTAATTTTATTCATTTCAACTTTTATTTAATTCTCATCTTATAAATAATGTTATATATTAAAAATGTTTTGTCACATATTTTTGTATTCAACTTAATGCACATACAATTAGAATTAATATACAACTTTGATCGATTAGTATATTTTTAGTTTACAATGTTTGTGCTTAATATTCTTCTATTCACTACGCTGCACTTAGAAAACAAGTAGAGAGAATAAACAAGATGATAGAGAACATTGATCATGCGATTGTCAACGTCAATCACCTTAGTCAAAAGCAAGCTAAATGTCCTTATGCAAAGATATATTTGCTATATATTTGTAAGTTACTATTTACTATTACTATTTTGGACCGCATAATACTTATAACTAATTCCTGTTGTAATATGAAAATACCCCTAAAATTATATATCCTGTGGTTTTCACTACTAAATTTTAGAGTACTATTATGGCAAAAACATTGATCATGTGGGTCTCTCATAATATACCGTGGTACTCTTGCTATTTGGAATTTTGAACTTAGTGGTACAAAGAAAAACACTCTCTTCTCCACTAGCTACTTTTTCTATTTACATGTTAATAGAGTGGTATCACAAAAAGTATAGATTTTGTATTCTATAGAGTCTCTCTTCTCTTTCCATTCTTTCATTTCCCCAATTTTTACTTTTGAATCTATTCAAACAACTAACATAACCATGTTTTTTTTTTGAATTTGTTTTTGTCCTCCAATGTAATTTTTCATCTTTAGGTATAAATATTGTTCATTTGGGGTATGGTCATGTGCCAAAGTCAAGGACACCTATGTTATTCGTCTCATTCATGATAAGACTGAACTCAATTACACAATCTTATAAATATTTAATTAAATCATATGCAGCAAACAATTGTATTTTCTTTTGAAGTAGCAATCAATTGTATTGGATAGCAGAGATCACTATATATAAACATTATTTTATGTTGTTGGGTTCTGTCTATATAATTGAGAAATCAGACTACATGAATGTATTCTATCCTACCATTTTTAATCTAAAGTATGCAACATGAGCCATTTTCGCAAAGAAATATACGATAATACTTTTATATTGCAACGTACATATTTCTTGATAGATTTTTCGTGGATTCTTTTTTGATAGATTGTAAGCCATATATATAATGTAGTATGTATTGTGATTGATGGATTTTTTTTAATGAGCAAAGTTATATTTTAGCGGGTATACGGGGTAGTCAAACTCATTTATTAGATATCATGCTAAATTAGAATTTATTATAGCGGGGATAGAAATACATTAGAGTTTCGCGCTGTTATTTCAAAGTAGTGTGAGGAAGTATTTAATCTTTTAATTGTTTGTTTTTCATAAAACAAAATAAAGGAGGGTACAAAATCCCTTAATGAGAAACTAACACCGTTAGATTCAACGACATAATCTACCATCAGAGAGAGGAGTCGTCCTGATCCTCTCAAGGGTCAGGGGAAATGATGTCAAACATATCATATTAATTTTTCTTAAAATAATATTAAAATGCATTTTTAAACAAAATAAACGTGGACACAAATATTTTATAAATTCTTAAAAAATAAATTTGTCATTCTTAATATGTTATACGAAAATATATTTTTAAAAGTGATGTCAAAATGTCTGTTTAAGAATATGGAATCAAAAATAAGATTAAAAATAATTTATTGGGCATTTTTAAGGTATGCCAAAAAAAAGTGACTTGTGATTTTATACATACTATGCCTATTTTTATCAATCATTAGTACTGTCACGGGTCATGCGAACAAACTAATGATGCATCGGTCCGGCCATTAACCCAGTGATCTGATCAGGTCGATCACCGGATCGGTTTTAATAACATTGATAAAAAAATATAGAATTATATTATTTGTTTGTTCCAAATTAGCTTATGGATTTCAAATATTTATTGTCGTATGAGTTACTTAGCCAATATTTTTGCAAGCACATGATCGTGTTGGATTTCAACATATTTGTATCCTATATTTGGATAGTGTATGCAAGCTATATGTATTAACATCGGAGTCATGAATAGATAATACCTATTAACAGATCTCTCCTTCAAGGGTCCGTATACAACATCTCTAAATTTGCAGTAGCTCTTAATTCTGGAAAGCACCGTGCGTGAGGCACGAGTACAGGCTGAATTTGAAGTTGCAAGCTGTAACACCCTAATATCTCTAACAAGTAGAAATATCAAAATGTACAATTTTAGCATACATCAGAGATAAACTTCATGCTTAGATATACATCTTTTACAAGAACAACGGAAACGATTACATAACTTAAAACAAATTCAAGTCATAATCGGATACAAAGATAACAAGGGAAAAGCATAATTAACGAGAGAAGAACTACATCTTCGATTTCTTCTCGTGCACGCCATCTACTCGTGCCTTAAAGCATCTTCTTTCCCTGTTTCTCTGTAAAACAACAACATATGATAGGGTGAGATAACATATCTCAGTGCGTCTTACCGTGACCCCTTACCTATCACTCAGTCCATCTATAAAACATTTATCCTTTCAAAAAGATTATTTATGACGCACCCAATCCTTCACCGAATTGGTCAATAGCATTGAGAGTTTTCCCTCAACCTAAGTACGCCCATTTATAAAACCATAATTAATAATTCAGAAAGAATTACATACAACAATAAAATCATAAATAATTCATAGTCCAATTATTGATGACTATGTACAATTTAAATTACTATTCTATAGTTCATAACTCAATTCTTGATGGCTATTCACTATCCTCTTAATTAATCTAGTACAACACCTTAAACCATTTTTCTTTTCTTCGGTTTGCGGTGAACCCAATCCAGTCACAGTGAACATCCTCATATGGGCCTAGCTCGAGGGCTCATGACTTCCCTCTCCCTAGTGTACTATCATCTTGGATCGTCACCCATAATCGATATAATTACATATCTTACCCTCATTGGGCCGTCTCCTATACACAATATAATTTATATATCATACCCGCATTGGGTCGTCTACTATATTCGATATAATTCATAAACCGAAAACATAATTCATTCTATGACAAGTTATAATAGCATATTATCATAAGTATGAACTCATGAAATCAGTCCAGTCAATATTTAAGTTATAAAACCTTTGGTTCCCACACATATTCTAGATTTTACGGTTTTTCGAAAGATTTATAACTTCAACACATTTATTAAAAGTGGTTCAATCACAACCAAAAATCATGGCATAACAGACCTAAAATACTTGGAAAAGGATTGAGGAAGGAATTAGGAGATGTTTGGAATCGAACGGAACCACGAAAACGAGACTTGGATTAAAACAAGACTTTGTCAACCCGAGAGAAACACTGACACCCGTGTTTCTGAAACACGACCGTGTTTTTCCCCCTGCACACAGAAATACCAACTTTTGCTCGTTTTCTCGTTTCCGTTAATCCGTTCGCGTCCAATCCATTATCCAATACAATCCCCAACATATAAACAGTCATCACACATAATATTTCAGTCCAAACAATCTACATATCAATATATACATCAATATATAGTTTAACCAATAAGTCGTAAAACGTATAATTTTCGAAAACAGTTTTCGACTCGTAAAATTTTCAAAACCAACGGAACGAAATGAAACGAACGACACAGTCAATCATTCAGAACACAAAACCCCTAAACGTGAGTAAAACTCACCTCTTGTGATGAAAATCACAAACAACCGAAACTTTGAAGTGCCCACGACTCCAAAACCTCACGAACTCATCCCGAACTCGTTCAACCCCTTCAAAACCGAAGTTAATTTGGACAACATCTGTGAGCAGTTTTGGAATGAGCATAACTTATTCAATTTCTAACCAAAACCTTTCAAACCAATGCCTACTGTGTAGATAATTTTGTCTATTTTCCCATGGTTCAAGTCTGACACTGATATGACGAGTATTCAGGGAGTTATGGCTAAAACAATGTGGCTGGTGCAAAATCGTTACTGTTACAAAAGTGAAACTTGTAACTAATTTTTCTCCCTCAATACACAATCAAATCAAGTGGTGTCTAGTTTCTAAAGAAACAAATATGGATTCCAAAGGAGGTCTGTACTGTGAGTAACTGAGAAAATACCAAAGGTTGTTCAATACGGATTTACTGCAAAATTTCCAACAATCAATTTTCTTCTTCAAGACTTCATTTCACCATGAGTTAGATCTCCAAAACCGATTCAACTTCTTCTAAACTCGAGAGCAGTAACTGAATCATCCCAAACACACTCTCAAACAACAATGTAGCTTCAGTTTTGAGCTTCTACTTGCACCTTGAACCTCCTAGAACCACCTACAAGCTCCAAGTGCTTCAAAACTCCATTATCTTCATCCTAGAGCTTGAAGCTTCATCTATGGCAAAGTGAGTTAGAGGTGAAGGTGGGTTCTGAAATTGGTATGGTTGAATAGAGGAAGAAAAATGGAATGGAGTGGAAGAAAGAACACTTACATGCAATGAAGAGTTGAGGTGCCTTCCTATCTTCTTCCTCCTCATCTCTCTCACGCCCTTCTCTCTCTCTCACCCTTCTCTTTTCTTTTCTTCTTAATTTCTGAGTTGTGGGAAATGAGAGGTGTAATGTTTGTTTTTGTGTTTGGGAGCTGAAGGTAAAGTCACCTAGCAAATGACCCTTCTACCCTTACTTCCAATTCCCTCTTATTTTACTTAAATCTATTTCTAATCAAACAATCCACTACTAATGTACAATCTCATATCTCTATTAATCAAATTGACTAAATTAATCAATTAATTAATTAATTAATTTGACTATGAGCTGAGAGTTTAATTGAGGTAGAAAAGACTAAAATACCCTTTGTTCTCATTCCCTCTTAAACCTCAATTCAAACTATAATCAAGCAATTACTCCGTACAATTCACCCAATTTCAAACAATAATGCATAAAGCAAAATATCTAAGCGATTAATTATTGCTTTCACACTCATATCATGATTGTGACTCGACTTATCATTGACTCGAATAATAAATCGCTAGTTAATTTCGTAAATCAAAATTAACTTATGATGAATTTTTATTTTTATGTTAATGTTTGAAAGTGATTTTGATTTTTGATAATTTCTTAACTGAAAACTAGTTTTGGTTTTGGTTTTTGAAATTTTTAAAACTCAAAACAAAAACTGATTTTGGTTTTTGAAAATTTCAAAACAGAAAACAGAAAACCACCCCGAACGGGGCCTTAGGTAATGAAGTTAAATTTCAAATGAGAAGTATAAAAACGCGTGCAAATAATTATCTATCTTAAGAAGTGTGTAGCTATTTATTTTGCTTATTTTTTTTTTTTGGATAAAAGTTTTGCATTTTGTTACAAAGTAGTATTTTAGTTCAAAGTAAACTTAATTAGGGATTCCTTTCCATAGTCCCCAAATTGGAGGAAAGCAAAATGAGGCAATGAGATAGGACAGATACCATTAAGTTTCATTCTATTTTAGTTTTTTTTTTTTCTCACAACCAAACAATGGAACATCATATATACCACTCCATTCCATTTCATTCTCCCACCACATTCCATCAATCCAAACTACCCATAGCAACAGAGGGAGGGAGAGAGAGAAAAGTAATTAAATGATTACTTTGGAGATTATATTAATCCCACTTTAATTTCTTTATATATATTGGATATGTTTGGTAATTGTTTAAAAATATTCTTTATTTTATGACATTGGATGTTTTGTTGCTTAATTGATTTTATTTCGTGATTGAATTGACTGAAATTTTGTGAGTATTAAATTTAAAATAGAGTTTGGGAAATAGGGGGATTGTATTGGTACCTCTAAATTGACAAGGGCGTAGGCCCAACCCACTGAATGTAAGGGTCATTTATTTAAGGGTCTTTTTCTTGACCAAAAAAAAAAGGGTCTTTGTTTTTACCCCCACCACTTCCCCATCTACCCCCACGATTCCTGCAAAAAGACCAAAATACCCATAACAAAATTTAAAAATCTCAAAAATCTTGTAGCTCAAAATAAAAATAAAAATAAAAATATAGGGATCGTATATACACCCCCCCAAATCGTATATACGCCATCGTATATACCATTTGGGGGTGTATATACGATGTGTAAATTAGGGGGTCGTATACACCCCCAAAAGAGTATATACGACCCCTATTATGTTTTTTTAGTCAAATAAAAATTAAATAATTATTTAAAAAATTAAAATTATATATTTTTAACAAAGATAAATTAGATATGAATAATTTAGGCCTAAAAATATAAGTTTAGTGTGTAGTTCGTTAACACGTGACGATGTTATACGTCGAACGAATAATTTAGGCTAAAAAATCAGTTTTCGGGCAACCTACTCCGATCGTAATGAAACCACAGCCATTAAATCCGAAAAAATCCCAAATTCCATCGTTTACTATTTTTTATTAATTTTTTAAATTTTTTATAGTCTCCAAAAAATCTAAAAAAATTTGCATAGCCTTATTTTGGTTTTTTTAGATTTTTAGTGGTGTTTTTATAATTTTTTAGATTAATTTTGACTCTTTAAAAGAATTTTTAGTAGCCTTTTTATAACATTTTTTTAAAAAAATTAAAACAAATCATTAAAAAAAGTCATCGTATATACGTTTTGAGTACGTATATACCATTGGACATCAAAAAGCCATCGTATATAGGTACTCAAAACATATATACGATTGGAATTTTGATTTTAAAAAAATACGTTTTTAAGGGTATTTTGGGGTTTTTAGTGGTGGGTGGGGGTAGGAGGATAAAGGTGGGGGGTACAAAAAAAGCCCTTTATTTAATTTAAGGCCCATGCTTCTATTTGACCAAAAAAAAAGGCTCATGCTTTTTACGCACTCCCTCCTACTCAAATGCACACTACCTCCACCTATGAAAAGAGAAAAATATCCCTAATTTTTTTTGAATCCCTATTCTACCCTATTCTTCCTTCTTCACCTCTCCTCCAGCACCCTTTCTCCATCACTCCTAAACCTCTCCTCACTCTCACTCCACACCCTTCCATTTTGGTCACCTATTTTGCTCAAATCGGCCTCCCATTGTGAAGTATATTAATTACGGTATGTAGCATATCCCTTCATTGTTTTCCTTTATTTTGACGCATGTTGATGGTTTTGCTGCTTTTTTTCTTCAGAAATCGAGCGCAGTTCGGACCTTAGGTTCGATATTTTAGGGTCAAACTTGTTAAAGGGGGGTGCCTTTGAAGTGTGGTTCTGACCTTAAAGTCCGAACTGGTTTGATAATTAAAGTCTGAACCATGCTGTTGAAAATATTAGGGTCAATTATGCAGAGTTTGTGTTTTTAACATTGTGTTTTTTCACTTTTTAGGTCCTAAAATGGCTGAAAATGGTTCCCAAGCAGATTTAATGGTTGTGGATCATACGAGTTCAGTCCAAACCGATCAAGTATTTGCTTCTCGTGATGAATTGCTCGTATATGTACGTTCTATTATGCGGACTCTTGGGATGATGATTGTCATATCCTGATCTGACAACAGACGTAGGTCAGGCAAAGAAAATGTCATATTGGTTTAGGAAAAGGCAGGAAGATACTACTATGCACATTTGATTCCAACCGACAGTTGAAAATGTTTTTGCAAGTTTAGGCTAAAAGGCAAGTTGATCAAAAAAACGTGGTGAATGGATATTGTTTGTGATGTGTGGGGTACATAACCACACATTAATGACTTAGGTGAAGGTCATCCATACAATAACATATTATCTATGGATCAAAAGGAGTTGATTAGTAGAATGACCAAGAACTTGATTCCACCAAATCGAATCTTGTCTGGACTACAAACTATGTACCCTATAGACAACCACTTCAATCTCAAACAAATACACAATGCACGTTCAAGGTTGCGATCAAATCTACGTCAGGGTAGGACTGAGCTCCAACAGTTGATGAGTTATTTGGAGCGTGATAAATATGTGTATTGGCATAGAGCCGAATATGAGACTCCTATCGTCAAAGACTTGTTTTGGGCACATCCAGACTCAATTGAGCTTCTGAATACATTTCCCATTGTATTGTTGATTAATTCCACGTACAAGACCAACCAGTATAGTATCCATTGGTTGAGATTGTCGAAGTCACATCAACCGAGTTGACTTTCTCTGTTGCATTTGCTTATGTCAACTGGGAGAAGAAAGATAATTTTGCATGGTTTCTTGAAAAACTGAGGAGATTATTTAGATGACCGAAAGATTTTCCAAAGGTAATACTCACTGACTGTGACACGAGTATTATGAATGCTCTGGCGTGAATTTTTCCAGAGAGCGAAAACTTGTTGTGTCAATTTCACATAAAAAAGAACGCCAGGGCCAAAGCTAGGATGTACATCCATCCTGTGGTTAAGGACGAGGAAGAGCGTCTGATGGACTGAGTTGATGAAGACATGGAAGCATTTCAAAAAGTTGTCCATGTAAAGACGGAGGATGCTTATGAGTTGGCTTTGGAGCAGTTTGAGATGATAAGTAAAACGTTTGACAACTTCATTGCCTATGTGAAGAAGCAATGGACCACCCCTTACAAAGAGAGACTTGTAGATGCGTGGATAAACCGTCATATGCACTTGGGTAACACTACCACCAATCGGGAAGAGTCGTCATACTCAAATTTAAAGAGAATTTTGCATGACAGTAGGGGGATTTGTGTAAGTGTTGGGATTCAGTTGCTAGCATGCTTAAGATGCAACACGGTGAACTTAAGCGGAGTTTGAGCATAGCCTCAACAGAGTCAAATTTCATCATTGGAGCAAAATATATGACAACCTAAAGCGTTTTGTTGCTTCCAACGCGATAGATCATCTTGCCAAAGAGTTTAAGCGTAGCATGATTGGAATTGATTCTTTTGAATGTGTACCCGTGATCAGAATGACACATGGTCTACCATGTGCATGTGAGCTTTCTAGGTAAATCATTCAACTGACTCTTCTAGATTTCGATATCCCATTCAAGATTATGTTTGTAATCAAAAATCATGCATCTTAAAGATGCATGGTGAATCTCACTCCGTTTTCTTTGAAAACAATTCATCGTCACCTGAGGAGACTTAATTTCAAGGTTTCCCACCATGACGATTCTTTCGAATTCCCAAATGATGAGTTGAATCTGAAGATTGAATTTGCCTCAACTCTAGGACATAGTAGAAGTTCCACCCCAAATACATTTCAGTTACCTACTCAAAATCAAACACTAACTGGAACTCCTACCCCACTATTACCAAAGAAGGAAAACCAACTTACAGATGTCACTCCTACTCTGACACTAACTGAAATTCCAAGCCTTCAAGTTCCAATCCCACAAACTACAAGTCCCAATCCCACACAATCTACATGTCCCACTCTGGCACTAACTTAAATTGAAAGCTTTCAAGGCCTTACCCTAAGCCCTACCCCTGAAATCATTCGGTCAGATGCATGCAATACATACATACATAAGTTCTATGCCCGAAGTGATGCATCGTTTTGTTGATGATATAGTGAATGAGGTAGGTGACGGTAACTGCGGGTTTCGGTGCATTGCTGCACAACTTGGAATGGGGGAGGATGCTTGGAAGATGGTGAGGGGTGATTTATTGGAAGAGGTTAAGCAAGACTTCAATTTGTACTGTAAGTTGTTTGCTAGGATGAGCAAAGTGACCTATGTTATGAAGTCTTTGATGCGACAACATAGAAATGCAGTGGAGAATTGGATGACTATCCTAGAATGTTCTTATTTGATTGCAAATAAATATAATGTTGTGCTGGTTTGCTGGTCTCCTAAAATGTCATATACAGTTTTCCCATTTCAAGTTGCACCTATCAAGAATGCACTGGTGTTCAACATATGCTTCATAGGGAACCACTTTTTTACACATAGTTTTGAAGAAAGGTTTCCCAATTCCCCTAGTAAATTATTACTAGAATAGACACATAGCATACATAGCAGATGATTGGGTCAAGCCATTCACGGGTTGCTTGCAACCGTGGAAATCTTTAACCTTAGATCTAGATGCATGATCAATTGACTTAGCAAAAGATTGATTTTTATTTTAACAATTTTATCAATTTCTAGTTTTGTAATGTATTAAGACAAGACTATTTATCAATTTATTTGATGTTAAGTTCAGTTAAATTAGTTAATTAATTGTTCGTACCTATATTTAAACTGTTGAATTTCAATTTTTTGGCTTAATATTTGTTACCGACAGAAAACTTCACATTCTGCCAGTAACAGACAGGTTCGGTACTTAAGATCCGAACCGATTCGCTAGTTTAGGGCCGAACCACCCCCCAAATAACAGACACCCCATTTTCCATTTTTTAACATACTCGGCTTCCAATTACCGAACTGGTTTGGTGCACATCTACCGAACCGTATGTATCCTATACTCGATCTTAAAGTCCTGAACCAGTTCGGCGTTTATCCACCTAACTTGGTATCTAAACAGCTAGCACGTACGTCCCACGTGAATGAAAATTGGGAAGAGTAAATATGGTGGGGTGGGGGGGATTAGGTTCCTTGAATATGGCATTATTTATTTCATACATGAATCTACACTATATTTATACATCTAAACCACCTATGATTTTACCAATACCCTCATCCTATCTAAAAGACACCTCAAATCTTTGAGGGCAAAAATGTAAATTTATTTGTTCTTCTTACACTCTCTTCCTCCTTTTCACTTTTCTGTTACACTATCTTTCTTACTTTTTTCTCTTTCTTCTTACACTCGCTTTCCTCCTTTTCACTTTTCTCAAACACTCTCTTTCTTCATTTTTTTTCTTTTTACTTTACTTTTATTTTTCACATAAACAATTCTTCTATTTCTCTTATCACTTCACTTTAGTTTTTTTTTACCTAAATTTCTATATTCATACAAACACTACGGTACTAAAATTATCTTCTATTTTCTCTTCGAAATTTGTTTACACTCTTATTGATAATCTACTATCTATATTTTACTATCTACTATAATATACTAATCAACTAAAATAATCAATCGAAACTACGAGATAACTGCACTGATATACAAAAAAACAAGGGATAACCGCAAAGATATATAAATAAACACGGGATGAATATTTTCCATTGATAATTAGAATTTTTTTTGACGGAAGATAATTAAAATTTTTGAAGACTACTATAAACCTACTATCTAAAAAGACAAGAAGGCTTAATTACTATTTAAACTTATTAATATTTAAAACACATGTGACAAATATCTGTCATTAATACCTAGAAAATGACAAATAATTGTCACTGATATATAAAAAACACGGGTTAACTGCACTGATATATAAAAAACACATCATTAACATTTTTCATTGATAATTAATTTTTTTGAAGATAACTATAAACCTATTATCTAAAAAACAAGAAGATTTAATGACTATTTAAACTACTGATTAAAATTTAATACACATATTTCTTATTGGTAATCTACTATCTCTCTTTTACTATGTACTATAAGATACTAATCAACTAAAATAATCAATTGACACTACGAGATAACTACATTTGATCTATAAAAACACTGGATAACTGCGATAATATATAAAAAACGCGGGATTAATATTTGTCATTGATAATTTTTGAAGACTAATATAAAGTACAAACCTACTATCTCAAAAAAAGACTTAATGGTTATTTAAACTACTAATTAATATAAAACAAATATTTTTATTGATAATTAATTACTATCTAACTTTTACAATCTACTTTTATATTTATATATATATATATATATATATATATATATATATATATATATATATATATATATATATATATATATATATATATATATATATATATAAGCACGGGATAACTACAGTGATAGATAAAAAACACAGGATGAATATTTGTCATTGATAATTATAATTTTTGAGGACTACTATAAACCTACTATCTATAATTTTTGCTCACATTCTTACCTCTCAACCGGAAAACATGCAATGATTTAGTTCATAAAAACTTATTTGTATATATTAGAGAAAATTTGAGCTATCTATCTCTATGGGTATTCATTGCATGTTGTCAATATAAATGTTTTTATATTTTTGTACTTACGATATATTTATATATTCATTTATATAAAAAAAATATTTGTAGCATATTTTTCTTAAAATAAATATTTGTAGCATATTTGTTGGACTTTGTATCAACTTTACGTTAATGTTATAAGTGTGACAAGAACACATTGTAGAGCCAATATTGATTTTATATACTTATATTTTGCAACTAATGTTATAAGAATGACCTTTCAAATCAACATTTCTATTTGAATATAATCATGTCACATAACACGATTAGCTCGTGCGGATGCACGGGTAATCTACTAGTATGTAAACAAAATGATTGAGTGTATTGTTGCGGTTTTTATTCTAGTGAATGTTCTAATTAAGGGAGGGATTAGGTTCCTTAGAGTTATAATCCCGATCTAATTTCAGCTGAATAAACTACCCATCTTGCCCTACATTAAAACCCCTATAAAAGGAGTGAAATACTTCTCACTCCCAAAAACACACCCAAACTTTCAGAGTTTCTAAGCTGAGAAAGAGAGAGTTAGAGAGGAGAGTGAGAGAGTTCAAATGGGAGGAGAGAAATAGGGAGATCTTTCATGCATGTCTTCCCTTTAGCTATGAATTTCACAAAAAGCACCACTCCATGTCTTCTTTCTCCTTGTTAGTTCGAAACTTACCACCCCTCTAAAATTCATGTCAAAACCACTTCAAGCCTTGAGTTCATCTTGCATGTTTGTGTCTAGCATCTAGGAGTGTTTGGGGAGTACACTAGAGTTGGCCTTTCACTTCAAATGGAGTTTTGGAGCTCACATTGTGCATTGTAGCTTTCTTTCTAGCTTGAGAAAGCTTTGGGGTTTTGAGTGGCAAGGGAGAGTGAAGGGTTGTCTTCAAGAGTTCATTTAGGGTGAGTTCTTTACCCAATTTGGTAGTTTAGTGCTATGAACACTTAGGTAAGTTCTAGGGATTGCATGCATTAAGAAATGATTTCCTTCTTTGAGTATGTGTTACTCCCTTTAATGGCATTGTAGATGATAGAATGCATCTTCATAAAAACCAGAATTTGCTTGCATAGATGATAGAATGTGTTCTGTACCGTATCTTTGGGGTCAGCCGATCCTAGATAGTAGGTAGAAGATGAGATTGATCAGCAAAGGTCATGTCTGATGTTGAGGTAGCCGAGATGAAGTGGCCGAGATGATGTGGCCGAGATGAGGAGACCGATCCTAGAGATGATGTGGCCGAGATGAGGTGGCCGAGATGGGGTGACCGATCCTAGATGATGCCGAGGTGGTCATTGGCCGAAATGAGGTGGGGTGTACCTGCAAAGTCACTCCGATGCTAAAGTCAGGCGTTGGAGAGTTAAATGCAAGTATATATGGTAATCAAAGTCTACCTTCACTTTAGTCATAAATGCTATATTTATAGAGTCAAAGAGTGCTTGAGTGAAGGGATCTGGACTGTCTATTGAGGAGGTGCATTGTGAGCCATTGATGAGTGGACTTGGGCCTTGGTGTTTATTGGTAGCCCAATAACTTTGTTTTTGAGAGAGGGGGTGTAGATAACAAGGATACTTTTACTCCATAACAGTTGCCCCCTAAGTCGGGTCGCCTGAACGAGGTGATCTAGACTTGATTCCTTTTCAAACTACCGAGATTAAGATGTCTGAATCTGTCTGTTCACTCCGATCTTGATGGGCGTTTTAGACGATTTTTCAATTCTCGAATTTTGTTGGTTCTGGGACTTGATATAGTTTGAGAGTTTAGACATGTAATGTCAGTGATTGATTATGCGTCCATTATCCTAGTGTTTATTTAAATGAAAAATAGAACCTGGATGTAGAATTTCTTGTCGAAGTTTGGACTAGCAGATGATGTCGGTCCGTGCATATGTTAGCGCATCGATCTCGGGCCGGACATATTCATGTTGCCTTTGGCGTGGTGAGTTGAAGCAAAACTCAAAGTCGGTACATCGGTCCCTCATTTTATGCATATGGATAGGGTGTATCTATCATTCTTTATCAAAACACAAAATACGTGAAGTGCAAAACGCGAGCTACTTAGTCGGGCTGCCTTCGAAATGTATGGCCCATATTGGTTGGAACTCTGAGGTGAATTCCAAAGAAGAGAACTTGTTGTTCATAACACATAGTAGCAAACACACCTGCCCAGCGTAAATTGACGGCGCAACATGAGTATTCGTATTCCAATATTGAGAATTTCCGATTGAAAGTGCATGCCGAGCTCCTGTTCGTGATAGAAGAAAGATGCCGACGACGTCGATGCCAATGCCGACGCCGAGGTCAACGCCCGTAAGGAGTAAGGGAACCGAATTAAAGTCTTGATGTTTGCTGAACTAGAAGAAGAGACGAGTTCGAAGAGTCTAACTTAGTAATGGTGCCACGCCGTGCATCGTTGCCGACGTCCTCCTCAGAGGTTGGTGTCATCGTGGTCGGACTGTGGGAGATCCAGAACGGGAGTTGCTGGAAATAACACTGAAGCAGATCCGAGGAAGATCCTGAATTTTGTTGGAGTCAAGAAGACCGATCTGTTTCGCCGAAATCGAGTTATGAATCATATGCGCATACGTCCCTGATTTAGAGCAAAACTATGGCGGTGTTGCGTGACGGTAGAGCACGGAAATGTCTGGAAGACGGATCCTCTCGGTAGATAATTAGATGTAGAGATGGATTCTTGACAATGAACTTTCTCGCGATGACGAAAAAGAATGAGGAAATGACTTGAATGAGTTGGCGATCTTGTTGAGCTTGCGCGCGCGAGCTCGTGAGAACACGTTCGGCGAGAGCGCGACTTCAGACGTCAAGGGAGACTTCGACACGCCAAGTAGAGCAGTTGATTTGCGAGACCGACGATCCTTGCGGTGATATTGATTTCGCATCACAATGGTGACGCCGATATTGCGTCTGGAACGGAGTTGTTGGTATTGTAAATTGAATGAATTATTTATGCTCTTCGATGCACTTGCAAAGAACTTGATATTTGAATTCTTGAATTCGTGGAGCTTTGATCATTGACGATATTGCAAATTAGGTGCAATGCTCACGTAAAGGAGAAATGATCTTCCCTAGATGTAAATTTCTTGAACACAAAAGGAACCGATGCGAATGCAAAATCCGGATCTATCCTCATCTTCAACATTAAACATAATTTCTTGTATCTCGAAGCAAGCACCAGCATGTCATTTAAAGTTGTTTAACCGGAGTACGACGTCCGAGTTGGGGCGTAGTGCGAACTTGAGATCGGCATCTGACATGAACCAAGTGCCGAGTTGATCATTTTCGACGGAGAACCGAGTTCGCAAGGTGGATTGCGACGTTGAAGTCGGGATTGAAGTGTTAATTGTCGTCGCCGGCACCGGACTGGAAAGTGCCAGCGCTAAAGTCTTTATCATTTTGCGGAGGACGATTAACGGAGGGCGGCGCTGAGAAGTGTTCAGGCCAATACTGCAAAAGAGGAGGAATCCGAAGCGCCTGCAGGATTCATTAATCCGATTTGGCATCCGGCCAATTTGTTCTTGAACTTGCTTCTTGGCATTGATCCGATTCAGAGCTTGTGAGACGGCGTGCCGAGGTTGGAGTAAATCGGAATGTAAACTAATGTTCGTTCTCAGCCACTACCAAACTCGGCGATTCTGATCGTAGATCTGGATCGAGGATCGGAGACCAAGCACCTTTCGATTTGTAACCTGTTCATTGATTGTAATGTCGGAATAGAATGCCTTGTAAAAGCTAAGTCTATGCCGAGATTCAACATATAACGTCGTCCTGGGAGCAACTCTCCAGGCTAAGAGGTTCGACATGTACGTAATGTCGGAATAGAATGCCTTGAAAAAGCTAAGTCTATGCCGAGATTCAACATATAACGTCGTCCTGGGAGCAACTCTCCAGGCTAAGAGGTTCGACATGTAATGTCGGAATAGAATGCCTTGAAAAAGCTAAGTCTATGCCGAGATTCAACATATAACGTCGTCCTGGGAGCAACTCTCCAGGCTAAGAGGTTCGACATGTAATGTCGGAATAGAATGCCTTGAAAAAGCTAAGTCTATGCCGAGATTCAACATATAACGTCGTCCTGAGAGCAACTCTCCAGGCTAAGAGGTTCGACATGTACGTAATGTCGGAATAGAATGCCTTGAAAAAGCTAAGTCTATGCCGAGATTCAACATATAACGCCGCCCCGGGAGCAACTCTCGTGCTAAGAGGTTCGACATGTAATGTCGGAATAGAATGCCTTGAAAAAGCTAAGTCTATGCCGAGATTCAACATATAACGTCGTCCTGGGAGCAACTCTCCAGGCTAAGAGGTTCGACATGTAATGTCGGAATAGAATGCCTTGAAAAAGCTAAGTCTATTAATAATTGATACTAACCTCGTGTTATCCGAAGTCGTTTTGATGAATCTGAACCACTTCACTCCCCTGGAACCAATGGGTACGCGCCATTTTTGCGATCCGGGGTTTTCCTAGACCGGTGTAGGCGACGTTCCTGCCTCAGGAGGGTCTCCCGGCATTTAGAATGTTTCCCTCGGGGTGAGGATGAAGCAAAGGAGGAATGTTCCTCATAAATGTCATCCATGATTCCAGGGGGGTTGAGTGTGAACCTACTGAACGGAATACACTTAGAGAAATATGCAAAACGAAAAGTATAACCTGTAACTCAATGCATACAGCATCATGGGATTTATTAGAATGGGCCGAGTGTGGTTGTATCCTTTGAAGCCCAGAACATAGTCATGTGCGTGGAAGTAGTGGGCATCACGTGCCACTTTGAGATTCAGCATTTGGCTTATTTGGCTTATTTATTCAACTTGAGATGAGCTCGGACCAGTGAGATGGAGCTTGGACCCGACGTGGGGAAGTATCTCGGCATGGAGGAACGAGAGTCGGAGATCGACAATAAAATTGAAGTTGGTGAAGATTTCCGAGGTCGAGGGAGCGCAAAGGAATAGGGATCGGAAGTGCGTACAGCTGACGACGGAGTCGGACCGTGAACTTGGCAAAAACGCCATTCACGAACCAAAAGCTGATGTCGCTGGTGGAAATAGGTTTGAGCTTGTGCGTCGGTATTTGAACTGAGAACCGCCATACTTTTTCACAAAAGGTAAAAATGGTTTGTAAATCGATGATTTGAGATTGGATTAGATCGGAGTCGCTATTGTTCGGTTGCAAAGTCTCAATCCGGCGCTTGATGTCCCAGAACTGATGATATTGATGAAATCCTGCATTGATGCACTTTCCATATGGAGTTGGTGATATCTGCTTGGATGTTACTGGCCAAACTGATTTCTTTCAGATCCATAGACAACGGGTGATCGAGGATGGCCGAGCTTGAAGCTAACTTCGGTGATGACGTCGATGTCGGCACTGGTGACGAGTAGAGAAAACGAACCGAAATCTTAATGTTTGCCGATCTATTGTGAAGAAGACAAGGTCGAGTGGTGGTCACACCACGCAGAAGTTGGCGACGTCGAGGTTGGATCAAAAATCCTCCTGTAATTCAGATCCCCTTCCTGCGAATACCCTGTCGCCGATGTAGACAAAGCTGATTTTAGAAATGCATCGGCCAAATGCTCTTTCCTCGAATGATAGATCTTGAATGATAGAGATTATCAACACTTGTTGAAGAACACTTTGCATCACAGAATTACATTCTTGAAGCCGGGATGGAAGAAGTAGGATTGTGACGTTTGCGTCAATCGTCTAGCTCGGTGTGAAGGCGATTTTGAGTAATTTGGTGGAAATTACGGGTTCGGACCTGAGGTTGGCGTTGAGGCTGGATGTTGCCGAGTTTGATTTAAAGTCCGTCGAGCTTGCTTCGGAAATCACCCACTTCGCATCGAACGGACGTTGCCGACTTCGCTTTACGGAACCGAGCTCACCATAATGCAGCTCGATGTAGCCAACTCGTTGTTTCCAGGGGTGTCGAGCTCAGAAATAGCCCAAAATTAGCTTGCATAGGCGACTTGGACTTTGTTGTTTTGTTTGTTGAAGAACGTCGTTTAATGCGAGCTTGGGCTTATGTTTCATTGTTTTGTTCCACACCACGACGTCGAAGTGGCAAGGATATTCATTGTATTGCTGAAAACACGTGATCGTCTGAAAGCATAGAAGCTCTTGTCAGAAATCGGGTAACCTTATGGCGTGGTGGAGGATCCGGTTAGTCCCATAGTCGTTGGAATTGGGTCTACCAACAATGCAAATCACCGGAAGATTCTCGCTATAAGCTCTGGCGATGGTGTTAACGATGCTAAGTCCACCAACAGTGAAGGTGACGCGCGTAGTTGTCAGCGGTGTAGCATTAGTTTGGGAATGATTTACCGGGGTCGGCGTTGAAGCTGTAAGTGGGCCGAAGTTGTTTGAAGTCGGAATGATTGACCGATTTGCCGAAGTCGAGTTAGGAATTGATGTCGGCTATCCTCTTAACTAAGGAATCACTCCTGCATTTGAAAACTCCAGGAATGTTCTTGGCATGGTGAATTGTATCTGGACCTCGGCCTTGGTACCTTGGTTCCAAACTCACCAAAACAAAACAGATTAGCATCAAGTGCAAATAGATTAATAATTGGATAATCAAGTGATTAATTTTGATGTGTTGGAAAAGAATTATGAGAAAATGGGCCCAGTGTTGTCGTTCCCTGAAGCCCAAAAGCATAACCCCTTGCTGATAGGAAATGAGCATCACTAGCCATTTGAAGAGTCAGTACATCATAGTTTTGAAGCATTTCGGCGTGGAGAAACGTCTTGAAGACCAAGACAAAAATCAGGAAGAAGTCCTCTAAGGCAACATGACACCTGATGTCGGTTCCGCCTGCGAGATCGAGTAAGCGGCCGATGTCGGTTCCGCCTGCAGTTTACAGAAGTTTGATTGGCGATATTCGCGTTGAGGTTGACGGCGCCAAGTTTGTTTCAGAGTCCTTTCGATATTGCATCTGAAGCTACCGACTTCGTAGAGGAGTCATGGATTCTAGCATCACGGAAACAAGCTCGGTATGTTGTATCCTTTGAAGACCGAAGTAGTAGTCCGAGATTGAGTTGAATCCGAGACCGAAGTCGTATTCCGAGATAGAATCATTTTCTACATTGGGTTTGGCATCCACGCCCAATCTTGCAATCGTTGGGCACTTCAATTCCTATGGCACGATGTTGATTTTGACGAAGTCGGTCTTTTATGGACAAGCCGAGCTGGTGAGGGCGTTGTTTAGGCACTGATATCGGCCTCTGAGTCGCCATCGTCGACTTCGGATTCACCGCTTTAACGTAAATGAAAAACTTTGAGTTATGCCAAGTAGCTGGAATCAAGGATGTCCGCAGATCGAAGCCGAGTTTGTTTGAAGTTTGAACAGAGGGACCTTTGAGATATGAATTGAGCATTGCGTGCGACAATTCTTGCATCGCAAATGCATCTGGGATCTTTACTTATAGGGATTTAACTCGAGAATCGCGACTTGTGCAAACTCTCTCCGAGATGGGTTACGAAGCTCGAATCTTAGGTCTGAACGCTGAGCTTTATAGATGGAGTTGCTGAATTCGAAATCGGTAATGTCCAAAAAGGCTTCGCCGTGAAACTTCGTCTTCGGCTACCTGCTCAGACCTCGACGGCGATGTCGACATCGCATCTGATTTCGTTTAAAGTTGCAGGAATTGAATGAATTCTTGATAGTCGGAATTGACGATATTTGGTGAAAATCCGAAACGATGCTCTTGTGAAATGGGGATGACGATATTGAAATTGCTTGTTGGAAGTGCATTTGCTGAGATGTCGTACCTCTCTTGATGAACTCAGTGGAATTAGATGTGGTGCCATTAAATGAATATGTATCAAAGATGAATTGAGAGTGCCAAGTTTGACAACAAATCCTTTACGGCTTTCAGCCTTTCATTCGGAAATGTATTCAAGAACGGATCGAGCTCTTTCAAGAACGAGGCGCAAAGGCGCGATATAAAACCGTGGCGGTTTAATGACACTTGACAGTTGTGGACCGGACCTCAGTTGAGATGCCATTACTGATCAGAAAAGAAGGTGAAAGTAATTAAGTTCAAGTTACTCCCACTGTGGTCGCCAATGTTCTGTACCGTATCTTTGGGGTCAGCCGATCCTAGATAGTAGGTAGGAGATGAGATTGATCAGCAAAGGTCATGTCTGATGTTGAGGTAGCCGAGATGAAGTGGCTGAGATGATGTGGCCGAGATGAGGAGACCGATCCTAGAGATGATGTGGCCGAGATGAGGTGGCCGAGATGGGGTGACCGATCCTAGATGATGCCGAGGTGGTCATTGGCCGAAATGAGGTGGGGTGTACCTGCAAAGTCACTCCGATGCTAAAGTCAGGCGTTGGAGAGTTAAATGCAAGTATATATGGTAATCAAAGTCTACCTTCACTTTAGTCATAAATGCTATATTTATAGAGTCAAAGAGTGCTTGAGTGAAGGGATCTGGACTGTCTATTGAGGAGGTGCATTGTGAGCCATTGATGAGTGGACTTGGGCCTTGGTGTTTATTGGTAGCCCAATAACTTTGTTTTTGAGAGAGGGGGTGTAGATAACAAGGATACTTTTACTCCATAACAGAATGCATCTTCAATGCCCAGAGGTTTCGCTCAACAAAATGTTGAGTGCGCGTTAGCCAAAGTGTACGTTAATGACAATTAGATAAGACGATTGCATTATAGGAATGCATTCTCGGCAATAAAAGATATGCAAAGTGTATGATAATAAGGAGTCTCAAAAGAACTCACTGAGATTATGTTATCTCACCCCTCATTGTTGTTGTTTTTCAGACAAGCAGGTAAAACCTCATGGAGGTAATGCTAAAAGAGAAAGGATTTTAATCTTTGAGGATTATGTTGCCTTTGAAGTTTATGTGTTAGATTATTGTGATAGTCTCATATATTGAGACCTTTTGTATTTAGTTCAATTACAAGACTTGGCCCTTGTTGTCTTAAGCTTCATGCACATTTGTATTTTGGGATTATGTTTTGAGTCGACTCCGAATGATGATTTGAACCAATTTATGTTCAGAATTTTCAACTAGTGTTATGTGATTTCTATCATCATGAGTCTTGTATGAATATTTGCTATTTATTGATTGTTAATCCTAATTATTTCTGAAAGGTCTAAAAGGTAATATTCTATATTTTATTATGGACTAAAACCAATCAGAAAACATTGAGTCGTTGGGGGGAGAACAGTAAGGAAGAGAGAGACCATTGAAGTTGATCTCTCTCACGTTTTATTAGCTTTTATTCTATTGCAGTCTTTTTTTCATGACCAAACAATGGAACATCATCTTTTTTTCATGACCAAACAATGGAACATCATATCACTCACATCCATTCTGTCTCGTTCCACCACATTCTATCAATTCAAACATATTCGTAGAAGAGAGGGAGAGAGACTAATAGAAGTGAAAAACTTCATTTGAAACAGGGAGCCAATGAAAAGACCAACATTAAGTGGTCAGGGGGAGAACAACAAGGAACAAGGAAGAGAGACCATTGGAGCAGGTCTCTCTTCCTTACTAAAAGAGCAACACTTTAGGTTGCCAGCATAAAATTCATCGAATACAAGCACTCAACAATGCCTTAAGAACTAACTGAAAAGCTCTCCAACTTCTTTCTTCACTATTCCCTTAATCTGCATAAGAAATAAGAAAAAAAAAAAGCAACAGTTATGTCTATTGAATTGCTGTTAAAAAAAAACTATTGAATTCATTGCAAACATGAAAGCTCAAAAAACATGACAATACTATGAGAAGAAAGGTACCTGCTTTGCGGAAAGTCCAATGTCCTTTAAATCATCAAGCTGTTAATGAAAAATCGGTTCACAATCCCAAAATCATGTCAGATATATAAACAACCTTAATTGGTAGAAAAAAAAAAGAATAAACTTTTACTAAGAAAACTTATTTTAGGACATACACTCTTGAAAGGTTCTGGAGATTCTTCACGAAGCTCAAGTATATATGTTGCTCTCTTCTCTCCAATTCCCTATAAGAAAAAGTTCAATCAATTATAGTGTAAGATATATATACAAGGAAAAGAATCAATCTAATACTGAAAATTGGAAGAGGTCAAGAATTGGATCCAACCTTTAACTTTTTCAATTCATCCCTGTCCATTTCAGAAAAAGAAAAACAAAATTAGCAACTGAGATTTCTCATAAAAGGTATAAAATGCCAAGTCGTTTAAAGCCCATAAGTGACTTGGTTCTTTCACCTCAACAGTTAACTTTTAAGGGATAGTTTCTCAGGTCATACTCTCCAGCCATGTATAAAATGGTTTCCATATTAAACCATGGTCAAATTGTGGTCATTATAATGATTTTCTTTCAATTTATTAATTTATCAATATGCAACAGTCGTAATTGGGTGAATAAACAAGTACTCGAAATTGGGCATGCATTACAAGAGAAGACTTACTTTTCAGCTGTGTTTAAAAACCGAAGGTATTCTTTAACAAGAGAGTTCTGCAATTAAATAGAAATTCGAGTGAAAAGCATGAAACACATTAAAGATCATCTGACAATATTATGAACAGATCAAACCTTCACTCCAGAACTACGCATGCTGAATGCTTCCCATGGACTTTTGGCATTCATTACATCTCCTCTTTCATTTGAGCACATATTCTGTTCCCTTAGAGGAGTTCTTGGTTCTGCAACTTCAGTAGGAATCTGATCATCAAGTGAAATGCATTCTCCAACTTCAGTAGAAATCTGATCATCAAGTGAAATGCATCCTGCCTCAGGTATCTGTTTGCATAATGGAGTTGTTGAACAGAGAGATTGAAGATCACGCAATTGAGAACTAATGGGTGGTGAACCATCTTCATCTTCATCTTCATTTAAGTTGTTCTCCTCGCTCATGTTATGACCTATAATAACAAAAAGCAATTTTATAAATATGCATCACGTGATTAGTTAAACAATTTATCTCTCAAAACTTTTATTCAGTTTCATCCCATCTACCTTCATCAACTGTGGACAAAGTTTTGGAGTAATCATTGAAACAAATGGTGTGTTTTTCTTCAAGATCCTCAGAAACGCCCTATGGAAACACAAGAAAAATAATCAGTTAATACATAAACCAACCAGTATATAACAAGCTAAAATTTTGGTGACAAGATTTATCAATTTTATAAAAGCCAAATTGAAAAAAAGAAAAGGGACAATGAATTTTGAATGCATTAATGATTGAATGGAAATGAATTACCTTTTCCATTACGGGATGAAGTTCCACTTCACTGCTAGCATTCAAAGATGAGTCATGCTGCATATAACATATTTTATCAGTTTCCTCACTGCACTGATGCCTAGTTTTATCTTTGCAAATATTTTTAGTTGAAAGAAAGTCCTAAACAAATATATATTATATTATACAAAATAAAATAATTACATTTTCCTCCATCATACTGAGATTGACATTATTTCTAGCATCTGGAAGTGAACTTTCCTGCGTAGAACATTCATCAATGTCAGGTAAATAAAATGAAAATATTTTGTGTCTAGGTTTTGTTCATGTTGGGATATTGGGAGATTATTTATTACCTTTTCTACTCTGGAATTTAACCGGACACGGTTTCCAGCTTCATATAAAGAATTATCATGCATTTGATACACTAGTTGATCTATTACCAATAAAGGCTCTGATGCTTTGGTAGCTTGGTGAATGGAAGTTTCCTGCAAAAAATAAAACTCATCCATTAACGACAATAAGAAACCTCATATAGCCCCTACTAATGAATGTTCATACAACTTGTCCACGAACTCAAATGTCCTAATTTATTAATAATAAAAAATAAATTCATAAGAATCGTTTTATTTTCGTGTTTTGAAGTTTCAAAGTTTTAGGGTGGAAATAGACCATGCTATACAAAACTATAGATAATTCAAGACTAACTTATTGCGTAAATAGGCAATTTTTAAAGTATGAACTAGCCTTTTTGAAAGTCTGGCTTAACCTGAGAGCATGTTTGAAGGACTTTTTCACACGAAACTATTTAAAGAAGTCACTAGGCCTACTATTAAATGGAACAATAAGCCTACTACTAAATTTACCTACCTACCACTAAATAGGGCAATAGGAAATGAGTTTATTAAAAAATATTATATTATATTAAAATTAAAATATAAATAATATATAAATAATATATGTATATATAAACATAAACATAAATATTATAAATAGGCTAACCTATAAGGTCTAACAACCGGGAACGGATCCTCTGAATTTAGTATGGAACCGCACTATGCGCTTCCTCATCGCATGTACCTAAATTTAGAGGAACAACCTCGGTTACACTACCTCGGTAAATTTAGGATGATAGAGCACCCGAGGTAGTGTAACCGAGGTGAGTGAGGTGAACCGAGGTAGTGTAACCGATTTTTATTGGTAATTGCATTCAATCCTTGAGGATGATATTCGATTCTCTGATTTTTATTGGTAAATGCAATTACCAATAAAAATCAGAGGATCCGCCCTAAATTACCTCGTTCTATCATCCTAAATTTATCGAGGTAGTGTAACCGAGGCTGTCCCTCTAAATTTAGGCTGTGCAGTAAGGGAACTGCATAGTGCAGTTCCCGCCCTAAATTCAGAGGATCCGTTCCCCTAACAACCTGTTTTTTTGGGCTAAAACAATTCTATTTAAAAAAAATAGGCTTTTTAGTATAGCACACCAGACTGGAGGACTCTAAGCGGGCCAGACCACTAAGCTTTTGTCGGGCGGTCTGACCTATCCTCGTCTCTAATTGAACATTAACCCAACATAAAAATATTGCCTGTCGGGGGATCTGATCTATCCTCGTCTCTAATTGAACATTAACCCATAAATATTACATTAAAACATTGCCTATATTAAATCCCTGAAAATACACAAATATAAAAATCTCTGACAATACACACATAGATTAAAAGATGAATGATAGCCCAAAATTATGCACAAATTGAGCCGGACTAGTAGTTATTTATGTGGATAGATTGCATAGTATAGAATAGAAGTATTTAGAGAAAAGAAACGCATACCTTCTCAGCCTTAGCAGCAGAGTGGTTGGCTTCATCAAACAATTTCCTTCAATCAAAAGAAGAAAAAGTCAATACCCATAAGTTGGACATATATTATACGAAGTGTAAATACTCGCTACAAACCTTCCTTTAATTGTAGATTTCATAGCAATGACACCTTTCTTTTCACATGTAAGAGGTCTAGAACCAGTAATTTCTTTGTTGTCACTGAAACGCTTTTGGGTATCGGCTTCTTTTGAGAAGTTGCCTTCTCGATTTGGCAGAGCGAGTGGCTTCATCAAACAATTTCCTTCAAATAAAAGAAAGAAAAGGTCAATATCCATATCCATCAGTTGAACATGCATCACATAAAGTGTAAAAATTCACTACAAACCTTCCTTTTATTGTAGACTTCATAGCAACAACTTTATTTTCACACGTAAGAGATCTAGAACCTGGTAATTTCTTTGTTGTTGCTGAAACACTTTTGGGTATCTGGTTCATCTGAGAATTCACTTTGTGTCTTGCTGAACTTGCAGTTTTGTTTGTGGAATTCAAGGGTGTCCGATTAATAAATTGACATGATCGTGATGCTAAGCTGAGCATGTAAATAGTGTCTTGGCAAAATGATGGGTTCTAAGTTCACATTAGAGAAAAAGAAAAAAATCAAATTAAAGTTGTACTATTAACAAAAATGAGAAAATAGTATTTTGAACATAAAAGCGAAGTCATGTACCAAGCATGAAACCAATAGAATTTTGCTTGTCCCCCTTAAGGAATCCTGCAACATGCGTGTAAGTTTGCTTTCTCGATAAGGAACGCGATTTTCATTTGTGCTCAAAGCATAGCAAACATTCAGTAAAGCATAAATTGACTTGTTAATTTTGTTAGTCTCAGCAAGACCAGAGCCATCACTACTTTTCCTTCTAGCATCTTCATAACCTGATAGTAAGAGTATAACATTGTTAATCAAGTTCTAAATTTTAACTATGCCATAAAAAAAATAATAAAAACGGTTACTGCACATATTTTAATTGAGTAAAGATTTTAACCTGCCATATCAACAAAATTCATTTTGCTCCCAAGACCATCTACGCTATCATTCTGGGGAATGACATGAACAATTAATCCCATGTGGCTTCTACGAACAACAGGCTCAAAGCCTTTTTTAGGAGCAGCCTTGTGTGCAGAACATGCAGTGAGGTATAGATTCTGAAACTCAGCAATGGATTTCACAGGAGTCTGAAAACAAAAATGTAAAACAAAGCATCATATTACTTGTCTACTATCCAACTTTAAGACATTTATTGTTTCTACTTAGATGAACTAGCTATAATAGTTTTATTTTTACCTGAGAAAGTCCTTTAAATTGAATTTTTCCGTGATCTTCGAGCACCAAAATTGGTGGTTGTTCTGGATTTAGTAAATCAACAGCATGATCATGATGATCAACCTCATAGAAAGAAACTGCAATAGATTTCCCATTTTCCTCAGCCATAGAGAGAAAATCAGAAGTAGCCAGCACAGCCAAACCCGGTTTCTCAATAGAGCCCTTCAAGAACAAAAGAATTGTTAACACAAGACAGAATTTCATAGAAAGATTTTAACCAACCCTTCCCTCTCCCAACCAAAAGAATATACATAACAAAGCTAATTGAACTGAGTCAAACCTGAATTACGTGAGTCTTTCCACTACCTCTAGCTCCATTGGCAATGACAGTGCTATTATGTCCTTCAAAAACTGCTGAAACAAGAGGCTTCACCTCCCTTGAATAGATAATTTCATTATCTTCCTGTTCATTATAGCAATAATCTACCATATATCGACTGCACCACGAAAATAAACTTGAGTAAGTATGATTACCTCATAAACAACAAATAGCTGTGCTACAACTACAAAGCTTCTCCAAAATGTATCCCACAAGAGAATTATTTATCATGATTTGAAAATAAAAGAAAATTCAAACCTAAAACAGCTTAAATTTCAAGATGAGTACCATGTTAGCTATCAGAATCAACAGAGAAAAATAGCAAGGCTTTAAAAAGAGCTTGAGAGAGTGATAGACTCCAAGGCTTTAGGTCAGGACCTCGTAATCTTTGATATTGTGAAGAATCACAATCAATTACAACTGACTCAATCGTAGAGAAAAAACAACAAAAATTATGATGCTGCGTCACACAGAATTTTTTTACAACTCTCATAAACTCTATAGAGGTATCATATTCAAAGATGCAGTAATGAATTGAAGCAACTATACAGAGATTAAAACATTAAGTAAAAACCCTTACACAACTAACAGAAACTAATCCTGATACATAAAATACTAGTTTAATTCATCATAATTTACTATTCACCTATGACTTATGAAAATTGCAATTCAAACAACAATACAGAATTTGAGAACCATAAACCCCGAAACTCAAAAAACCTACCCTAATTTCTTTTCAATTTCTCACTCTTCAATTATATTTACAAAACTAGAAATTACAATTCTATTAACACTAAAGAATTCAAGAACCACAAACACCGAAACTCAAAAATCTACTCTAATTTTAATCCAATTTCAATTTCACATACTTCAATTAAATTCACAAAGCTGAAACTACAAAAACTAACCATACCTCGAAGATTGTTCTCCAAAGGAGATGGAGACATCCTCCAAATTTTCTCGGTTCACGGAAATCCAATCCACGAATCCGGTATTAGTACTGAGATCCGAATAGCCTCGGATTTTGGCCACAACCCGAAGTTTGCGACCCGAATTGGAACCTGCAGAGTTGAATTTAGTCGTAGCCATTGAAACGAAGGTTCAGTTCGGAACTGAATTCAGCGAGAAAACGCGAAATTGAGAGGAAGAAGAAGTAAGAAGAGTGTGTTGATTGAGAGTGAAGAGAGGAAATAAATAAATAATAAATAATAAATAAATAAAAAGAAAGGAAGAAAACAGAAGAGGAAATAGCCGTTGGAGGTTAGAATACGCGATCTCGAAAATTTGTATCGCGCTCCGGGTTATATTATGGGTTGTGTGGGTCCTTTTTCTTTGCCAAATCTTCTCGGATACGCTTTGAAAATATTAACCCAAAAAAATTATATTAAACAATTACTGGCAAGAAAAAACACATAATCTGTGTATTTTGGATAGTAATTTTTAGGTGGTCATAAATATTTAGTCTTACACACAAAACAAAAAGAAATGCACTTTTTTGTCAAAAAAAAAGAAATGTGTTTAGGGCAACACTGTAATTTACTAATCTAATCTAATATCTATTTATACAAACAAATCATACTTAAATTCGTCAAACAAGTTTCCCTATTTATTTGACAACTCATCTAACTAAGGGCAACACTGTAATTTACTATCACATTCTTTTTCAAATTTCTTCTCCCAATGCACTTTCGTCTCACTCCCTTTTTTTTAACTTTCCCTTTTTTAAAAAAAATTTCGTAAATCAAATCAAATCAACTAATAAATTAAAATAATCAATCTAAACTACGAGATAAATGTATTAATATATAAAAATACGGTATAACTTCACTGATATATAAAAAAACACGATATTAATATATCAAAAAAAGAGGAAAACTTAATGACTATTTCAACTACTGAGTAATAATTAAAACACGGGATAACTGTACTGATATACAAAAAAAACACGGGATAACTATACTGATATATAAAAAAACACGTGATAACTGCATTGATATATTTGATAATCTACTATCTATCTTTTACTATCTACTATACTGTACTAATCAACTAAAATAATCAATTGAAACTATGAGATAACTGCACTGATATATAAAAAAAAAACATGTGATAACTATACTAATATGTAAAAAAACAAGATAACTGCAATGATATGTATAAAAACACATGATAACTGCACTTATATATAAAAAACACTTCACTGAAATATTTGATAATGTACCATCTATCTGTTACTGTCTACTATAATCTATTAATCAACTAAAATAATTAATTGAAACTATGAGATAACTTCACTGATATATTAAAAAACACATGATAACTTTATTGAAATATAAAAAACACGGGATAATTGCAATGATGTATGTAAAAACACGAGATAGCTGCACTGATATATACAAAAAACACGGGATAACAACATTGACACTAATATATAAAAGAACAGGGATAAATGCACAGATTGTTTTTAAATGAAACTTTACATTTTTAGATTTTAATATGTATCTGATTTTTTATTTGAGACTTTTTTTAACTACTTTAAATTTGTCTTTTTTCCATGAGGTGTTGTCCAGACTATTTAAATTATGTGTAAGTTCGTTCATGAAAAGAATATGGCAGCACCCGTGCGTATGCACGTGTATCCTACTAGTTAAATTATCATTATCATTAATTATTAATTATTACTCCCTCCGTACCATATTAGGGAAGAGATTTAGTGCCTTTAGGGTAGAAAAGACACTCATACCTTTAGTCTTTTGTGTTTATCTCTCTCCTCAAGTGTTTTCTCTCTCATCTTATACAATTTTCTCTCTCATTCATTTCCCTCCAAAATAAGGCTAAAGCCTAAAGGTACCAAAGACATATAATACTTAAGTCACCCAATCTCCCCCCATATTATATGTTGTTTTGGATCATTTCACACAAATTAAGAAAATTAATTAATTTTGTATAAGAAAAATGAATTGTGAGTTAGTTTACCAAATTAGCCCTCATAAATGACATTGGAAAAATAAATTAGTAGAATAATGAAAGTTATGACTGGAAAAGAAACGTTAATGTTTCATTGGGATTCTAAAAAGTCATATATTACGGGACACAAATTTTGGGCTAGAAAGTCATATAATATGGGCCGGAAGGGGCATTAATTATTATTAATAAAACAATGCACAACTAAAAATACAAGTCTACCCACTATTGGAAAAAAAATCAGAAATGTTATTTGGGTGAATTTGTATGATTTGGTTTTATGTCTCACAATGATTTGGTTGGGAACTCTGAAATAATCTAAATTTGATTCTCTCAGTATCTGTTTAATTTGTTTTTAATTTTATCACGCTAGTATCATTGATGTGTTTTAATAGAATGGTTGATCCTCTATACTCCCATTAATTTTGTTATGGAGAAATTACACGCCTACTAGTCGCACCCCCCACACAAAAGGCCAAACTGATTGGGCCTTCAACAGTCCAAGCCCATATTCACACATCGAATGGCCCAGATTGCACCTCCACAACTAACGGACCAGATCATCACAATTAAGTGCCTCCAAAGCCTATAAATACAACATTTATCATGAGAGAGATGTACGCATTAATTACTACTTATTTGCATTAACTCCACAGCTACTGACTTTAGCATCGGAGTGACTGTGCAGGTACACCCCACCTCAGCTCGGAATATCAACTCGGACGTGACCCTTATTGATCAAATCTTCATTACCTACCAACTATCTCGGACTTACAATATCCTTAGATACGGTACAGAACATTGGCGACCACAGTGGGAGGACATTCCCGAATTCAAAAATCCTAAACCATTTTACTTTGATCAATCATGGACCCCGAGTTTAGAACCGGTGCGCGGATATCCAGTATCATCCGATCCCAGGAGGAGGGAACCCCGGAGGGAGTTGCAGTAACCCAATCTGTTACCGATAGAAATATTAATAACAGAGGATCGGCTTCAGCCCGACTTCCTTCATCTCCTACGGTCATCCCCGTTCCAGTAGACACTTTACAACAGCTGGTCCAAATTTTAAATCAACATAATGAGTCATCTCAGGCTAGGAGTCTTCGTATCTCAGAGCTGGAAGCCGAGATAGCAGGGTACCAAGCCCGAGACGTTGCAGACCCGAATTCTCCACGGCGTTATGCTCCACGGATTAACCCGGCAGAGGAACTCGAACAGCTCGGCAGAGGAACTGATCCTCGAAGACGACATCGTTCTCCTCCAAGGCGACGTCATTACCATCGTTCCCCCCCAAGAAGGCGAGGAAGGGAAGAACTTATGGACGACTCTGGGGAAGAGTATTCATCATACGCTTCATCTTCACCGCTAAAGCGACGATCTAGAAGCAGGGATACACCTCCAAGACGGGAGCATCACCATCGCCGTGAAAGAAGAAGCCCGGCAGTTAAACAACACCGCTCTAAACATCAAACTCGTCAAGATCGGAACCACAATAAAACACAAGAAGTTCAACCACCAAGAAGAGGACCTTTTACCTCGGAGATAGATTATTTCCCCGTTCCCCGAGGTTTAGAGAAACCTCTTGAGCATTTGAAAGTTTATGACGGGCTTGGAGACCCAGACGTTCATTTGGAGTACTATGAGACCATGATGCAATATCGGAATGCCCCAGGTGAGATCATGTGTAGACTTTTTTCCCTCACCCTTGATAAATCTGTAGGTTTATGGTTTAGAGACATCCCAGCAAATTCAATCTCGTCCTGGGAACAACTTTCCAAATTATTCTCGGCAAGCTTCGCACATTCTAAAGTAAGGCCAAAGTCATGGATGGTTTTAAATGCAGTCCACCAAACCGACGATGAATCTATCTGGTCTTATATTGCAAGATTCAACACTGAGGCCGGAAAAGTGCATGGGTTAAATGAGGAATTTCGTCTGTATTTCTTATCCCAGGGTTTACGCAGAGGCACTTTATTCCTGATTGATGTAAGCATAAACCAGCCCTCAACCTTAGGGGAGTTTCTCCGACTTTCAGAAAAGTACATAGATCATGAGGAAGGTGATGAAGCTAGCAAATTCTTTGTGAAAAGCGTAGCCAACCAAACCAAAGAGAACAGACCTCGAATCGAAAAAACAAATCCAAACACTGAAAATTCTCGGAGATTTCAGACCGGCGGCCCATCCAGGGAATTCAAACCTCGGCAAGGGCGACATCGGGACTACGCCGAACTCATATGTGGAAGAGAGAAGATCCTGCAAGAATGTCAGAACAATGAATTCAAACATGTAAGATATCCTGATCCTATTGCCCCAAGACCGGGATGAGGAACAACAAATATTGTCGTTATCATCAAAGTGCCGGCCATGACACAAATCGGTGCAACGCCTTGAAGGACGATATTGAAGACCTTATCAAAAAAGGAAAGTTCGGGCAGTATGTCAGAAAGTCATTTCAACAGGATAAAAACATTAAACAAGAGAAAGACATTGACGAAATAAAAGGGAAAGATATCGTGGAATATAAGGAAGAGCCGGACACTCGAAGAAGTAGGGGACGACCGGTTGTGATGGTAATCTCGGGTGGTGAAGTTGAAGGAGCAACAACAAGAACAATCAAAAGAAAGTGGAAAGAAATTCAATGTGTAGCATCTACCTCGTCAGCCCAAACAATAGCAACTCGTCCCCCTCTGTCATTTGGGGATGACGATCTACTAAACGGGAAGGTAAACGAAGACATTCCACTGTTGATCTCGGCAGTAATGGCCGAGAAAGAGATAAGAAGAATTTTAATTGACCAAGGTAGCTCTTGTGACATTATGTTCTTCGATGTGTTGGAGAAGATTGGAATTACGCCAAAGGAACTTTTCCCCTATCGCGGAACGGACCTTTCCGGTTTCAATGGATCCCGAACTAGACCTATGGGTTATGTTGATTTAAGAGTTTCTTTCGGAGAAGAACCTTTGTCCCGAACTATTTTGATTAAATTCATGGTATTACCTTGCTCATCAATTTACAATTGCATCATCGGAAGGCCGACTTTAGGCAAACTCGGAGCTGTTACCTCAACGGTGCATTTGAAAATGAAGTTTCACTCACAAGGTAATAAAATCATAACCATCAATGCCGATCTGGAATCCTCTGAAAGATGTTATTACCTATTGCTCAAAGCCGAAGTTACTGCTAGAGAAGAAGCCGAACTCAAATCAAAAGAGGCATCAACGAAGGAGGGGAAAATAAAGTTCTCCGAAGTCAATGTGACGGATTTAGACGCAAGATATGATCCTGACAGCTCGGACGAAGAAAAAGACAGCTCGTCATCTCTGAAATCCGAGAAAAGGCCGGAGCGACCAAAACCAGATGGTACTTTCATCAAAGTAATTTTGGAAGACGACCCAGAAAAAACTGTTAAAATCGGCGCAGAACTCCCAGAAGAAAACAAAGCAGAGTTAACCCAGTGTTTAAGGGATCACGCCGACCTGTTTGCATGGACAGCCGAAGATATGCCCGTCATTCCACCTGAGGTCGCTTGTCATCACTTATCTATATACCCTGATGCGAAGTGGGTTGCCCAGCGCAAAAGGGTCCAAAATATAGAAAAGACGGAAGCAACAGCCAAAGCAGTTGACGAGTTAGTTAAAGCTAAATTTGTAACTGAGCTCAAGTACACTACTTGGCTCTCAAATCCTGTACTTGTTAAGAAATCTAATGGAAAATGGCGCATGTGCATTGACTATACCGATCTTAATAGGTCATGTCCTAAAGATGCTTTTCCAGTCCCGAATATTGATCGTCTAGTTGATCACGCTTCCGGTTTTTCCCTATTATCGTTCATGGATGCATATTCAGGTTACAACCAAATCCCGATGTTCCCTCCCGATCAAGAGAAGACCGCCTTTATGACCGATCACAGAAATTATTGTTACCGAGTTATGCCTTTCGGTTTAAAAAATGCAGGAGCAACATATCAGAGAATGATGAACAAAGTATTTAAAAACCAAATCGGGCGAAATGTGGAAGTTTACTTGGACGATATGATCGCAAAAAGTAAACTAGCTGAGTATCATGTCACTGATCTTAAAGAGATCTTCGCCGAGATAAGAAGAAACAGAATGAGACTAAATCCTGAGAAATGCACCTTCGGAGTCAAAGCCGGAAAATTCTTGGGATTTTTCCTCACTGAAAGAGGAATTGAGGCAAACCCAAACAAATGCAAATCGGTAACAGAAATGAAGACCCCAAACACCAAGAAAGATATCCAAAAATTAAATGGTATGATTGCAGCTCTATCTCGGTTTATCTCAAATGCCGCGTTCAAATCACTACCCCTTTTTAAACTCTTGAAAAAGGAATCCGAGTTTATTTGGACCACAGAGCGGGATGAGGCACTCACCCAATTGAAAAAAGTATTGTCGGAACCTCCAATACTAACCCGACCTGAACCTGGGGAAGTATTATATTTATATCTCTCAATATCTGAAGAAGCATTAGGAGCGGTACTGGTCCGAGAAACAAAAGAAGGGCAAAGCCCGGTTTATTTTGTAAGCAAAGCATTGCAAGGGCCAGAACTCCGATATCAAAAAATAGAGAAAATCGCCTTAGCCTTAATCATAGCAACTCGGCGCCTTCGACATTACTTTGTATCTCACCAGGTGGTAGTTCGTACGAACCACCCAATCCGGCAAATTTTGCATCGCCCAGATCTTTCAGGAAGGATAATTAAATGGGCAGTAGAACTTTCCGAGTTCGGCATCAAATATGAGTCAAGACCAGCAATGAAAGCTCAGGTGTTAGCCGATTTCGTGGCAGAGATGACATCGGCAGAAGCAGAAGATGAGTTATGGACAATTCATGTTGATGGATCTTCCAATCCCAAAGGAAGTGGAGCGGGAATTATTCTGGAAAGTCCTTCAGGGGTTGTTATAAAACTATCACTCACTTTCAAGTTTACAACATCCAATAATCAAGCGGAATATGAAGCATGCATTGCAGGTCTCCGTTTGGCTTCAGACCTCCGAGTCACTCGTTTAAATCTCAATACCGACTCACTTCTTGTCGTATCCCAGATCGGAGGACAGTACGAAGCCAAAGAACCGATCCTCCAGAAATATTTGAATCAGGTCAAGAAACTGCTTACCCAATTTGATTTCGCCGAAATCAAACACGTTCCAAGGACGAACAACGTTCGGGCCGATGTACTTTCTAAATTAGCAAGTACCAAAACTGTGGGAAATCACCGATCTGTAATACAAGAAAGCCTCAGTAAACCTAGTATTGAAGACGATTTACACTCGATCTCATCAGTGTGCGTGATAGGTGAAGACCAAACATGGATTGCTCCTATCTTGAATTACATCATCTCTGGCATAGAACCTTCCGATCTGTAGAAAGCAAAAATCGTCCGAAGAAAAGCAGCTTCTTTTACAGTGTTTAATGGACAGCTTTACAAAAAGTCACTCTCTTCACCTTTGTTAAAATGTTTAGAACGGGAGGAGGCCAACTATGTGCTAATGGAAATTCATGAAGGTATATGTGGCCAGCATTTAGGAGGTAGGTCCTTAGCCAGGAAAGTGTTAAGAGCGGGATACTTTTGGCCAACCATTGAAGCCGATGCAAGAAGCTATGTAAAGAAATGTCTGAGTTGCCAGATCCACGCTAACGTACATATCGCACCTCCCACCGGGCTTACAACTCTTTCCTCCCCATGGCCTTTTGCGTGGTGGGGGATAGACATTCTCGGACCTTTTCCAAAAGCCCCAGGGAGAATCAAATTCTTGATAGTAGCAGTTGACTATTTTACTAAGTGGATTGAGGCAAAACCATTATCCATTATCAAGGCAAAAAACTGTATCTCTTTCTTCCGAAAAGAATTAATTACCAGGTTCGGGGTGCCCGAGGTGGTAATCACGGACAATGGAACTCAGTTTGCCGATAAAAGTTTCAGAAAGTTGATGTCCGATCTTAGAATCAAGCATCGGTTCACATCAGTAGAACATCCCCAAACGAATGGTCAAGCGGAATCGGCAAACAAAGTACTTCTCAACGGTTTGAAAAAGAGGTTAGACGATGCTAAAGGAAACTGGGTTGAAGAGCTCCCTTGTGTTTTATGGGCATACAGAACGACTCCCCAAAGCTCCACGGGGGAAACACCTTTCCGGTTATCTTATGGAAGTGAAGCAGTCATACCGGTCGAAATTGGGGAGTTGACGTGGAGGACTTTGAATCCAAAATCGGTGGAGGATAATGGACAAGCTTTACGAGAAGAACTGAACCTTGTGGAAGAAATCCGAGATCACGCATCCCTTAAAGAGGCCATCACCAAGCAGAGGGTAGCTACTCGATATAACCAAAAAGTAATCCCAAGATATTTTAATATCGGCGATCTCGTATTAAGAAGAGCCGATGTTGGATTAAAAAATGCATCACAGGGCAAGCTAGCACCGAACTGGGAAGGTCCATATCGGGTCACTTTGAGAACTGGAAATGGAGCTTTCGAGCTAGAGACCCTAGAAGGCAAGGCGATCCTAAGAACTTGGAACGCCACCAAACTCAAGAGATATTACAGTTAAACTTGCTTTGTTAAGGCATTCTATTTCCGATCTTATTAATATAGACTTGCTTTGTTAAGGCATTCTATTTCCGATCTTATTAATATAGACTTGCTTTGTTAAGGCATTCTATTTCCGATCTTATTAATATAGACTTGCTTTGTTAAGGCATTCTATTTCCGATCTTATTAATATAGACTTGCTTTGTTAAGGCATTCTATTTCCGATCTTATTAATATAGACTTGCTTTGTTAAGGCATTCTATTTCCGATCTTATTAAATATAGACTTGCTTTGTTAAGGCATACTATTTCCGATCTTATTAATATAGACTTCGCTTTAATAAAGCATTCTATTCCGATCTTATTTCTATATGACTCAAAGCCTTGATCGATATCACAAAGTTCTATTCGAGATAAAGACACACTCACAAAGGAAGCAAAAACATAACAAATATTAATACGACAATGTCATTACAAAAATACCGGTTATGGCCGGGCCCTCAGTTTCAAAAAACAAATGGAAATAAACGGTTACACATCTTTGGGATAGACGACCCTGGACACTTCATCAGTTTCCGGGTCGAACTCAACAATGTGCCCATCATGAACCGCGTACTCCGGGTTAAAAATATCACGATCAGCAACAAAGTCGGGATTGACTACAGCAACTTGGTCGAGTGCATTATTAAAGGCCTCTACTATGCTCTCTTGCCCCATTTGAATTGCTTTCATCCGATCTTCAAGAGATTTAGCGTTCTAGGCGGTAAGTTTCTTAATCTGCTCCTGAAGCTCGGGAAAATTCTGGGCCGAGGATGTAGCTTCCATCTCAGCGATCTTATCATCTTTTTCTTTAAGCTCAACAGCAGCCTTTTCGAGTTTTTCATTTGTCAGCTTCAATTCGGCCTCCAATTGTTTCAGTTCGACCTCAAGTTGTAGGCGCTTAGCTTCCGAATCTTCGGCCATCTTTTTATGAAGATCCACATCTTCCTTGGATTTCTCAAGATCAGCCCGAAGTGGACTTACAGCTTTCCGAGCAGACTCGTACTTAGCCTCAAGATCTACACAAGTAGATGAAAAACATAAGTATAAAAAAGATTGGAAGATCAGATGGACGACTTTAGAAAACCAGAAGCCATACCTTTAATTTGTAGAGCGGCAGCTGTTTTATCCTCTCTCACTAGATCGGCCATCCTCGACAGCACCGAGATTGAAACTCCGAAGGGATCAACCTGGAACTCCTTGGTTTTGAGAGTCATATATGCTTTCGGATCAAAAGGAGCGGCAGACTTATGTTTTTTACTTTTCTTTGACTGATCGCTCAGATTAATCACGCTTTTTCCTCGATCTTGAGGGTTTGACCTAGGAGGGAGTTGACCAGATGTGTGTTTTCTCTTTCTTTGGAATGGCCGATCTTCTTCTTCGCCCGCCACTTCGGGATTAACCACTGTAATAGGATCGGCAGGAGTAATAAGTGCTGCAGAGGTCCCTTCAGCTGCGACCCCGCTACCAGTTCCGACATTTGGTACCACCGGTGCAATTTGTTCAAGTGCCAGGGCTTTCAAAGCCGCCATGTTTCTTTTTGGAGCCATCCCGTCTGCAAAAGAAAAAATTCAGTTAGGAAAAATTATGCAAACAAACTCGGCAAATATCAACTAAAAAATGATTTAGAACCGACCTAAAACTTTCTCGACGTGCGCAAACTTAACAGATGCTACCAATAACTTAGTATCGAAACCCCATTGATTCGCTCTATGTTCATTATTGGTAATGATCCGATCTGCAATGAACATCAGCATCCTCAAGGTTTTCCGATCTTCCGCATTTAAATGTTTCTCGTCGACAGAATGTTTTTTAGATTCATCTCGACGGGTCCAACCAAGAGGAAATTTGGTAGTGAGAACGATATCATTCTCAGCATTAAATGTACCGACCCGATTTATTACTGCTGGCAACACCGGCTCTACCCAGAAAAACTTGTTTTTCCACTCATATTTTAAACTCTCTGAATACGGCCGAAACACCCTGATACCTGCCCTAGATCGTAGGGTATAATGCTCTAAACGAGCGGGCCTGCCGTTGTTCTTTTCAGTCTGTTTATTCACCAAAAACATGTGTAGGAAAAGCTGAAGGGAGACGGGCCGATCTAAATGAATACATACGAGCTCAAAAGCACGTACGAAGGCCCAACCATTGGGATGAAGTTGAGAAGGGGCTACCTCTAATCTCGCCAATACCGACTGCTGGAAGGCCGTGAATGGAGGTCGGATGCGCATATGAGCTAAAGTCGTCCAATAAATAATAAACTTAAGAGAATTAGGGTAAGTAGCCACGTGCTCGCCCTTTTCCATTCCATAAACACGCCAGCGCTCGGGATCTTTTGCATAGAGCCTTTTTGAATAATTGTTGATATCGGACTCCGAAGTCATTAGCGAGTCTACCTCGCGGAGTGCTTCGGATACCCAAGTATAATCTCGAGGCGTACCCAAAGGAGGAATTACGGGGAGATCGACTTTGTTACTCCCGGAATCTTCGTACCCATATAGTAACTCAAAACTTCCGGTGTCTTCTGGTTCTTCGCCTCTTCTCTCTCCACCGATGTTGTCTTCCTCTGGATCGACAGACGGATCGTCACCTTTTCTTCCATCCGATTCCGTCTCGGATTCAGAATTCGTCTCAAATTCAGAATCATCTGAAGAACTCGGATCCAAATCAACATCTACTTGGGCTTCAGGGGTCGGGTTATTATGCGCAGAAGGAGTGGACGATTCTTCATCGGAAGCTCTTTTACTATCACTTCCTCTCGGACCGGAAGACATTTCTTCTTGAATCTCGGGGGCAGCCACTCTTTCCCTGTCAAGAGGATTAGAATCGGTCCTTGATCTAGATGCCATTAGCTTCCCAATATCAGGACCTCGGGACTTGCGAGCTTGCTCGGCTTGCTCTATAAGTCGGAGTGTTTCGGCACGAGTTGTTTGTTTAGTTTTCGCCAGTTTTTACCTACATGAATGGGGGCAAGCTATCAGGATAAATCAAAATATGTTGGGTTCACGATCAAGATCGGAACCCGACTTGACAACCCCCATCCTGGCAAAAAGATTGCAGGCTGAGGGCTAGATCTCAGCCCGAAAAAATTGAAATACAAAACGCAGCAAAAAGAAAAGTAAATTCGGCAAGAAAGGACTAACCTCAGAAAAAAGCCTTGGCAAAAAATAGAAGGAATTAATGCCGGAGATTAAAGGAGCGAGACCGGAGAACTTAGATTCACGAAGTCGGTAGCTCAGCGTAAGCAAGGAACTAAAAAAGATGAATGAGTTACCCTCACTTGTATTTATAGGGATTAAGAAGCGACCGTTACTGTTCATTCGAAGCGACGCACTCAATCAAATCAAAGCTACACGAAAATCGAGGAGTCATCATTAAAAAGACGCCTCGAGTCCTGCGAACGGTCACTTCTATCAACGCGAGCATTAAATGCTCTGTCGAAAAAGAATAAATATTAAAAACAAAGCGTCACCAACACGTTGTATCTTCAAGATCGGAAAGAAAGTTCAAACTTCCACTATCTTCGAGATCGGTAAGAAAGTTTAACTTCCACTATCTTCAAGATCGGTAAGAGAGTTCAAACGCGGCTATTTTTCAATCTCAGTAAAACGATTTATTTTCACACATATTTCAAGTCTAGTTTAACCTAACATGCCAAACCGACTTGGGGGGCAACTGTTATGGAGAAATTACACGCCTACTAGTCGCACCCCCCACACAAAAGGCCAAACTGATTGGACTTCAACAATCCAAGCCCATATTCACACATCGAATGGCCCAGATTGCACCTCCACAACTAACGGACCAGATCATCACAATTAAGTGCCTCCAAAGCCTATAAATACAACATTTATCATGAGAGAGAGGTACGCATTAATTACTACTTATTTGCATTAACTCCACAGCTACTGACTTTAGCATCGGAGTGACTGTGCAGGTACACCCCACCTCAGCTCAGAATATCAACTCAGACGTGACCCTTATTGATCAAATCTTCATTACCTACCAACTATCTCAGACTTACAATATCCTTAGATACGGTACAGAACATTGGCGACCACAGTGGGAGGACATTCCCGAATTCAAAAATCCTAAACCATTTTACTTTGATCAATCATGGACCCCGAGTTTAGAACCGGTGCGCGGATAGCCAGTATCATCCGATCCCAGGAGGAGGGAACCCCGGAGGGAGTTGCAGTAACCCAATCTGTTACCGATAGAAATATTAATAACAGAGGATCGGCTTCAGCCCGACTTCCTTCACCTCCTACGGTCATCCCCGTTCCAGTAGACACTTTACAACAGCTGGTCCAAATTTTAAATCAACATAATGAGTCATCTCAGGCTAGGAGTCTTCGTATCTCAGAGCTGGAAGCCGAGATAGCAGGGTACCAAGCCCGAGACGTTGCAGACCGGAATTCTCCACGGCGTTATGCTCCACGGATTAACCCGGCAGAGGAACTCGAACAGCTCGGCAGAGGAACTGATCCTCGAAGACGACATCGTTCTCCTCCAAGGCGACGTCATTACCATCGTTCCCCCCCAAGAAGGCGAGGAAGGGAAGAACTTATGGACGACTCTGGGGAAGAATGTCCTACGAGTTATTTTAAAGAATGGCCTACGAGTTATATTCAAGAATGTCCTACGAGCCATATTCAAGAGTAGTCTACGAACCATATTCAGAGTGGTTTCCAACCATATTGAGGTGTATTTCTTGAGCGAAATTTCACTGTGTAGGATATTTCGTAACAGTTTTGACTGGGCTGTTTTTTGTTGGGGACGTCGTGGTTGATAGCCTGGCTGCACAATTTTGAGCAGTGCCACGAAACGTCTTAAAGAGAGCGACCTAGTCTGTGACTCAACCCAGTAATTTCTTCGGTGGATTGATTTTCTGAAATTAATTTTTGGAAACTCAAAGACAACAATTTTAAGACGTTTCGAAATTTAGCCATAACTACCGAAGACATTACTGGCTCTGATTCTGCTGTTTCTAAATTCAAAATCATTTCGTTTTTATTTTATAAATATGAAATTTTTTGCCAAAAGATGACATTCAAATGCTCACTGAAACAGCTGAACAAAAAAGGATAAAATAGCTAAAGAAATATTCCTATAGAAAGAGAATAAATTTCTCTCTACTAATATCAATAGAAAGAGAATAATTTTCTCTATACTATTTATCAATGGAAAGAGAATGACTTTCTCTATAGTATTTATCGAAGGAAAGAGAACAACTTTCTCTATATAATTGGAAAGAGAATAATCATCTCTACAAGAATGGATTCTCTTAATTCATATTGTTGTCGTTAGTGGTTAACGCTAACAGTTAATGATTTTAGATCATAAGAATTGCGTTTTAGCAATAATATTATTTTGAGAAGTTATGCTTTTTACGATATATTGCAATATAATTTTCTAGAAACCTTTCAAAAATTTAAACGAAAATCAGGCTCAAAGGAACAACAACTGGAATGGAACCCCCAAGTTTCCCATATTCAAAACTTCAACTACCACCTAGAAATGAATCTGCTCCTCCATTAAATTTCGAGAGAGCGTGTCATATGACACACAAGTGTATAGCAATTTGTTGCTATAATTTATGAATAGCAATTTGTTCCTATAATTTCTGGAATCAACATTGTTGGTGAATGCAAAGGTTGGTAGATGGTAACTGACTATGTTTTCAACATACACTGTTGCTGAAAATAAGAAAAGGATTCTATGCCTGGTGAAAATTTTCTTAAAACAATGATTTGTTTTAATGCAAGTGTTTACTTCGTCTATCGGAAGTTTTGTACGATATACTATTTTTACACGTGTTTGACTTTGTACACTATACTATTCTTGTCAATAAGAGACAGATAACACTTTTCAAAAGTTATTTTCTTAAATGACTTAAGGAAAAAATTGTGATTTTTGTCAAGCAAGAACTTTCAAGACTTCGCATAAATCAGTAAGGGAATTTGAGTATTAGTTTTGACTCACTCAGATATATGCGAATAAGATAGAATGTTAACCAGAAATGGAGAACGATATGTTTATCACTTTATTTATAATTTCCTTGACTACATTGTAGTAGACTTTGTGAAAAATAAAAGTGAAGTGCTTGACAAATTCAAGTTTTTTTTTGACAGAAATTGAAAACCAACTCAATAGAAAGACTAACAATTTTAGTTGTTATTGAGGAATAGAGTATGATTCCCATTAATTTAAATGGAATTATACATGAGACGACTGCACCATATTTTTTTAAATGAATGGTAAAGTAGAAAGAAAAGTAGAACCTTTATTGAACTGATTGTTGCAATACATCTCTTTTGTGGAAAATTTTATTAACGGTTTTGTTATGTCATGAATAGATTCCCTGAATCTAAAGAAATAAATTTTTCTTTATGAGTTTTGAAGAAAAGACAACCCAACTTGTCTTATTTGAGGCTGTTTGACTCATGTCAGGATCCTAGATCTAAGAAGAGTTAGACTAGCTATTAGAATCTATGAATGTTATTATTCATTGAGTATGCAGTAAATAGCAAATCATACATGTTTTATGACATTAATGCAAAAGTGATCATAGAGTCAAAAGATGTTGTCTTTTATGAAAGTAAATTCCCTTTTAAATCAAGAAATAGTGGGGGGCACCAGAACTAGTAAAGTTTATGTGCCTAGGAGCGTTGAAAACAACGTAGAAAGGGAAATAGAACCTCGAAGAGGTAAGAAAGAATATGTTGCTAAAGAATATGGAATCCAGTATACATCCCATATACTAGTGGAGGACCTATCTAGCATTCAAGAAGCTTTGTCTTCATTGGGTGCACATTTGTGGCAAGAAGTCATAACCAACGAGATGGATGTTTTTAACTGTAACGCCCCAAAATAATTTAATTATTCATTTAATTAAGTTATTTAAGGCTTACAACATTTATTTTAGTCAAATAATTAATTTGGAGTTTTATTTTATTCAGGAGGTGTTTAAGTAACTAGGTGGTGCAAATAAAGGGCCCATGGACCATTAGTAGGCCCATACCCAATGAAATAAACTTAGGGTGTAGGGTTTTCTCCCCATTTTGAAGGAAAGAAAAGAAATAGAAGAAGGATAGAGAGAGGGAGGCCGACGGCAGTTTTGGGAAAGGAGGGGTGAGCAATTCTTCATCTTGGCTTGTGGTAAGTGGGTTTTGGTCCCATTCCTTCTCATTTTTCTTGCTCTTTCCATTAGTATAAGTTTCATCCTCTCATTCCTTCTCATTTTCGTTTTGCCATGGAAGGGGTTTGAAGCTCAAAGTTGGTTGAGTGGCTATTTTGGTGGTTCTTGAAGTTGTGAAGGAGAAGGGTACTAGTATTTCTCCAATTTCTAAGGTTAGGGGGCTCTCTTTCATTCATAATAGGTTATATGATGAGTATTGTGTGTGGGTTAGGTTTTTAGGATGATTAATTGATTGATTATGTGTTGTTTGAATTGATTGGTGTTGTGTTGAATTAAATTTGATGAACCCATGATGTTGTTGTTGAAATGAGCTTGATATGAACTATGTAAGTATGGTGTTTGGTGTATTGTTACAATGTGGTTGAATATGAAATTGTGATAATTGTAAGATGTTGGATAAATTGCCCAGAAATGAATTTGAACTCAAGTTGATAAATTTAAGTTGGTTGTTGTTGAAATGGAATTGTTATGCACTATCGTGTTGTTTATGTGTGTGGGTGAATTAGTGTTGAATTTGGAAGTTTGAAGCATTGTGCCAATATTGTGTTGGGTATGTGTGTTGTTGAAATGGGTGTATGGGTGTGTGTTGGAGAAATGAGAGTTTGGGTGTGTTGGTGTAGTTGTGTGGGTGTTGGCATGGCTAGGGGCGCCAAAGGTGGCAGCCCCTTGCGCCTAGGTGCGCATGGATGTGTGGTGTGTCGCGTAGGGGCGCCAAATGTGGCAGCCCCTTGCGCCTAAGTGCGCCTGGGTGCGTGTGTGTGCGGGTGTGGCGCGGTGAGGGGCGCCAAAGTGGCGTGCCCCATGCGCCTGGGTGTGCGTGGGTGTATGTGTGGCGCGGGCTGGGGCGCCAAAGTGGCGTGCCCCGTGCGCCGGTGTGTGAGCGCTGTGTTGGTATGTGTGGCGTGGACAGGGGCGCCAAATTGGCGTGCCCCGTGCGCCTGTGCCAGTGTTGCGTGCGTGTGTTGGGGCGTAGGGCTGGGCGCCAAGTGTGGCAGCCCGTGCGTGCCCGTTTGCGCCCTGTGCGTGGGTGTCTCGGCTGGGCGCCAAGTGTGGCAGCCCGTGTGCGCCTTGTGTGCGCGTGAATGTGTCTTGGATCTAAAATATTATATCTAATTGGTGTCGGTATGACTGGGAGATTAATTGCTAGCCTTAGAGCTATAATTAAGGATGTGTTAATGGGTGATGTGTTTAATGATAAAACTAATCATAAGGGAGTAGGCTTCGGCCATTTTGTAAATTATCGGGAGTGCCCGCAAGGCTTATTTGGGTGATGGTGAATTAATTAATGGCAATGGGAGTTTATTAAATGTGGGTGATTATGCCTCATGCATGTTGTGATGAATATGGTGTGATTTGGGTGTGATTGGTGCATTTTTCATGGCGTCTCATAAACCATGTGCATTTATTTGGGTGATGAGGCTTCGGCCGTGATTGGGAGTTTTATTCAATTACCAATCCCTTTACTAAAGCTATTAACCCGTTTGGTCATGCGCGATTAATATTCTTTTCCCTAAATTAACCCTAGTTTGGTCATGCTAAAATTTAAATTTAAGAAAAGCATAAAGTACAAAAAGGTTGAATGATTGGAAGACTAAATTAAAGTTTGGTCATTCATTAATTATAGTCTCAATTATCCTATAGGTCCACCAACTAGTTGTAGTACGGTCGCTAATCAACTAATTGATTATAAACATGCAAAGGGTTGTCAATCCTAATTATTGATAAAAACAATAGGATAATATTAATTGAAATAAAAACTAGGAATTCAAAGCATAAATCAAAACATAAAAGGTCTCTAATCAAGAAGATCCACCTAAGACCCTAGAAAAGGATTTAGCTATCCATAGTGTTCAAGAACATTGGAATAAAATTTAAAGTCATGAATTACAGAATATAAAAATAACCCAGAGATTGAGTAAATTCTGATCCTGTATTCAGTCTCTGAATTTTGCTCCAAAGCTCTCTCACGGTGTCAAAAACGGGTACCCAAAACTCTTCTCCTATGTGCGCTGCTACTGTTGTTGTGACTTGCGCGGCGCTTTCTTTCTAATTCTCCGTTGCAGCACTCTCTCCTCACTCTTCTAGGGTTGCGTGTTTCTCTCTTTTTCCGTTGTGCCGTCACCTCCTTTTTCCACAAAACCTGCGCTCCTTCCTTATTGCCTCTTTTTTTTCTTTCTAATCAAGCATGCTTCCTTGCTTTCAACCTTGTTGTGGGCTTCACTATCTCTAACAATTGGGCCACATGTTTCTTCTTTCAAGCCCAAACATAAATTCCAAATCTCCTCAAAATTAAAAATGCTGCTGGTCAGTGGTTAGAAGGGCAAACAAAAGTTATGGATGGTGTTTGGAACTTCTACAATGATTTGTATTCTCCTGAAATCTCTGTTAACACAGAGCAGTGTATCAGTGTTATCCCCAAGGTTGTAACAACTGAAATGAACCTTTCCCTATCTAGTCCTATTACCTTTAAGGAAGTAGAGGTAGCAGTTTTTCAGCTAGAAGCCTACAAGGCCCCAGGCCCTGATGGACTCAACGGTTTATTCTTTCAAAAGAATTGGCCAACTATTAAGGATGATGTGTTTAGAGCTGTCTCGGAATTCTTTACAAATGGAACACTAGGAGAATCTATCAATCACACTAATGTGGCTCTCATTCCAAAGGTTCCAATCCCTGAATCTATTGCTCAACTTAGGCCAATCAGCTGCTGCTCTTTCTTATACAAGGTAATAGCAAAAGTGATTGTGGCAAGGTTAAAACCAATCATTGGTGATATTATTTCTCCTCAGCAAAGTGCTTTTGTAGGGGGGAGATTAATTCACGATAACCTAATAGTGGCTCATGAAGCTTTTCACTTTCTCAAGAAGAAGCAAGGTATTGGAGGTAATGGTGTGGCTATCAAGCTAGATATGAACAAGGCCTGTGATAGAGTTAATTGGGAATTCCTACAGTCGGTTCTTCTATCGTTTGGTTTTGATGAAACTTGGGTGAAATCAATAATGACTCTAGTCAGCTCGGTCTCCTATTCATATCAGATTAATGGCTTCTCTTCAAGGAAAGTATACCCCAAGAAAGGTGTGAGACAAGGAGACCCACTCTCCCCATATCTATTCATTTTGGTTTTTGATGTCCTATCAAGAATGATTACTAAAGCTTCTGAGAGAGGAGATTTCCAAGGAATAAAGCTTGCTCCTACAGCACCAAACCTCACACACGTGTTCTTTGCTGATGATGCAATATTATTCTCAAAGGATAATACTGAGAATGTCTTCCAACTGATTAAAATCCTCAATCTTTTCACTGGTGCATCTGGGCAAAAAATCAATCTAACTAAGTCAGGGATTATTTGTGGGAGAGGGGTCTCTAACCAAATAAAAGAAAGAATTTCAGCAATCTCAAGCATTCCTATTTGGACAACTCCAGGATTCTATCTTGGAATCCCAGCTGAGTGGGGAGGGTCAAAGGTTCAGAGTCTAAGCTGGATAAAAGAGAAGGTGATAAACAAGTTAGAAGGGTGGAAAGGTAGTTTGTTAAATCAGGCAGGAAAGGAAGTTCTAGTGAAAGCTGTCATACAAGCAATTCCTAGCTATGTTATGTGATCAATTCTATCACTCCCAAAATCGTTCTGTGACTCTATTACTGCAATTGTGGCTAAATTCTGCTGGAGGTCAAATGGGAGGTATAATGGGATTCATTGGAAAAAAATTGAAGCTTTGTGTCTTCCTAAGGACAGAGGTGGCTTGGGATTCAAAGAATTTAACAAAATGAATGTTGCTTTGCTCACTAAGCAAGTCTGGAGATTGGCAAATGACTCTTCTTCCTACTGGGCCTCAACTTTAAAAGCTATATATTTTCCAAACAGTTCTTTTTGGGATGCAACAAATCGAAGAGGTGCATCTTGGGTTTGGAATAGTCTATCTCAAGGAAGAGAATTCCTCAGAACTACTGGAAGGTGGAGTATAAGCTCAGGAAATCAAATTCATATTACAAAGGACAATTGGTTGAGCTCTGGTGGGAAAGCCTCTTTGAAGCCTAATGCAACCGCTAATACAATGGTGACTGCTGACAAAGGATGTAAAAAATGGGATTTCAATAAATTGAGGATGAATCTCTACCCAGAAAGTGCTATAGAAGCCATTAAAACCCCCATTTCTTGTTCTTCACCAACTGATACTCTAATCTGGCAGCATAGCAAGGAAGGGTCTTACTCTACAAAATCTGGATACAAAACTCTTATAAATTCTGCTCCTACAATCATCACAGGACCTACCTCCTCAAGCATAATTTCTGGAAAATTGTGGGAAATCATCTGGGCTTCCAAATTTCCAAATAAGATCAAACACTTTATATGGAAGGTATGTCAAAATATCCTTCCTACTAGAGAGAATTTGAATAGAAAAAGGATTCCAATTTCCCAGCTTTGCCCTATTTGTACAAAAGAGGTAGAAACCGTGGAACATATGTTTCTTCTCTGTCCGTGGACAGAACCAGTGTGGTTTGGTTTGCAGATTATCCAAATTCCTTCGCCTATAGGGCTTACAACAATAGGAAAATGGATTCTAGATGAGTTGACATCCCAGGTTACTACAGCTATCAACCTAGAATCGTGGTTGTTCTATGCTCTATGGGTTATTTGGATTGCTAGAAATGATAAGGTCTTCAATAACAAAAATCCCAATCCAATTAACAGTCTCTACATGATTAAAAACCAGTGCACAAAGTTCATATCAGCAACAACAATCAAAGAGAAAACTACCCTCCCAACAATTACTGACCAGCCTATCAGTAAGCAAGGCTCTCCAATAAAATGGAGACCTCCTGATAATCCGTTTATCAAAATTAATTGTGATGCAGCCTTTGATCAAGCAACAGGGAAAGGATTTACAGGAATAATATGCAGAGATTATCAAGGGAAACTACTTACACAACATCAAGCAGGTTTTTTGCAAATTCTCCCCTAGTGGCTGAAGCAATTTCTCTTCGTGAAGCTGTCTTCGTTGCAGTCAACCTGAACTTTGAGCAGGTGATCTTTGAATCTGACAACCAAACACTCGTTTAAGTGTGCAAACACAGATTAGAAATAATGGAAATACAAGGAGTAGTATCAGACATCATCTCAATGAAAAACTCGATTCAAGATTCTAGTTTTACCTGGACCAGAAGAGAAGGAAATCAATGTGCACACATAATAGCATCTCTTGCACGTGATAATCATCTTCAGGGATCTTGGACTCTCCGCCCTCCTTCTCTCCTCCGCCGCGCCATTGTGACCGATGCTCAAGCTTTATGGAGGTAATTTGTCAAAGGGAAATTTCAGAGCAATTTGGAATGTCGATTGAATCATAAGATGAGATTTGCTTGCTGACTTGTCTTTGGATTGTGGAATCGTTTGAGGGTGGAAGAATAGAGGAGGAATAGGGTTTTTGCTTAATTTGGGATCTGTTGATCTGAAACAATCATTGGATCTTAGCTTCTTTTAGTCGATTACTTTGGTACTGCTTTTTTCCTTTTTTTGGCTGTTGGGGTGTGTTGTTGTTGGCCCAGTTGGAACAATAACAGCCCACTTCCTTATTACCTGTTTGTTTTCTTATTGTACCCCCTGGATGTATGGTTTGGGCCTGGCCCATTGTTTCTCTTATATGAAATCATAGTCCATTTGACCAAAAAAAAAACTTTCAATTCCCTTTTAAATTGAACTTTAGTTATTTTTCATTCTTTTTTATATTTCTGCAAAATGCAAAGCAAAGTTAATCATTTATTTATTTAATTAGTAATAGTTTCTCATAAAACGATCAAAAAGTATCTCTAAAAATACACTAAATTGGGGTTTATCAGGAGTGCCCTCAAGGCTTATTTTGGGAGATGGATCCACATGCATGGCCTGTGGTGTTTGGGTTTGCATTTCATGCATTAATCATGAATTCGATGGTGTTTCTTGGCGATTGTGAATTTGATGATGTATATTGATATTGTCGTGATTTGGTGTTTCTAGTTTACTTTCCCTAATATAATGCTTTTCCTATTTGCTATTATTTATGTAAAGAGACTCACCCTACTGCTTTTATGTTGCTTCTCATGTCGGCAACGTGCAGGTGATAGCGAGTGAAGGTTCTTCTACCTTCTAGTAGGTCTGTTGAGTCATGCTCTGATATGTAGCACCGGGGGAAGGGGCGTCTTAGTTACTTATTGTTTTGTTTTGATGTTAATAGACTGATATTGGTGATGTATTGAATATGTTCTAGACTTGTTGTCATTCCGCTGTGCTGGTGAATTACATTCTGGTTGTTGTAAACTTAAATAGGTGTTTTGAGGGTTCGCCCCATTTTGATGTGCTATATATCACACACTAGTTTGTTCTATGAGTTTTAAGTGTTGTCTTATGTTGTTTGATGAAAATGTAGCATCCTCTTGTGGTCACACTGAAAAAGTTTTTGAAAACTCTGATTTATCAATTAATTAGTAGTATAAATAGAAGGGGGTGTTACATTAGTGGTATCAGAGCATTAGTTCGGTCTGTCCGACCAAGTGTCCGGTCGTCATGTCTGTTATTTCTAATTATGTCTTATGTGTAGTGATTGGATAAGATGGCTGGACGAAATGATGCCGCTCTTGCTGCTGCTCTTCAAGCAAAGGTTTTAGATAAAGAGAGAATATAGATTTCTTCGACACATTTTCACCCGTTACTAGAATCACATCCATAAGGGCACTAATATTGTTGCCTGGTATTTATAAATTAGTAGTACACCAAATGGATGTGAAAACTGTTTTTTTAAATAGTGAACTGAAAGAAGAAATCTATATAGAGCAACATGAAGGTTTCGTAATCCTTGGGCAAGAAAACAAGGCCTACAAGTTAGATAAGTCTCTGTATTGTCTTAAACAAGCTCCTAAACAGTGGCATGAGAAGTTTGATAATCTGATTATTTCAAATGGGTTCAAAGTGAATGAAAGTCACAAAAGTATTTGACAGTTGCACTATGATATGGTCATAAACAAGCTCCTAAACAGTGGCATAAATAGTGGTATGAGAAGTTTGATAATCTGATTATTTCGAATGGGTTCAAAGTGAATGAAAGTGATCACAAATGTATTTGACATTTGCACTATCATATGTCTCTACGTAGACGACTTTCTCATGTTTGGGTCAAAAATTCATGTTGTAAATAAAGTGAAATCACTGTTGTGCAACAACTTTGATATGAAAGACCTCGGAGAAGCAAATGTAATCCTTGGTATTAAAAATACTAGGTCTAAGAAAGGAATTTCCCTTAATCGATCTCATTATATTGAGAAGATCTTAAAGAAATATGACTACTTTGGTTGTAAACCTTCCTGCTCACTGGTGTGAGGAAAGCATGTGCAAGTATACACAGTCCTTAACAAGTAATACAGTGTTTAGAACAGGTCGAACCCACAGGGATTGATGAACTCTTTTAAAAACTCAATACTATGTAATTTAATGTAAAGTAACCAAATAACAATTTGTAGTGGAGTTGGTATGATCACAATCAAGTTAGCAAAAAGCAAAGTGTAAGGGTTTGTAATGCAAATGAGAAAAGCTAGTTGGAATGTCTTCACCAAGTAATTTACCTTTAAGTGTTTGATGCAGTATGTGATGCGATTTACACCGAATGTTTGTTGCATTAGCTATGTGCCTTTCAGTCACTTTCTTCAGAGTTTCATTACAAGCTTCCTATGTCTAGGCATGCTAAATAAGTTCACTCTTGCCTTTTAAAGTACCCACAGTATCACCCTATGGACTATACTATCCTATGTCTAGGACTTAGCATGGTTTTCACAAAGTTTCCTTTATGTAAAACACTCACCCATATTAGTTATTGAGTTCTTAATTGTAAACCATGTTTGCTTTTACAAATCTACTTATTCTAAGTGATCAATCTCAAAATAAGTATTGAAAGTATTATCAAGCAAGACCTAAAGTGCACACATTACATACATGCATCATACTTACTTAAAAGCTTATTAAATGATTATAGCATTCCAACTAAGAGAGATTTAGCTCAACATAGACATTGCAAGGCAAATATAAACTGAATAAAACATGTTTATATAATTGAAATCACAAAAGAGAGACAACAAGATAGAGATTACACGAGTTGAAGCTCCTTGCATGAATTCTCCTAGCAATGCAGTTGCATCACTCCTTAGCACTATATAAAACTACTAAAGTGAGGTAAGGGGGATTTGTCAATTCCTTCCTTTCCTTCTTACAAAATAGAAACTAACTATGTATATTGAAATTTGAATCTAACTTATGGATTGTGATATATTTCCAAATGAAGAACTGAGGTTATAGTCTTCAAGAGAGGTGCTTCCTTCCTTCATGTTGAAGTAAACTTAGAGATTGAGTTGTAGTTACTTTTCAGAAGTTGTTTCCCAAGTTGAGATCTTTGATCAAGTGTATAGGGAGGTCCAATGAGATATGAACATGTGTCCCTATGTTGATGACTCTTCAAAGCTATGCTCAAGGCTATGTGGGAATGGTAGGCACCGAAATATAAAGTGGTCTTGCTTTAGGGGAGGTCAGCAATGCAAGTGGATGAGCAAGTGGATGTGCAAGTGGCTAGCTGCTCTCTCCAAGTAATGCAGATTTAGTGCAGGATCAATGCAGTAGCATTTATGCAAGAGCATTGATGCAGGAGCATCTGTAGACTGCACTGAACAAAAACATCAAACATACCACAATATATCCAAAATGGCCTATTAACAACTATAACGATGTCAACCACTCAAGTTAACATATATCACACAAAATACTATATAAACTCCTTATCTTTACTTGAAAGAGAGCAATTTACTAAGTTTAAACATATGAATAACTCTATATAAAATAGAGTTATCACTCACCATACGATCCAACTGTCAAACTTTTAGTTAACACTGGCAATAATGTTAGACAAATGGAATATGCGAGCATCATTGGCAGCCCAAAGTATGCCACTGATTGTACTAGACCCGACATTGCCTATGTCGTGGGATTGCTGTGCAGGTTTACCAGTCGACCTAGTATAGAGCATTGGCATGCGCGCTACTGAGAGAGTCATGAGATACCTTAAAAGGTCCATCAATCTCGGATTACATTGCCAGAGATTTCCAACTGTACTTGAAGGGTACAGTGATGCTGATTGGAAAAATAAAGAATCGTTATTACAACGATAAAAGGTGACAAAGATGTCGTAGGAACAACATTGTTAGAGAAATTATCTCAAAAGGAGCTGTAAGAGTGGATCATGTAAGCACTGATTAGAACTTAGGCGGTCCTTTGACGAAAGGATTAGCCAAAGAGAAAGTACAAAATACATCTCCTAAGATGGGACTACTGCCTTTAGAACCATGAGTCACTCACGATGGTAACCTGACCTAAAAGAATGGAGATCCCAAGAATTAGGTTCGTGGGTAATAACAAGTTGTGAAGTGATAGGAGATGAACATTGTTAACTTTTCGGCAAGTGTACCGAATCGTGCAAGTAATAAAACCGGTAAGTACCGGGATATCGTCCTCAAGGATCGAAGTTATTTTACTAAGACGTCAACAGCTACTAATAGGAACCAAGTTTAAAGGGGGTTTTGGTTTGATAATTGTTGAGCTATCAAGCTCGATTTAAAGCAATAAAATATTTTTGTGTTTTTAGTAATAGAAACCGAAGAGCGAGTTGAAAAGGATACGATGGTAAGAGATGCTAGGGACGAATTCCTATTGATTTCGCACTATTGCCACTGATTTAATTTGGAAGATAATCTCTCTCTCTAATTTTGCTATCAAACTCACAACATTAACCAATTCCTAGTTCCTTAGGTAACTAGTCCTTTGTCGATAACTAAAAGCCCTAATCCCTTAGGTGATTCTAATTAACCACAAGCATGAAATCAAGAGTTTGCACTATACAACAACTAATAGATTATTCCTAAGCTATCAATTGACGGTATCGAATTTCAAACATTCAAGAATAAAATTCCCATTTCATAATTGAACAAAAGATCATTGTATAAGTTTTCCAACCATAAAAAGCATTAAGCGTAGAAATTCGATACACAAAATACGAGAGAGTACGATACAAATATGATTCTAAACCAGCAACAATAGTGTTACATCAATATTCATTCATCCCTAACATAAAGAAGTTTAGCTATTCATGATTAATAAAGAGAAACAAGGGAAATTACAAGTGGAAGATGATGATGAACACATATGAAGCTTCAATCCTTGTTCCAAAGTCTTGAATCTCCTATAGCCGTCAGCCGGAATCGCTCCTCTTCCGTTCTAGGGTTCCAAAAACGTCAAAAAGTCCCTTCTCCACAGTAAATTCGTGTTTTTAATTATTTTTCTCGCCCAGCCACGCGGCCGCGCCGGTTCCGCGCCAGCTACGTGCTTTCCCTGACTTGTGGCGCGAATTCCAGTAGCGTCGCGCCCGCCTTTCTGATTTTCGACTTAGCGATTCCAGTAGCGGCCGCGCGCCACGCGCGCCAAAAAGAACACTTCATGTCCCATGCGCCCATGTTGCGTGCCTCAATGCCCCTTTCGCGTGCCATGGAAGTTTTCCTTGACTCGCACCACTTATTCTTCAATACCCTGTAATTTCTGGGCACAAAAACACACAAGAACCTGTTGCGTCAAAAACACACTTAGAGCAAATGTACTCTTTCGCAGAAGTAGTATAAACACACTTAGAGCAAATTCAGGAAAAGCATAAAGAGCAAAAAGGTTGAATGATTGGAAGACTAAATTATGGTTTGATCATGCCCTAATTATAGCCCCAATTATCCTATAGGTCCACCAACTAATTTCAGTACGGTCGTTGATCAACTAATTGATTATAAACATGCAAATGGTAGCTAATCCTAATCATGTGATAAAAACAATAGGACAATATCAATTAAAATAAAAACAGGAATTCAAACTAGAAATTAGAACATAAAAAGGTCTCTAATCATGCAAGATTCACCTAAGACCCTAGAAGAAGATTTAGGTATCCATAATAATCAAAAACAACAAAATAGAAATTAGAGTCATGAATTACAGAGATAAAAATAACCCGAAAATCTGAGAAATTCTTATTCTGAGTCTTCAATCTCTTTTTTCTGCTCCGAAGCTCTTCCACGGTGTCAAAAACGGTATCCAAAATCTTCACTCTCTCACTGCAATGCGTCTGTGTGCGGCTGCGTTTTCTCCGTTACTGTGCGGCTTCCCCCTCAATTCTTCCGTCCGTCCTTTCTTTTTAAAGTACTGCACACTTAGGTTTTGTGTAGGGGTGGACACCGGCCGGATTCGGCCGGATTCGGTCCAAAAAACCCAAATCCGTCACAGCCCGCGGTTGTAAAGGTGAGGCCCATCTTTGTCCGTTTTGGCTATCGGATTTGACGGTTGGCGGTTTGGCGGGTGGCGGGTGGTTGCTGACGGGTTAAGAAGAAAGGAAGAAAGAAGAAAGAAATCTGAAAATCCTGTTACCAGCTTGTTATTTTCGGAGGTTGAAGAAATAGCTGGTTATTCTCGGAGGTTGAAGAAAGAGATTGTGGAAAACTTTCATATATTCTCTCTCCTCCATAAATTATTATTAAAATAAAACTAATGTGAGGCTCTTGGCTTTCGTGTATTTCATTCCATAGTCCAATGTTGGGTTACATTTTCTATAAAACTAAAGGTTAATAAAGGCTAGGCTGTAAAATGAATAAAGGCAAGGCTACAATAATAGGTGAAGGTGTACAGACTGACTACAGAGGTCACAGTGCAGCAGTAGCAGTGTGTATCTGTTGGTCGGATTCGGTTTCCATCGGATCTTCTATACAATTCCGCATCCGACCATTGTAAACTGTTTGAAACCGATAGTTTCACCCGACAATCCGCAGGTCCAATTAATCTCACCCGTGTGTCTTTGTTAATCTGCAGATTGTTCGGGTTTCGGACGGGTCGGATTAAACTGTCCACCCCTAGTTTTGTGCTTGACTTTTTCTTCAAGTCATGTGCTCCTAGGGTTCCGTGCTACCTTATTTACAAATTGGCCATAAGCCAATTAACGTGCCATTCTTCCACGCCCTTTCCTTAATATATATATATATATATATATATATATATATATATATATATATATATATATATATATATATATTTCATCAATATCCTTTTTCTTTATTTTCTCTGCAAAAGCAGAGCAAATTAAGTTAGTAGTTTATATAATTATATATAATTGCTCTAAAAGTGATCTAAAAGTATCTCTAAAAATGCACTAAATTGAAGTTTATCAACTCCCCCACACTTAACCTTTGTTTGTCCTCAAGCAAATTTCCTGGCTCAATAAATTTTTTCAAATAAATAATAGAGATAGCCAAATAAGAGACCCAAAATTAGAAGCACAATGACAGACAATAGATAATATAGCACATATGAGATGTCAAAAGGTTGTCTAATTAGAGGCTCATATCCCTGAAGAATACATTTCTGTGAACAATGACACTCGCTCACAATCTCTCTATGTGTTTAGGGACAAGTGAAAATATACACTCAAGTTTCAACAAAATGCACATTACCATATGTTTGTAATTTGACCAAATCTCCACTAAATAGTTCACATGCATGCAAAAGATGGGGTTTCATGGGTTGTAATGGGGCCAAGGTGAATTCATGCAGGGTAGGAAATAAGAAGAGGGGGATAATCAAAGGGCTAAAAAGAACAAAAAACAAATAGTAACCCTTGAAACCAAATATGGAGCTCTGTTATGGAGAAATCACACGCATACTATTTGCACCCCTCTCTGCACAAAAGGCCAACTGATTGGGCCTTCAACAGCCAAGGCCCATAAACGTTCATCCAACAGCCCACTATGCACCTCCACAACCAATGGTTCAGATGATGACACCCAAGTGCTTCCCAAACCTATAAATACTGCATTTATTCCAAGGAGAGAGGTACGCATTAATTATCACTTATTTGCATTAACTCCATCTGCATCGACTTCAAAGATCGGAGTGTTTATGCGCAGTACACCCGCCCACACTCGGAACAACCAAATTCGGAATAATCAGCCCGGACATAACTCCAAATTGATCAAAACCTTATTACCTACTGTTGTGCGAAAAGTAGTTGTGCAAGTGTACACAATCGCAACAAGTAATATAATGATAAGTAAGATCGTCTCCACAGGGATTGTTGAGTTTACTTCTATGATTAAATTAGTAAATTAGCTAGTGAGTAAAACAAGTAACAATAACAAGTTGTAGAATCATTAATGTTATCAACATAAAGGTACAAAAGCAAATAAGATAGATTATAAGTAGAAATTCGAGTGAGGGTAGTTGGAATGCTCTTTGCTAAGTAATTTTCCGTAGTAAGGCGCTATAGCGTCTCATGCTATAGCGTCAAGCTGTTTGTTGCAAATGATTTTGTGCTTTTCATCCACTAACGCCGTGGTTTCATTACAAGATGCCTATGTCTAGGTTCTAAATAAGTTCACCCTCAGTATAATGGAGAACCCACGACTTTTGCCCTATGAACTATTGCATTTCTATGTCTAGAGGAAGCAAAAATTGGTTAAATGTCTTTAACCAACCTTATCGTTCATATCAATCCTTGAGTTCGAATCATGGACCATGTCCATGCACCCATGAATATACCTATTTTAGCTGATCATTTCTAAAACAAGTTTGAAAGAAGTAACACACAAAGATTGAAACGCAAAAGCGTGAAATATTATATACGCGATACTAAAGGTTCATTACAAAGTTTTAAGCATCCAACTACAAGAGAATCAACTCATGATGAGCAACAACACAAGAAATACAAACATAAAAGTGTTACCTAAAGCCATAAAACCGAAATCACCAAGAGGTAGAAAACACTCCAAATGATGACGGCTCCGTGTACGCTATAGCGCTTGACGCTATAAGCGTCTCTCGCAAAGACAACTGAGAAAATCTACTCTTTATTGTGAAAATGGAGCTTGGACGAAAATGGAGTTTAAGAGTTATTTCTAACTCTCCTCTCTTCCGAACCAAAGAAAACCAAGCTTGAAGATGAAGTTTTTAAGACTTCAATATAAAGAAAATATCTCTCCAAAAGGTGAAAAGCCATCCCACCAACTATTACCAACTACCATTACAAAATAGACAAGTGTCCTATAAAGCAAAAGGTGGGTGGTGATGCAGAACCTGTCTCGACTTCTCTGGTGATTTAACATGCCGCCAAAATTGCTTTTTCGTTTTCTCTCATCACCGCAGAATCCAACGCTATAGCGTCTGCATTATAGCGCTAATCTTTGTCAGAACCGAACAAACACATTAAAAATAACAAGAAAGCACCAAAAAGTGCCAATTTGTCACATAATCGGTTCTAACCCTCTTTTACACTAAACAACATATATTTCTTGAATTAAACAACAATATTACTTAAGAACTTGAATTAAGTTAAGTAATAAGAGCATAAATAACTCATATAAATATGAGTTATCACACCCCAAACTTAAACCATTGCTTGTCCTCAAGTAATGACGCTTGACAAAGAACAAACAACACAACATCGAAGAAACAATGACATAAATTAGCTGCACAAACAACACAATAACAATATCTCTCTAAAAAAAAAAATTATTACTTTAGAACTCACATTTATTTAAGTCTTGAAAGCATGAATAACTCTTATTGATAAGAGTTATCACTCCCCCAAACTTAAACCATTGCTTGTCCTCAAGTAATGACTATTTACAAAGACAATCAACTAATAGAAAACAAAACAATGACAAGATAGAAAGGCAAAACCAGTTGCTTCCCTAAATCAAACTGTTTTTCCAAAAAATGTTCTTAATGGGCCAAACTTTCAAATTCACACCCACACACACACGCACCATTGTTTTTCACAACATCTAGAATTATTACTGCTCATTTGTGAGTGTGTGATCTCTGACTCATCTCAATTCCTAGCTAGATTTAGATTTCTCTTAGCCTCGGAAAGAATGGCTTTCTTTTGGTGAAATCAAAGACTTTTTCAAAACAGTGAATAGACTAACAACTTCACACAAGAAATGAGGGATTTCAAGCATGACAAAGGGCTTGATTAGGTATTTCAGATCTATGGTCAGTGATTCTAACTATTGAATATAAATCAGCAACGTTATAACGTTTGATGCTATAACGCTGGAACTTTGATGAACATAATTCTTGACTGCAACCCCCTCATTACTGAGCTCCTTTAGCATTTATTCTTCTTCTTTTTTTTTCTTTTTTTTTTTTTTTTTTTTACATATATACATTTGCTTTTTGGAACAACTCAACTTTTGTTTCGGGTAGTTACAGCCATTACAAAAGTATCTATAATACATATGAGTACAATGAAGTCCTAATTCACTAACCACCCTAGGATCTTGATACCTAGCCTTTATATAACTTGTGCACCCCCAAACTTAGCTTCAAAAGCTCTTCAAGGTTTTTATTCAAGATTTGATTCCACCTTGGTTAACCAGACTAACTTAAGCATCGGATAGTCCTTAGCTAACTAAGTTTCTACTTAAGCACAGAGATTTTTGTGTAAAGCAAGAAGAATAAGACTAGTCATCAATCAAACAAGGCTACACTACACATATACACTTAATCATCATTAAATTTAGCCCAAGAAGATACACATTCTATTATTGAAAGACTAGGAATTGCAACTGATCATGCTTTCTATTCAACAAACATAATATTAAACACATAATATTAACATTTTATACATAACATTAAACACATTTAAGGTCCTCCCCAAACTTAAGACTCAAAGCAGTGTCTTTACTTCTCATGCAATTCTAATGGGAGAGGCCTTTTGGACACTACAATCTTGAAATTAAAAACATTTAACACAACATACTTTTTGAAATCATACACAATTGCTAGATGTTATTACAAATGCTACAACATCCAACAAGTTTATTTGGAAACAATTAACACCACAACACAAACTAACACAACACAACACAACATAAGAGGGAAGAGTTCTTGGTTGGTGAACAAAACACAATTCTTTTCTTGTTCGGTTTAATTTGCGGCGATTGGCGCTATATAGCGTCAGTGCTATAAGCGCTTCACAATTAAAGCTCACTTCATCAATGCAATTGGTCACCTGCAACATCAAAATAGAAACAAAAACAACAAATATTAGAATAAAAATTCAGGTTGCCTCCCAGTAGCGCTTGGTTTAAGAGTCCTCAGCCAGACTTGGAATTCAAACCCCAAGTTAGGGTGGATAATAGGACAAGAAGAAAATATCATCCTTCCGCTTTCTCTTTTTGGTCAGAAATCCCATGTATTTGGCATATGGAAGCAAGTGTTCCCATGCACCAACCAATAAGCACTTAGGATAGGAATTTCCCTTTCTTGAAAAATTTGAAGCTCATTTTGCGGAGGGATATTTTCTTCAATTACCAAAGGTTGATTCTCAATTGTCACATGACTCTTTTCATACCTCAACCTTGGATTTTCTTTCTTGTCACTATTTTTGAATTTTTGTTTTTCTACAACTACACTATTTTTTTCTTTTTCTTCCACCATTTCCAAATGACCACATTCAAGTTCACACTCTACACTCTTTTCTTCCTTTTGCTCAACCATATCTTCAATACAACTCTTTTCTTCTAGCTCAATCACTTCTTCAACACAACTCTCTTCTTTTAGATGCTCCAAAATTGTGTTAATGTGAGCTTCTATATTCTTACATGAAGCTTCAAAGTTGTCATGATACATCTTCATATAATCAATGGAATGAGCTAAGAGTTCTTTGAAATTATCTTCATTTTGCTCAACCACCTCTTCAATACAACTCTCTTCCATATTATTGCATGACACTTGAGAGTTGTCTCTATCCACTTTGATATCCTCAAGGAATTGAGCTAAGAGTTCTTTCAATTCAAAGTTGTTCTCATGCAATCCTTCGGTTTGAGTTTGAGAATATGAATATTGCTCACACACAACATTTTCCATGCTATAATCCATATTTTGGGCTGTCATGGGCATGAAATTTGTCTCATAACAACCCCTTTCATGTTCACTCTCATGGAAATCATAATTGAAACATTGTTCTTGAGCATTCAATTCATTCATTTCTTGCATAAAGTCAAAACTCCAATGGTCCATGGCATAAAGTGGTTTTTTTTTTTTTTTAACAAAACACTAAAAACAAATAGTAACACTAATAACAACAAAGAGTACATTACAAACACAAAGCACAATGCAAATTAAAAAAAATTGCTGAAAAACAGAACACACTAAAAAAAAAACAAACTAAACTTACTAACTAAATAATAGAAATTAACTTTCACAATCCCCGGCAACGGCGCCAAAAACTTGTTGTGCGAAAAGTAGTTGTGCAAGTGTACACAATCGCAACAAGTAATATAATGATAAGTAAGATCGTCTCCACAGGGATTGTTGAGTTTACTTCTATGATTAAATTAGTAAATTAGCTAGTGAGTAAAACAAGTAACAATAACAAGTTGTAGAATCATTAATGTTATCAACATAAAGGTACAAAAGCAAATAAGATAGATTATAAGTAGAAATTCAGAGTGAGGGTAGTTGGAATGCTCTTTGCTAAGTAATTTTCCAGAAGTAAGGCGCTATAGCGTCTCATGCTATAGCGTCAGCTAGCGTTTACAAATGATTTTGTGCTTTTCAGTCCACTAACGCCGTGGTTTCATTACAAGATGCCTATGTCTAGGTTCTAAATAAGTTCACCCCAGTATAATGGAGAACCCCACACTTTTGCCCTATGAACTATTGCATTTCTATGTCTAGAGGAAGCAAAAATTGGTTAAATGTCTTTAACCAACCTTATCGTTCATATCAATCCTTGAGTTCGAATCATGGACCATGTCTGTACCCATGAATATACCTATTTTAGTGATCATTTCTAAAACAAGTTTGAAAGAAGTAACACACAAAGATTGAAACGCAAAACGTGAAATATTATATACGCGATACTAAAGGTTCATTACAAAGTTTTAAGCATCCAACTACAAGAGAATCAGCTCATGATGAGCAACAACACAAGAAATACAACATAAAAGTGTTACCTAAAGCCATAAAACCGAAATCACCAAGAGGTAGAAAACACTCCAAATGATGACGGCTCCGTGCGCTATAGCGCTTTGACGCTATAGCGTCTCTCGCAAAGACTGCAGAAAATCTACTCTTTATTGTGAAAATGGAGCTTGGGCGAAAATGGAGTTTAAGAGTTATTTCTAACTCTCCTCTCTTCTCGAACCAAAGAAACCAAGCTTGAAGATGAAGTTTTTAAGACTTCAATATAAAGAAAATATCTCTCCAAAAAGGTGAAAAGCCATCCCACCAACTATTACCAACTACCATTACAAAATAGACAAGTGTCCTATAAAGCAAAAGGTGGGTGGCTGATGCAGGAACTGTCTCTGACTTCTCTACAGTGATTTAACATGCTGCCAAAATTGCTTTTTCGTTTTCTCTCTCATCAGCTGCAGAATCCAACGCTATAGCGTCTGCCGCTATAGCGCTAATCTTTGTAAACCGAACAAACACATTAAAAATAACAAGAAAGCACCAAAAGTGCCAATTTGTCACATAATCGCTTCCTAACCCTCTTTTACACTAAACAACATATATTTACTGAATTAAACAACAATATTACTTAAGAACTTGAATTAAGTTAAGTAATAAGAGCATAAATAACTCATATAAATATGAGTTATCACCTACCAACTATCTCGGATATACTTATCTTAGATACGGTACAGAACATATCTATTTTACAATTTTTGTCCAAACTCCAAATTAATTCACTTTCATTCTTCACTCTTCTTCTATTGAATTAGATCTCTTTGATTTACCCTTTTCTCTTGAGTAGACTTTTTTGTTGCTTTTTTTTTTTTTGGATTTGCCCTTTGGCTCTTTCATTCTTTTGATGTGTCTATTCCTCCTTCTTGCTTTTTTTTTTTTTTTCAAATTCTCTTTCTATTATTTTTTTTCTTAGGAGGAAAATGTAAGTACATGACAACTTCTATTTTGTTTCTTTTGTAAGAAAGTATTCTTGTAAGCACATGATTCACTTCTTTTGTTTTATTCATCCTAACAAGATAGACAACTAAAGCATAGGACGAAATTCCAGTCCTGACAATATAGACAACTAATATGTAGGACGAAATTGTAATTTTCAATAGTTGCTCCACATTTAATTCCAAATGGTTACCAAAAGAAGAAAAAAAAGAAAAATATATCTGGGTACCAAAGAACAAAAATTATAACAATTAGGCTCAAAGGGGGCAACTAAGGGATAAATTCAACAAACAACTCTGTGGCCAAAAAAAATACCTAAATTCCCCAAATCTTTTTACATGATGCAAATTGATCATAACTCCAAATTGATCAAAACCTTATTACCTACCAACTATCTCGGATATACTTATCTTAGATACGGTACAGAACATTGGCAACCACAGTGGGAGCTTTTCCCGAACTCATTAAAAACTTTATCTATTTATTTTTTGATCAATCATGGATCCCGAATCACAAACCGGGGTACGGATAGCAAGTATCATCCGGTCACAAGATGAAGGAACCCTGGAGGATTGCGAACTCCAATCATTCATCGACCGAAATGTCAATAACAGAGAGTCAACCTCTTATCGAGCTCCTTCACCTCCTACAGTTATTCCCGCTCCAGTAAACACTTTACAACAGCTTGTTCAAATTCTAAATCAAAGATAATGAAGCATCTCGAAGCCGAGAGCCTCCGCATTTCGTAATTAGAAGCGAGGTTGCGGTTATCGTGCCGAGATATTGCGGATCGGGGTTCTCGCAATGATATGATCCCCTGGATTAACCCGATAGACGCGAGCTCGAGCAACCGGAAGAACCATCGAGCCCAAAGACGACATCGTTCTCCTCCGAGACGACGTCATTATCATCGATCTCCACCTAGAAGACGAGGAAGAGAAGAGCCGAGGGCAACTCTTAGAAATATAGAGGACTCTGGCGAAGAAGATTCCTCTAATGCATCATCCTCGCCACGCAGACAACGGTCTAGGAGCGAGAGAAAGTCCTCCAAGGCGCGGACATCACTACTATAAAGAGAGAGCCCCCTGAAAGAAAACAACATCATTCCACTACCAACCTCGCAAAGCTCGAAACCGTGAGAAGAAACAGGAGTTGCAACCACCGAGAAGAGGGCGTTCACTTCTGAAATAGATTATTTCCCTATTCCCGAGGTTTAGAGAAACCTCCCGAACACTTGAAAATTTATGACGGACTCGAGACCCGGATGTTCATTTAGAGTACTATGAAACCATGATGCAATATCGGAATGCTCCGGTGAGATCATGTGTAGACTTTTTCCTCACCCTTGAAAAATCTGCGGGTTTATGGTTCGAGACATCCCAAGCAAATTCAATCTCTTCACGGGAACAACTTTCCAAGTTATTCTCGCAGAAGCTTCGCACATTCGGTTGGTAAGGCCGAAAATCATGGATGGTGTTGCATGCAATCCACCAAGCCGATGATGAATCTATCCGGTCTTATATTGCAAGATTCAACACGGAGGCGGAAAGGTGCATGGGTTGAACGAGGAATTTCGTCTATATTTCCTATCCCAGGGTTTACGCAGAGGCACTTTATTCCAAATCGACGTAAGCATCAACCAACCCTCGACTTTAGGAGAGTTCCTCCGTCTTTCCGAGAAGTACATCGACCATGAGGAAGGCGATGAAGCTAGCAAGTTCTTTGTGAAAAGCGTAGCAAACCAAACCAAAGAAAGCCGATCTCGAGTCGAAAAGTCAAATCCAAATATTGAAATTCCTCGGAGATTTCAGACTGGCGGGCCATCTAGGGAATTCAAACCTCGACAAGGGCGACATCGAGACTACACCGAACTCATATGTGGAAAGGAGAAGATTTTGCAAGAATGTCAGAACAATGAATTTAAACACGTAAGGTATCCCGATCCTATTCCCCAACGGCCGGGAATGAGGAACAACAAGTACTGTCGTTATCACCAAAGCGCCGGCCATGACACAAATCGGTGCAACGCTTTAAAAGACGACATTGAAGACCTTATCAAAAAGGTAAGCTCGGGCGAAGATATCAAGAAGCCATTCCAACAAGAAAAAGCATCAAACAAGAGAAAGAGGTTGACGGCGTAAGAGGAAAGAAATCGTAGATTATAAGGAAGAGGCGGACACTCGGCGAGTAGAGGCCGACTGTGGTAATGGTAATCTCGGTGGTGAAGTCCAAGGAGCTACAAAGAAGAACAATCAAAAGAAAGTGGAAGGAAATTCAATGTGTAGCATCTACATCATCGGCACAACCAAAGAGCAACTCGTCCCCATTGTCATTTGGAGATGACGATCTTCTAAACGGGAAGGTAAACGAAGACATTCCACTTTGTTGATCTCAAAGCAGAATGGCCGAGAAAGAGATAAGGAGAATTTTAATTGACCAAGGCGACTCTTGTGACATCATGTTCTTCGATGTACTAGAGAAAATTGGAATTACACCAAGGGAACTTTTTCCTATCACGAACGGACCTCTCCGGTTCAATGGTTCACTTAACTAGACCGATGGGTTACATAGACTTAAGGGTCACTTTTGGAGAGGAACCTTTATCTCGGACAATTCCTAAGTAAATTCATGGTATTACCTTGCTCATCAATCTACAATTGCATCATTGGAAGGCCGACTTTGGGGAAACTCGGGGCGGTGACTTCTACTGTACATCTGAAAATGAAGTTTCACTCTCAAAGTAACGAGGTAGTAACTATCAATGCCGATCTAGAATCTTCCGAAAGATGCTATTACCTCCTTCTTAAAGTGAAATTTCGCAGAGACAAAGCCGAACTTGCATCAAGAAGTACGTCTGCAAAAGAAGAAAAAGTAAAGTTTTCAGAGGTAAATGTAATGGATTTAGACGCACGCTTCGATCCTGAAAGCTCGGACGAAGAAAAAGATAGCACTCAGAATCCTCATTCAGAAAAAAGGCCAGAACGACCGAAACCGGACGGGGAATTCAGCAGAGTAATATTGGGCGATGATCCAACAAAAACGGTCAAGATCGGTGCAGACTTACCAGACGAGATAAAAAGAGAATTAACCCAGTGCTTGAGGGAACACGCCGATCTTTTTGCTTGGTCGGTGAAAGACATGCACGTATACCACCAAGTCGCTTTGCCATCATTTGTCAATATATCCTGATGCAAAATGGGTTGCCCAACGCAAAAGGGTTCAGAATATCGAGAAGACTGAAGCAACAGCCAAGGCGGTAGATGATTTAGTAAAAGCTAATTTTGTAACCGAGCTCAAATATACTACTTGGCTCTCAAACCCTGTACTTGTTAAAAAATCAAATGGAAAATGGCGCATGTGTATTGATTATACCGATCTCAATAGATCATGTCCTAAAGATGCTTTCCCGGTTCCAAATATTGATCGATTAGTCGATCATGCATCAGGATTTGGTTTATTATCATTCATGGATGCATATTCAGGATATAACCAAATCCCAATGTTTCCCCCCGATCAAGAGAAAACTGCTTTTATGACAGAAAGCGGAAATTTTTGTTACCGAGTTATGCCTTTCGGTCTAAAGAATGCAGGAGCAACGTATCAGAGAATGATGAACAGGGTGTTCAAAAACCAGATCGGGCGAAATGTAGAAGTATACTTAGATGATATGATTGCAAAGAGTGAACAAGCAAATCGTCATGTTACTGATCTCAAAGAACTTTTTTCAGAGATAAGGAAAAACAGGATGAGGTTAAATCCGGAGAAATGCACTTTTGGGGTCAAAGCCGGAAAGTTTTTGGGATTCTATCTCACCGAGAGAGGAATTGAGGCAAACCCAGACAAATGCAAATCGGTGACTGAGATGAAAACCCCAAACACTAAGAAAGAAATTCAGAAACTGAACGGCATGATTGCGGCTCTATCTCGGTTCATCTCAAATGCCGCTTTTAAATCACTACCCCTTTTTAAACTTTTAAAAAAGGAATCTGAATTTATCTGGACCACAGAACGGGATGAGGCGCTCACCCAGTTAAAAAAGATATTATCAGAACCTCCGATATTAACCCGACCTGAGCCAGAGGAAGTATTATATTTATACCTCTCAATATCTGAGGAAGCATTAGGAGCAGCACTGGTCCGAGAAACAAAAGAAGGACAGAGCCCGGTTTACTTTGTGAGCAAAGCTTTACAAGGGCCAGAACTTCGATATCAAAAGATAGAGAAAATAGCTTTGGCTTTAGTAATAGCTACTCGGCGACTCCGACATTATTTTGTTTCTCACCAAGTAGTCGTTCGAACAAACCATCCGATCGTATTAAATCCTACATCGTCCGGACCTTTCGGGACGAATAATAAAGTGGCGATGAAGTTTGTCCGAATTCGGTATCAAATATGAATCAAGATCGGCAATGAAAGCTCAAGTGTTAGCCGACTTTGTAGCAGAAATGACTTTGGCAGAGACCGAGAATGAAGTATGGGCGATCCATGTCGATGGCTCTTCCAATCCCAAAGGAGTGGGGCGAAAATTATCCTTGAAAGTCCTTCCGGAGTGGTTATAGAATTGTCACTCACTTTCAAATTTACAACTTCAAATAATCAAGTGAATACGAAGCATGCATTGCTTGGCCTACGCTTGGCTTCGGATCTCACGTATCACTCGGCTAAATCTCCATACTTGATTCACTCCTCGTGGTCTCCCGGATCGGGGCGATGGCTAGCAAAAGAGCCAATCCTCCAAAAGTACACGAATCATGTCAAGAAACTCCCGACCGAATTTGATTTCGCCGGAGTTAAGCATGTCCCAAGAACAAACAACGCTCGAGCCGATGTTCTTTCCAAATTAGCAAGCACCAAAACTACCGGAAATCACCTGGTCGCTTATACAAGAGATCCTCGTGAGAAACCTAGTTTTGGGGGCGATTTACACTCGATGTCATCGATTATGCGTAATAAATGAAGATCAAACATGGATCGCTCCTATCTTGAATTACATCATGTCGAGCACGGAACCTTCCGATCCTGCAAAAAAGCCAAGATCGTCCAAGAAAAGCAAAGATCTTTGCGCTTTTCAATGAACAAACTTTACAAGAAGGCACTCTCTGCACCATTATTGAAATGTCTAGAGCGCATTTGGAGGTCGAATATGTGTTAATGGAAATTCATGAAGGAATATGTGGCCAACATTTAGGTGGTAGATCCTTAGCCGTGGAAGGTGTTAAGGGCGGGATACTTTTGGCCAACCATTGAAGGCGATGCAAGGAACTATGTGAAGAAATGTCCGAATTGCGATTCACGCAAACGTTCACATTGCACCTCCTACCGGTCTCACAACTCTCTCCTCCCCATGGCCTTTTGCATGGTGGGGATAGACCTTCTAGGACCTTTTCCAAAAGCCCCGGAGAATAAATTCTTAATTGTGGCGATTGATTATTTTACTAAATGGATTGAGGCCAAACCACTATCTATTATTAAGGCAAAGAACCGCATCTCTTTTTCCGAAAAGAGATAATTACGGTCGGGGTGCCCGAGGTGGTAATCACGGACAATGGAACTCGGTTCACGATAAAGGATTCGGGGAAGTTGATGTCCGATCTTAAAATCAAACATCGATTCACGTCGGTGGAACATCCCCAAACAAACGGTCAAGCGAAAGCGTGAAACAAGGTACTTCTCAACGGATTGAAGAAAAGGTTAGACAATGCCAAAGGAAATTGGGTTGAAGAACTCCCTTATGTCTTGTGGGCATATAGAACAACTCCTCAAAGCTCCACGGGAGAAACACCTTTCCGATTATCATATGGGAGCGAAGCCATCATCCCGATCGAAATCGGAGAATTATCTTGAGAACTTCAAATCCGAAATCACCGTAAGACAACGAGCAAGCTTTACGAGAAGAACTAGATCTCGTAGATGAAATCCGGGATCATGCATCCTCAAAGAAGCCATCAACAAACAAAGAATAGCTACCCGTTATAATCGTAAAAGTCGTCCCAGGGAGTTTGACATCGGCGACCTCGCGTCTTGAGAAGAGCGCGATGTAGGGCCAAAAATGCATCGCAGGCAAGCTAGCACCGAATCGGGAAGGTCCATACGAGTCACGACAAAAACGGAAATGGCGCTTTCGAGCTAGAAACCTTAGAAGGCAAGGCGATCCCAAGAACTTGGAACGCCACCAAACTCAAGAAATATTACAGCTTAGACTTGCTTTGCTAAGGCATTCTAGTTCGATCTTGTTTTTAAATAGACTTGCTTTGCTAAGGCATTCTAGTTCCGATCTTGTTTTAATATAGACTTGCTTTGCTAAGGCATTCTAGTTCCGATCTTGTTTTAATATAGACTTGCTTTGCTAAGGCATTCTAGTTCGATCTTGTTTTAATATAGACTTGCTTTGCTAAGGCATTCTAGTTCCGATCTTGTTTTAATATAGACTTGCTTTGCTAAGGCATTCTAGTTCCGATCTTGTTTTAATATAGACTTGCTTTGCTAAGGCATTCTAATTCCGATCTTGTTTTAATATAGACTTGCTTTGCTAAAGCATTCAATCAATACCGCTATTTTCGGATGTTAAACTTGTTTAAAAGCGAAGGAAGAGATATCCGAGATAAAAACGTAGTCACAAAGGAAGCCAAAAATATGACGAGTTAAATATAGAGATATCATTACAAAAAATACCGATTCACGGCGGACCCTCGATCTCAAAAAGCAGATGAAAATTAGCAAATTACACATCTTTCTGATAAACGATCCTTGACACTTCGTCGGATTCCGGTCAAACTCAACAATATGACCGTCATGAACCCCGTGACCGGGTTAAAAATATCACGATCGGCAACAAAGTCGGGATTAACTACAAATGACTTGGTCAAGGGCGTTATTGAAAGCTTCGACAATGCCATCTTGACCCATCCGAATAGCCTTCTTCCGATCTTCCGAGCTTCAACATTTAGAGCGAGAAGTTTCTCAATTTGCTCTTGAAGCTCGGAAAGTTATTTGTCGAGTCGAGGTCGGTCATCCAACTCCGCGATCTTAGCATCTTTTTCTTGAAGCTCGACGGCACCTTTTCAAATTTTTCATTTGTGCCGCCTTCAGATCGGCCTCAAGTTGCTTTTTTCTACCTCAACTTGCTTCTTTTCACTTCAAGTTGTAGCGCTTAGATTCCAAATCTTCACCATCCGCTTGTAAAGTTCCACATCTTTTGAGATTTATCGAGATCAGCCAGAAGTGGACTTACAACTTTCCGAAATGACTCGTGCTTGGCTTCAAGATCTGTACAAATAGATAAATACATAAGTATAAAAGAAGTTGGAAGTCCGGGTAGACAAGTTTTGAAAACCGAAAACTATACCTTTAATTTTTAAAGTCTGCACTGCTTTATCCTCCCTCACTAAGTCGACCATCATCCCGAAAAAACCGAGAGTGAAACTCAAGGGGTCGACTTGGGAATTCCTCGGTCTTGAGGGTCATATATGCCCGTGGATCAAAGGGAGCAGTAGGCTTATGTTTTTTGTGCTTTTTTGAATGGTCGCTCAGATCAATCACATTTTTCTCCCGATCTTGAGGTTTGGACCTAGGAGGAAGCTGACCAGATGGTTGCTTCCTTTTTCGTGTCAATGGCCGAGTTTCCTCTTCCTCTTCCCCCTCGGGATTAACCACGGTGATGGGCACAGCCGGAGTGACAATTGCGGGAGAGTTTCCCTCAGCTAGAACCCCGCCGCTACTTCCAACTTGCGGCATGACAGGGGTAATATCTTTAAGTGCTAAAGCTTTCAAAGCCGACATATTCCGTCTCGGGGCCATGCTATCTGCAAGTTAAAGATTGCAAAATTATGTTAAAAATGTTATGCAAGTCAAGATCGGCAGATATTTAAAAACGGCAAACATAGTAAAAATAAACTAAGAGAAACGTTTTAAAACCGACCTAAAGCTTTCTCGACCTGTTCAAATTTAACGGACGCCACCAACAACTTGGTATCGAAACCCCACAGAGTCGGCCTATTCTCGTTGTTGGTGACGATCCGATCTGCAATAAATTCGAGCACTTTCAAGGTATTCTGATCCTCCTCGTTCAAATGATTCTTTTCAACGGAATGCCTTTTCGTCTCATCTCGTCGGGTCCAACCAAGAGGAAACTTGGTGGTGAGAACGATGTCATTCTCGGCATTAAATGTCCCAACTCGGTCTACCACAACTGGCAACACCGGTTCGACCCAGAAAAACTTATTCTTCCATTCATACTTCAAACTTTCTGAATATGGCCGAAAAACCTTGATTCCTGGTCTGGATCGGAGGGCATAATGCTCTAAGCGTGCAGGTTTGCCGCTGTTCTTCTCGGTCCTTTTGTTTATTTGAAACATATGCAAGAAAAGTTGAAGGGAAAGGGGCCGACCTAGATGAATGCATACCAGCTCGAAAGCTCGTTACGAATGCCCAAGCATTGGGGTGAAGTTGAGATGGGGCTATTTCTAACCCGCCAAACCGATCGTTGAAAGGCCGTGAATGGAGGACGGATGCGCATGTGAGCTAAAGTCGCCCGAAGAAACAATAAACTTGAGAGAATCGGGTAAGTGGCCACATGCTCGCCTCTTTCCCATTCCAAAGACACGCCAGTACTTCGGATCTTTTGCATAAAGCCTCTTTGAATAATTGCTTGATGTCGATCTCCGGGGTCAATAGCGAGTCAGTAGATACGAAGTTTCTGGATACCCAGGAGTAATCACGGGCGAGCCCAAAGGGGGGAAACTACGGGAGGTCGGCGTTGTTAACCCCTAATCTTCATACCCGTATAACAACTCGAAACTCCCAAGATCTTCCGACTCTTTACCTCTTCCATCTTCACCAACATTTTCCTCTTCGGGTCAACGTAAGGGTCGCCAACCTTTCTTCCATCTGATTCAAGATCGGATTCCAACTCGAATCGGCATCGGAGTCGCCTCAAGAGCTCGGATCTAAATCCACATCCACTTGAGCCTCTGAGTTCGGATTGTTGGGGGCGGAAGGGGTGGATGATTCTTCGTCGGAAGCTCTTCTACTGTCACTTCCTCTAGGCCCTGAAGACATTTCTTCCTGTATTTCAGGTGCAGCCATTCTCTCCCCATCTAATGGATTAGAATCGATTCTAGATGCCATTAGCTTTCCGATGTCGTGGCTCTCTAGACTTGCGAGCTTGCTCGGCTGGTCTATAAGTCGGAGCGTTTGGCGCGAGTTGTCCTGCTTTGTTTTCGCCGCTTTTACCTACAGGAAATGGGGGCAAGCTATCGAGATAAAATCATAAGAAGATGTTGGGTTCACGAACAAGGTCGGAACCCGACCGACAACCCCATCCCGGCAAAAAAGATGGCGGTGAGGGCTAGATCTCGGCCGGTGGAATTGAAAAAGCGGCGCAACGAAGAATAAATTATACAAAAACACAACAAAAAGTAAATTCCAATAGAAACACTAACCTCGTAAGAAAGTCTTGAGAAAAAATGAAGAGATTTGATGTCAGAAATCGAAGGAGCGAGCTCGGCGAACTTAAAACCACGAAATCGGTAGCTCGAGTGAAGCGAGAAAACTAAAAAAAATAAATGAATTACCCTCGCTTGTATTTATAGGGTTCGAGATATGACCGCTACTATTCATTCGGCGACGCACTCAATCGAGAATCGAAACGACACAAGAATCGAGGAAGTCATCATTGAAAAGACGCCTCGAGTCGCGTGAACGGTCACATCGATCAACACGAGCATTTAATGCTCATCGAAAAAAGAAATAATATTAAAATGAAGCGTCACCAACACTCAACCATCTTCAAAGATCGGTAGTACGATTCAAGCATCAACCATCTTCAAAGATCGGTAGTGCGATTCGGCATCAACCATCTTTAAAGATCGGTAGTACATTTCAACTTCAAACCATCGGAAAAATCGGTGATACAGATTCGGTTTGAATCATCTACAAGATCGGTAAGAAAGTCCGAATACAAACTATTTTTTTCTCCAATCTCACTTAAAACGATTCACTTTTTACACATATTTCAAGTCTAGTTTGACTAACATGCCAAACCGACTTGGGGGCAAATCATTATGGAGAAATCACACGCATACTATTTGCACCCCTCTCTCGCACAAAAGGCCAACCGATTGGGCCTTCAACACCAAGGCCCATAAACGTTCATCCAACAGCCCACTATGCACCTCCACAACCAATGGTTCAGATGATGACACCCAAGTGCTTCCCAAACCTATAAATCCTGCATTTATTCCAAGGAGAGAGGTACGCATTAATTATCACTTATTTGCATTAACTCCACTGCTCATCGACTTCAAAGATCGGAGTGTTTATGCAGTACACCCCGCCACACTTTCGAACAACCAAATTTCGGAATAATCAAATGGACATAACTCCAAATTGATCAAAACCTTATTACCTACCAACTATCTCGGATATACTTATCTTAGATACGGTACAGAACATATCTATTTTACAATTTTTGTCCAAACTCCAAATTAATTCACTTTCATTCTTCACTCTTCTTCTATTGAATTAGATCTCTTTGATTTACCCTTTTCTCTTGAGTAGACTTTTTTTGTTGCTTTTTTTTTTTTGGATTTGCCCTTTGGCTCTTTCATTCTTTTGATGTGTCTATTCCTCCTTGCTTTTTTTTTTTTTTTCAAATTCTCTTTCTATTATTTTTTTTCTTAGGAGGAAAATGTAAGTACATGACAACTTCTATTTTGTTTCTTTTGTAAGAAAGTATTCTTGTAAGCACATGATTCACTTCTTTTGTTTTATTCATCCTAACAAGATAGACAACTAAAGCATAGGACGAAATTCCAGTCCTGACAATATAGACAACTAATATGTAGGACGAAATTGTAATTTTCAATAGTTGCTCCACATTTAATTCCAAATGGTTACCAAAAGAAGAAAAAAAAGAAAAATATATCTGGGTACCAAAGAACAAAAATTATAACAATTAGGCTCAAAGGGGGCAACTAAGGGATAAATTCAACAAACAACTCTGTGGCCAAAAAAAATACCTAAATTCCCCAAATCTTTTTACATGATGCAAATCAATTTTCGCCTTGAAATGGTCAAAAGACAAATTCTAGAATGTAGCAAATTGGGAAACACACTCATAGAAAGAAAAAGGGGTAAAAATTTATGATTTAATATCAATCCCCTTATGAAGGCTCTCGATCTCTCACATTTAGAAGCTAGTTCACAAAAAGTACTCAAGAGGAACAAATGCTAATTATCGACTTCCTAAGGACATCCTCACGCTTACAATTAAGCACAAGTCTGTCAAGTAAATTAATTATGGGATCCCCTAAAGGCATAATCTCTATTTTTTCAATATAAGCATAATTCATGCAAAACATGCCGTAAAAAATGCTATCAACATATGTAGTGGGTATATGCATTAATAGAGATCATAACAAATATAATATCCTCCCCACACTAGCATGAAGCATGGTCCTCAATGCAAAATATTAGATTGGCACAAAAATAAATAAATGAGAGAGTAAGAGTGACTTCCCTGAGAGAGCTTGCAGTCTGAGCTTATTGCTAAAAACAAAATAAAACAAAACAAAAATGAGAGAAAATAAAACACAGGTTGCCTCCTGCGAAGCGCTTGTTTAACGTTGTGAGCCTGACGATAGTTGGTGCTCAATCAGGTGGCTCTCCAAGAGCAAATTTTACATCTAACGCAGTGCACCTTCTTAGTTTTCTAACCATGTGATTGACATTGTTTTTTCTTTTTCCATGTGGTGGTTGAAATTCAAAGGATTGTGGAATTTTTGTTTTTTCTCCGTCCACCACTATGCTAGGATCCTGCAAAATAAGAATTTTTTCCGAAAGGTCCTGCATCTTTAAATCACTAACAATGTTAGTTTCAACCACATCATCAAAATAAGGAAAGGTTAAAGAAGATAAATTTTCGTTGGAATTTAAAGTTTTAATAACATCATCTTCTTTACCACTCTGTAAACTTACCTTTCCCTTATTAACCTCAATTACAGCATCACCAATGGTTAAAACAACTTGCCCAAAAATTGGGCTTTCTCCTCTTCCTCCAACTCATGAACCAATGGATCTTTTTCATTCTCCTCACAAACGTTCTCATCAGTATCATCTTTTATTTCAATATAACTCCCTTCAGTAGGAGCTATTATTTTTATTTGACTCCCTTCAGTAGGAGTCTCTTCATCTTTCTCGAGAGCTTCTTCCTCTATATTATCTTCCATGGAGAACTCTTCATCACTCCTAAGAATATTTTCTTTGTATTGCTCAGTTTGTAAATAAGGAGTTTCTTGGACCTCTTGAGATAACATAGCAATGATACTTGATAGTTGACCATTCCAGCTTCTAAGTTCGTTGGTCATGGTTTCAAGTTGGCCCTCCATGCGGTCAAACTTTGCATTTATCTGCTCAGATACATCATTGGTGTATGGTATCTCCTCCTCTTGTCTTTGCACTTGTAGTGTCTCATGATTATCCCAGTAGGAGGAATAAGGAGGTGGCTCATAGTCATCACAATAATCCAAATAAGGGTCATAAGGAGGAGGAGAAATTGGGATTTGGCACTGAGGCACATACCAATATGAGTTCTCTGAATTTCTTTGTGCCTCTGCCTCTCTAATATAATCTCCAAAGGTCTTAACCATGATTTAGACTTTTATCTGCAAAACAGGTGAACTGCAACAATCTCTTTGGAAAGTATTAGTAAATTTTTTTTTGATTTTTTTTATAGGATAAATAAAAAAACAAAATTAAAATAAAAGCATAAAAAATGTCTAAAGCAATAAAAATCTTTTTTGTTTAATATTGTTAAATTAATCCCCGGCAACGGCGCCAAAAACTTGTTGCGTCAAAAACACACTTAGAGCAAGTGTACTCTTTCGCAGAAGTAGTATAAAGAATATCGTATCCACATGGATTAATTAACAAGTACCAAACTAGTCAAGATTATTTAATGTTTAGAAGAACAAATAATTTGATGTTTATAGAAACTAAAATAAAAAGAAATAAAGAACACTAATTAAAATACTAGATTTAATAAATGGTGAGAGACCTAGGGTCACAGTTTCACTTGCAAGCTTCGATTCCCCTATGTCTAATTCTACCTGAATTCCCTTATTTTATTTAATTACCAATCCCTTTACTAAAACTATTAATCCGTTTGGTCATTCGCGATTAATATTCTTTTTCCTAAATTAACCCCCGTTTGGTCATGCAAGAATTTAAATTCAGGAAAAGCATAAAGAGCAAAAAGGTTGAATGATTGGAAGGCTAAATTATGGTTTGGTCATGCCCTAATTATAGCCCCAATTATCCTATAGGTCCACCAACTAATTGCAGTACGGTCGCTGATCAACTAATTGATTATAAACATGCAAAGGGTAGCTAATCCTAATCATGTGATAAAAACAATAGGACAATATCAATTAAAATAAAAAAGGAATTCAAACTAGAAATTAGAACATAAAAAGGTCTCTAATCATGCAAGATTCACCTAAGACCCTAGAAGAAGATTTAGGTATCCATAATAATCAAAAACAACAAAATAGAAATTAGAGTCATGAATTACAGAGATAAAAATAACCCGAAAATCTGAGAAATTCTTATTCTGAGTATTCAATCTCTTTTTTCTGCTCTGAAGCTCTCCTACGGTGTCAAAAACGGTATCCAAAATCTTCACTCTCTCATTGCAATGCGTCTGTGTGCGGCTGCGTTTTCTCCATTACTGTGCGGCTTCCCCCTCAATTCTTCCGTCCGTTCTTTCTTTTTATAGTACTGCACACTTAGGTTTTGTGCTTGACTTTCTCTTCAAGTCATGTGCTCCTAGGGTTCTGTGCTACCTTATTTACAAATTGGCCATAAGCCAATTAACGTGCCATTCTTCCACGCCCTTTCCTTTATATATATATATATATACACACACTAGTAGGATACCCGTGCATACGCACGGGTGCTGCCATATTCTTTTCATGAACAAATTTAGAGATAATTTAAATAGTCTGGACAGCACCTCGTGAAAAAAGACAAATTTAAAGTAGTTAAAAAATGAGTCTCAAATAAAAAATTAGATAAATATTAAAATCTAAAAATGTAAAAGTATCATTTAAAAACAATATGTGCATTTATCCCGTGTTCTTTTATATATTAGTGCCAAGGTTGTTATCCCGTGTTTTTTTTTATATATCAGTGCAGCTATCTCGTGTTTTTACATACATCATTACAATTGTCCCGTGTTTTTTATATTTCAATATATCAGTAAAGTTATCTCATATTTTCAATTGATTATTTTAGTTGATTAATAGATTATAGTAGACAGTAACAGATAGATGGTAGATTATCAAATATTCCAGTGAAGTGTTTTTTATATATCAGTGCAGTTATCTCGTGTTTTTATACATATCATTGCAGTTATATCGTGTTTTTTTACATATTAGTGTAGTTATTCCATATTTTTTTATATATCAGTGCAGTTATCTCATAGTTTCAATTGATTATTTTAGTTGATTAGTACATTCAAGTAGATAATAAAAGATAGATAGTAGATTATCAAATATATCAGTGCAGTTATCCCGTATTTTTTTTATATATCAGTATAGTTATCTCGTGGGAGAATAAATTTGAAAAAAAATGTGATAGTAAATTTCAATGTTGCCCTTAGTTAAATGAGTTGTCAAATAAATAAGAAAACTTGTTTGAGTAATTTAAGTATGGTTTATTTGTATAAATAGATATTAGATTAGATTAGTAGATAGTGGGTAAAGAAAGTTTGTGAGTTTGATTTGAATTTTGAAAAAAAAAAGTAAAAGAAAGTAGGAAAAAAGTGGGAGTGAGAATAAAGTGCATTGAGAGAAGAAATTTGATAAAAGTATGATAGTAAATTACAATGTTGTCCTTAGTTAGATGAATTGTCAAGTAAATAGGGAGACTTGTTTGAGTAAATTAAATATGGTTTGTTTATATAAATAGATAAATAGATATTAGGTTAGATAGTAAATAGGAGTAAATTGTAGATTATTTAATATTAATTTAATTATATTAGATTATATAGTGGATTAAAAATAATTAGGAAAAAAATACTTTTAAATAAAGGGTGTGGAGACCACTAATAATAGATGTGTAAGAAATAAGAAATATTGGGAAATATGAGATTGAAAGAGAGTGAGTGAGAAAGTAAGATAAAGTAGAATTAAAAAATTATAAATAAAATAAAAGTAATGATGTGTTAAAAAATTAAGATGTTTAAAATTGTAATTTTGTAAGTTGTTTATTTGTATAAATATTAGATAGATTACAATTTCGTGGGTCCACATGGTTTTTTTCCTTCCCTTGCCTGCATTTTTCGTAACCAAAGAGAGGAAAGTTTTTGAAAAATGTGTTTTCACTTCTCACCTTTCTTTTCCACTTACTTTCACGGCTACCAAATGCACGCTAAGAGTAATTAGCCATTTTTTGATGATTTGAGGCTAATTAAATATTAAGAAAACACAGGTTATGCACTAACCAAAGAGCAATCCTCAAATTTAAACACTTCTACTAATAGATTCAGCAACTTTGCACGAAATGAGAACTGATAAGAGAAGCCTTGCATTCTTCCCTCTTGAAATAAAAGGTGATTTCCCAATGAAGCTGCAAGAGAAAATGACTAATGCCTTGCATTCTTCCCTCTAAAAGTTGGTTACAAAATATTCATAACTAAACAGAAAGTTTCAGCATAGTTGAGCTGAAATTAGCAGTACCAAAAGTTTGGTTATACTTTTGGAATCATAGGTTCCCAAAAAACACTAATAAGCCACTAAATATTTTTCCTAGCCACTTAAATTAATACCAACATTAATAGAATAACAAATAGTATAACACAAATCATTTCTCCATGATTTTCCTGCTTTTGGTAGATGAGAGTTGTGGAGTTCCAAAGAGTTGACTGGCTGAATCACAATTTTGCTTTTCGGATGAGTGTGTCTTGGCTGGAGTAATACATTTACTTCCATGAGTGTCATGTTCTGCCATTGCAAAAAAGGATTGATGTTCACACAAATAATTTAAAGGTTAGAAATAGTTACTGCTTTTTTCATTTTAGATTACCCGTAGGATTAAGAAGTAGAAAGTATCCAATAGATGGACAATGAGCTTACAGTTCCTAAGTGAAATTCTTCTTTGGAGGCATAGATAGAAAAGGCATAAATAGAATATATTGACAAATCTCTAAAAGTGTAGTTAGGACCTTTCAAACACTTAAAACTCCCCTATTTAAAGATTTGTCATAACCTGCACATTTACATAAAAAAGCAAAGGTTATAACAAAAAAGTAAGCTCTATAAATGCATCTCCAACATGAGAAAATAAGACTTATAATTCCAACAGAGTGATGCATAAAAAAACATAAATAAATGACCGAATATCTAATATTTCCTTGTTCAAACATATATACCTAGTGACCGAGTTTGATAAATGAATCCATAAAGAATATCTGCAAGCAGATGGGTTTAGCAAAAACTAAAGTAAGCAGATGGGTAGGGCAACTAATGCTTCATTTTGTCTACAATAATGGTAAAAAAACTTGCATTCTTGTGCTAGAGCACGTATAGCTATTAGACTCTTTTCATTTTATGCATTAATTAGTCCGCAAATCTATCCAATTAATCCTAATTGTGAACCCAAAAAAAAGTGAATAACAATTAAACATAAAGAATAATCATGTAGACCAATAACTACAGATTAGCAAGTAAAACATGGGTAGCACTTTTATGGTAAGTAGACTTTGAAGATCAATGAATAACTCAACAATCTACTTTAACTTCTCAGTCAAATGCTTTCAAATGAACAATCTGGAAAAAAACTTACATAAACTTAGGGTTCTCCATCGCTAGTTGTATGAAGGATGAAGCCTTTCGGTGGAGGAAGGTGAAAGTAGACGTGGAAACACCAAATAATAATGGCTAGCTATAATGCAGCATTAACAGAGTGTTAAAAAGCATGAGTATCATCCAAAAGACATGGGAAAGGAGGGATGATTGGAAAATTCGTTCATGTAAATGCTCAAAGTGTGAAGATACATAAGGACAAACAAATAATTTATACTATAATAGTCTACCTTGGCATCCATGACAACCAACTCTAGATGAGTTTCTTGTTTGCTGTTAACCATCTTCCAAACGTCGGTTATGCGCACAATGAGTCTCCAAATCTCTTTTTCACCATTGATGTTTGCCACTGTCAAAATTTCTAGCCATTTTCCTAAAGTAGTGAAAATTTTGGTTAAATAACAGTCAAAAGTATGTTGAAGCAATTAAAAGAAGCTAATGTAGGCTTTACAATTTGCACCATCATCTAGGTTCCAAACTCTTTATTCAAAATTCAGTGACAAACGCTTAGCTTCATCTCAAAGATACCAATATATAGGTAACCAAAGTACAGACATGTTATTGTATGTCAGAATCTTCTAAGCTAGAAATTAAACAATAGATGGATATGTGTTCTCAAAAATGAATCCAAAAACTGATGAGTATATATTTGATAACATGTTTATCCAATGTTTAATACAGAATTTTCAATTTGCAGCTTACTTTCTTAAATATCATGTAATTCCATTTAGTATCAATCCAATCTTTTTTCAATATCCAGAGCTAAAGACTTAACTTTATCCCAAAGATACGAATTGAAAGATGACAAAACTACACAGATGCATCAGAGTCTTGTAAATCTTCAACCAAGCTGTCTTATTGGTAAAGTTTATTGTTAAAGCATTACCACATAGCAGTTCAAAGAAGCATAACCACAACTAATCATAACAAATCTTCATTAATAGAAATTGTTTTCCACTAAGAGAAAAAGCTATACTACTTGGCATTTGCAATGAGGCTAAATAAGGACATTCATATATGATATACAAAGTGTTTATGAGAGCATCTCCATTGTTTAGCAGAACAGGGACAAAAAAAAAAGAGGAATTCTTTGTTCACTATAAGTTCATCGTTTTACAAAAATCAGTTCAGCAAATTCATTGATTGCTATAAAACAAATTGTTGAATGAAATGAAATAGAAAGTAAATTCCCGCAAAAGGGGCTAACAAATTTAAACCCTAAAACAAATGATATGGGTAAAACAAACAGGATGATGGAATTACTAAATCGATTTCAAACGATGAAGTTGAGGAAAACGATTTTAATCATTAATCTGTAAGTAAAAACTGTTAAATCTGAGCCATGGAAGCTTATAGTTGTTGTTACTTACGTTGATGCCGGTGATGAAAATGCGAGATGAAGATTCCGGTGAGTGAAGCGTTCAGTGCAGTGAAGAAATGAGAAGAGAGAACGACAGGATGATGGAGCTCGTTTTTTCTTCAGAGGTTCCGGTGAAGCTCATTTTTTCGTGAAGCTCATTTTTTCTTCTAAGGTTCTGAAGGTTTGTGTTGTTATGAGTGAATAATGGAGATGAATAGCTACTTTTGTTTGATTGAAGTGATTATTCACTGTTGGATATTTGAAAGTCTGCATGCGGTCCCGTCGAACTGAATAAAGTGAAGACCAAGGTGAATAAATCTGAGGACAAATAGACTGATATACCCTCTTTGCACTTATAACTAAAAAAACATATGGAAGATAGATATAGAGTCTAGTTTAGGTAGTTCAAGTGTTGGTAAATTGAATAGATAGATATTAGATTTCATCAATATCCTTTTTCTTTATTTTCTCTGCAAAAGTAGAGCAAATTAAGTTAGTAGTTTATATAATTATATATAATTGCTCTAAAAGTGATCTAAAAGTATCTCTAAAAATGCACTAAATTGAAGTTTATCAGAACCCCAAGCATAAACACTGCATAATACATAAGCCTCTAATAGCACAATTTCCCAAATTCTCCTAACACTTCACATTAATTCATCAAAACTTCACAGTAAAATCCCTTTTTAATACTGAAAAACATCATGTGATGGGGATTCATCACAACCCCCAACTTGAACATTTGCTTGTCCTCAAGCAAAGACAATGCAAGACAAAAACAAAACATTGTCAACATCAGATAACCTGCAATCAATTATGAATCCCTTACTAAACAAGACAATCACAAACATCCAAAGGACAAGTTGAGCAACAACTTTCAGACCGGCCACTCAATTTCCAACCCGCACGTGGTACTCTCACTAGCATAAACTTGCTCAATAGTGCGTGTGTGACACTTGACTCAGTTGGACATTAGCTAGTTTCAAAATGCATTTACCTAAGACTAGATGGTTTTCTTCCAAGAGTGCAAAAGATGGTTCAAAACATAGGGTAGATTCACGTTTTCACAAAATGATCGGGGGGCGTCAAGCACAACAAAGGGTCTTAAATAGGCATTTTAGATTTGACCAGTGCACTAACTATTATAACTCACGCATTTCACTACACCAATTTATTTTTGGGCTGCAACCCCTTTTATTACATTGGCATTTGGATTTGATCAACATGCTCTTCGGGACATTGCAGCAATTATTATTTTAAACTACACAACACGGCATACACTCCAAAGATTACGTAGACACTACAATCTTTGCACACACACACCCCGACACACACGGCATACACTCTAGCGTTATGGGTGGACGCCACAGTGCTGCACACACACATTAACACACGACACGACATACACTATAGCGTTACGGGTAGACGCTACCGTGCTGCACACACACACACAATGCACCGGTCTTTCTACAATCCTCATGCCCAGCCTTAGTACAATTGATGCACCCCCAACTTAGCTTCTACAACTACCCTAAATTTTTAATAAAAATTTTGCGACTCCCATGGTCCACCAACAACTAGCTTAGCTACCAGCATTTCTAGGATCACTAAGTCCCACAGGTTAGTGTTTTATGTGTGGAAGCAAGAATGCGCTCATTTGATCACCACCGGGGTATTATTCGCTCAATTCTCACCGAATCATCACAAAGTTTGCTCAACTGTCCTTTATATAAAAAAAAATTAAACAGGAAATTCACCATATGATTGCATTTTATTCATGAAACTGACGATATGTCCTCCCCCCACTTAAACACAGCAGTGTCCTCACTGATTGATTTCGGGGAAGATCTATTTACAAAGACTAAGGCAAAAACAAAAATAAAATTCAAAACTACGACTAACCTAAGAAAACATTAAAATACACAATCAATTAAAGCCGAAAAGAAGGGAAAGAGAAAAAGTAACCTAGCGGTGAGTAGACTACTCAACCGCGTCCAGAATCTGGTGGAGGCGCCTGAAATATGTCAGCATCAGGATCCATCTGCTCTCCCCTCTGAGAAGTGCGAATGGCCCTGTAGAGAGCTTGCATACCCATCCTCTGTTCTTCTCCCATTCTCCTCTGTTCCTCTGCCATCCTCCTCTGTTCCTCTGCCAAAACATCCATTCTTCCCTGCAGGTGTTGAAAATCTTCCCTTGATAGCTGCCACTGTGGCTCGAAGTCCTCAAACTGGAACATGGGCTCTTCATGGGCTTCTTGCTCTGCTTGAGGCTCAGCTAGAGGTGCCTGAACAAGATTGGAGCGAAGACGAATCCAATCCCCAGTGATTGGCTTACCTGGTTAATTCAATGACTTTTTCCTCCGCTTCCACATCAACTCCCGCTTTTTCACACAATAGGGTGATAAGGCTAGCATGCCTCCACCATGGTTTTTTCTCTAATTTAATCTTTGAAAATTCCAGGAGCTCATTTTCAAGCACCGACCCCAAATTAATCGGTTCTCTTTTGATGATTGCTGTGGCTAGGGATGCTCTGGGGACATGTAATTCCGTTTGATTAGAGCATGGGAAGATTGTATGAAGGATAAAATCCGCCCATCCTCTAGCAATCGGGTTGAGATTATTAGTTTTGATTTTTATAGGATCACCATATCCATTTCTTTCCCAATCAACACGTGGTTTGCACAGTGTTCTAAGAATCTCGACCGCATGATCCTCATCTTCCTTGGGCTCCCTCTTCAACCTTTTCCTAAACCCACATCTTGCAAGTGATACATGAGGTATCTTAAATAGCTCATTGATAGTGGTTGAATCAAATGGTACAATATAACCCCGAACGAAACTTGTGTTAGGAGGAAACTGAAGTGTCACGTCGATTGCCGGCTGAGGATTAACATCAGCAATGAACTCCAAAGTGAGAGCTTGACTTGCCTTCTTAGGATAGGACACAAACTTTTCCCATCCTCTCTCCTGAATATTTGCTTGGATCTCTGGATAGTCACCCGGAGTGAGGCGTATGGCCCTCTCTCTCACAAAGGGAGGATTTACCAGGAATGTGTCATAAAAATTCTTGCACCCCAATGACCTGAACATATTGGCATCGAAGCTCTGCGATGATGAAGCACGAGCACCCCTTTTCCTCTTTGGCTCCTTATCACGTCCTTTTCCACCAGCCATATCCTGTATAAACACATACAAAGTTGTGCAAAATTTGGGTAAAGGTTAGTGCACCATAAACACATAGATAAGTAAAATTTACCCGAGATCATCACCACATTACTCTTGTTGAACGCAATGAGTTCACACGACAAATTTACCATACAACTTTAAGCACTAAGTTGTTGTTCACAATGGGAAGGCATGTTTTTTCAAAATTCAATTCAATGAAGCATTTTAACAAACACTTTGTATACACCCCAAAACCCACTATGAACACCAACAACCCACAACCTAAACATACCACAATCTTGTTCCTTTCAACAATCTAACACAAAATTTGGCAATATCACAGACAATCAACCCTTCCAACACTCATATAATCATCAATTTCAGATTTCACATTTTGAGTGCATGAGATGAATTTTTAATGAAAAATTGAAGGAATTTGAGAACACTTACTTGATGTTAGCTGTTAATTCTAGCACTAGATGATGCAACAAGGTAATCCCACACAAATTCTGACTTGATTCTTGCAATTATTTTTCAACCAAATTCGTGACCTTGAGAGAAGGAGGAAGGAAACGCGAGCAAATAAGGGGAACGCGCACGTTGGCGCAGATAATGTTCCCAGGGCGCGGTCGCGCCGGTTTCCGCGCGGGTTTCCGCGCTACTAAACAGGGAGGGCTGTTCTCTGGCGCGCATAGTGGCGCGCCCGCGCCATTGTCCGCGCAGGTTTTGTGCCGAACTCAGTTTTAACTTGTTAAACTGTGTGATTTTGTCCTAGCTGCATCCTAAATTACTATTCAAAGAAAAATAATGCAGAAAATTAAAGAGATAGGGATAGAGAATGTTGGGTTGCCTCCCAATAAGCGCTTCTTTAACGTCACTAGCTTGACGTTACCTCGACTTTTAAGGGTCACTTAAAACCAAGGCCAGCTTCTCTCTTTCCACCACTTCGCCAAGGCATGGCTTCAACCTCTGCCCATTAACTTTGAAGGATCTTTTTGATTCAGGTTCCTCCACTTCAATTGCTCCATATGGTGTCACTTCTTTGACGACAAAAGGCCCTGACCATTTGGATTTCAATTTCCCGGGAAACAACTTTAGTCTAGAGTTAAACAGCAACACTTGTTGCCCAGGATGAAATTCTTTTCTTGAAATGTTCTTGTCATGGTACGCTTTCATTTTTTCCTTGCAGATCTTATTGTTCTCATAAGCCTGCAGACGCATCTCATCCAATCCGTGTAGTTGTAGGATCCTCTTTTCCCCACAGGCCGAAGTGGCAAAATTCAAAAACTTCAGTGCCCAATACGCTTTGTGCTCAAGCTCAACCGGTAAATGGAAAGCTTTACCATAAACCAATTGGTACGGGGACATGCCTAAAGGTGTCTTATAGGCTGTTCTATATGCCCAAAGCGCATCATCCACCTTCAACGAACAATCCTTTCTTGAGCTTCCAACTGTCTTTTCCAAAATCCTCTTAATCTCTCTGTTTGAGACTTCTGCTTGACCATTGCTCTGAGGATGATAAGGAGTTGTCACTTTATGCGTAACACCATACTTGGCGAGAACATTGTTGAGTTGGGTGTTGCAAAAGTGGCTACCCCCATCACCGATTAGGACTCTTGCACACCGAATCTAGAGAAGATGTTCTTCTTTATGAATTTAACCACGCTTTGGGAATCACTCTTAGCAAAGGGCACTTGCTTCAACCCACTTGGAGACATAGTCAACTGCTACTAAGATGTATTCACAGTTGTAAGATGGTGGGAATGGTCCCATAAAATCAATGCCCCAGCAGTCAAACACTTCTACTTCAAGAATGGGGTTCAATGGCATCTCCCCCCTACGTGAAATATTGCCACCCTCGGCATTTGTCCTGACTTCTCACATAATTATGTGCATCCTTGAAGAGGATGGCCAATAAAACCGGATTGGAGAACCTTAGCACCGTATGCGTTCCCCATTGTAGTGCCCTCCACATGGAGAGTCATGGCAATGCCATAGAATGCTTGTACTTTCAGCCCTGGACACACACATCTTCTCAAGATTCCATCGGCTCCAACTTTGTAAAGATACGAGATCATCCCAAACGTAATGTTGGGCATCTCGGAGGAACTTCTTCTTACATTGCCATGTCAAATCTTCCGGGACCTTTCCAGCTGCCTTATAATTTGCAATGTCGGCAAACCACGGTCTTTCCACAATGGCAAGTAACTTTTCATCCGGGAACTCTTCTAAGAGCCACAAGCGCTCCTTCTTTACTGCATTCTTTATCACTTTCTTTATTCCCTGCTAGTGTCGGCCTACTAGAGGTCGATACCTTCTTTACTGTTTTCTTTACCGCTTTATTTCTTGCTGCTTTTGCCGCCTGAGGGTTGGCGCCAATATTTTTCCTGTTTTGTTGGCTTACTGAGGGTTAACACTTCATTCATTACAGTCATTTCTGGCTGGCATCCATTCACTCAAAAAGAAAATTAGAAGATAAAAAAGGAAAGGAAAATGCGAGTTTTTCCCTAAGTAGACAAAATCGGTATAATTCCTGAATTCTTTATCTCTATTTTGCCTCGGAATATGTTTCGGCCAATTCATATTCCTTGTTAAAATCTAGATAAAGAGGGGCAGCTGTCATACCCCAATTTTGTCCGGCTTGGGTCAAAACCCTAATTTTTCACAAAAAATGAATAGATTAAGGAGTAAAGAGCATCATGCATTGCATTTAGGTTTCTAAAAGTCATTTCAAAGCCTCTAAAATCATTTTTGGAGTTGGAATGCACTTTTTGGACAAACTACGGTTTTTAGGGTAAAGGGCATTTTGGTCATTTTTTACGACAGGATGATTTTCTCGTCAAAAATATGCATCCACAAAAAGTACAATTTTATTCTATCAAGGATAATTTTTGTACAATTTTTAGAGAGAAGATCCTAGTCCAAAATAATTAAAAATGTATTTTCCCCATTTTTATTGCATAAAAAAATCAAAAGACCATTAAAAATTCCCCAATTATTAAATGACAATTTTGGTTGTCTAGAATAATTGGGGAGGCTATTTTATGGTACCCAAAAACATGTAACACATTTTCAATAGGTGCACTCTTATTTGCATGCCCAAAAATTCAAAATTCAAAATGCAAAAAGGAGGAAGTGTCCTCAATAAGACAAAAGACCAAAAACAAGTTTTTTTATCTTTCCTCTCCCATTTCAGCCAATTATGTGCCACCCTCTCCCTTGTTTTCAATAAAAATCTTCAACACTCTTCTATTTCTTACTCATTAAGAATAGATTTGATATTATCCTTAACTTTGCCCCTTTTGGTAAATCCTCCCACCCACTCACACTCACTCCTTCACCAAAAAATGCCAAGTTCCCTCTTTAATAACATTTCTTCACAAAAATACCCTTAACCCTATTCTAGATCATTCCTCATATGAGCCTTCATTCCAAAAATAGATTTTTTTCACATAAACCCCCCTTCCCTTGTATGCGCCACTTACACCCCCTTTCTCACCATCACTTGTGCTTTCTTACTACCCCTAATCCTTGTGCATTGCAATCTTGACCATTGATTCAAATTTTATCTCAAATCCTATTGGTTTGCAAGAAGCACATTGTCACAAATACCCTTAATGTGGCACCCCATATAAAAACCCAAAAATAAGAGACAATAGAGGGGACACTCTCATTTTACCCTAGCACACAATACTCCTCTCCTATCTCTCTCTCTAGGCCGAATACCCTCTCCTCCATCTTCTCTCCACAATTTCTTCAACCATCAAATACCAAAGCTTGATAATCTTTCATCTATTCAATAACTCTCCTTCCAAGCTTCCATAATCATCCAAGTTTCATCAAAATCCACCCAAGGAAGAGGATTTCCGTGAGGATCTAGATTGTTGGAGGTGTTCTTCAAGTGTTCTTGCTCCTATTTTACATCTCTATTCCTTTTCTAGTTATTTCTTGAGGTAAGCCTATTATCTCTTGCATTTTTAATTATTAACATGTAAATCTTTCTTCTACTCCTCTTTCCCTTCAAAAGGCTTAGAGGACTTGTTTCCAACATTATGACAAGGACATTGGGAGCCTTGGGTGTTGGTAATGAGTCCTTGGCCTTGAGGGGAATTTTCTTGTGTTTTAACCATGTAGTTTGTATTTTCATACTCATTTTCTCACTTTTCCATAAATAGAGGGCTTTCACATATTATATGCATCTTCTTGTTCATATCATAACTTGCAAGTTGAATTATGGCTTGATTTATGGGTGTAGGGGTTTCGGTTTTGAGCCTTAGAATTTAGGATTTTTGTTGCTCATTGATTTATGTAAATAAAATGCATGATGTGCTTGATTTGCATGATTTGTTCTATGTGTTGATTATGAGTTTTGACATGAAAAATTTGGTGTTTATGCTCATTGTTAGGGGTTCGGCCATAGAGCCCATTTTTGTGCATATTTTAGTGCTCAAAATGTGTTGTTTGATCTTGTGTAGATAAGTGTAATTGTGTTAGTGTGTTTTTGACTTTTAACCACCTTTTTACATTTTTACTTTACCATTTCATTAAGTAATTACCATTTACTTTTTTTTTACATTTTTACTTTACCATTTCATTAAGTAATTACCATTTACCTTTTTTACATTTTTACTTTACCCTTTCATTAAGTAAATACCATTTGCCTCATGCATTTTTACTTTACCATTCACTAACTTTTTACTAAAAGTTTTACTACTTGTCAATTTGCAAAAATACCCAAAACATTTTCACACTTTGCATTTCATCACTTGTGTGACACATTCTTATGTTTGCACATTAATACTTGCATACTTCATATGCTTACATGTTCATGCATTCATATATGCTTACATGTTCATGCATTCATATATGCTTATGCCTCTTGCATTCTCATACTCACTTACATGTTCATGCATCCATTAATATCATGTCTTGCATTCATTATCATATGATCATGCATTCATTAACATTATATCTTGCATTCATTTTCACATGTTCATGCATTCATTAACACTATGTCTTGCATTCATTATCATATGATCATGCATGCATTCATTAACATTATATCTGACATTCATTTTCACATGTTCATGCATTCATTAACACTATGTCTTGCACTCATTTTCATATGTTCATGCATTCACATGCTTGCCTAATCATGCATCCAATAATGCCATGTCATGCATTCTATAATGCACATTCATCCTTGTATATTCATGCATTCATATGCTTGCCTAATCATGCATCCAATAATGCCACGCCTTGCATTCTATAATGCACATTCACTTATTGTATACTCATGCATTCACATGCTTGCTTAATCATGCATCTTTGCTTACATGTTCAATCATCCAACTAAGAATATCCTAGGCTTGTAATTAATTGTATCACGTGTTCATGATGCCATTTGAAATTCTTGACTTAATTGTGTGCACTCCCTCCCCCATGCATGTGCTCTTATATGAAGACGTAAGTCTACTACCTGTGTAGCATAGAGTCATTAAGACAAATGCACCTCTCTCACACACGCACACAAATATTTTAAGAATTTTGTCTCGCATCGTTGACAATTGAGTCCCTTAATTATATGGGCATGTTTAATCTTAGTTAATGATTAACATGCTCTTGATTGTTTGATTAATTGAACATGTTTAAACTTCATTCATTCATTTGCATTTGGTTATAGAATTAGAATTGATTTGAAGTGTACTACTTCTTTTCTAAAACCCATTTCTTATACTCAAATAAAAAACTCTTCTTATTTTCAAAATAAGGATAAGATAAATTGTCATTAATAATCAATCGCGCCGTTGCCGTTTAGATTATTAATGATGATTTGCTTATTCCCGGTGAGTTAGTAGTGGGACCATTCTAACCGTTGTTGTTCGGTCTCCACAAACACTCCCGTCTTTGCGAAAACGTTTTCTTCCCCATTAAATAAAACCAATTGTCATTGATAACCAAACGCGCCGTTGCCGTTTAGGTCATTAATGACGATTATATTTTCAAAAGAGTTAGTAGTGTGGCCATTCTAACCATTGTTGTTCGGTCGCCACGAACGCTCACCCAATTATGAAATACTCTTAAGCCGTTTTCAGACGCAAAAAACGAGAACTACGTAGCTTTGATCCCTCATCTCAGTGAGGGTACGTAGGAGCGGGGTCCTGTCCCGTCAAGCATCCTTTTAAAAAACATCTTTGTTTTGTCCTGATTTTCAAAGGTGACCCAAAAAATCTTTTCCCTCTTGTTTTCAATAAAACAAAAATTCAAATAAAAAGAAAAGAAAAGAAAAGAAGTAGAACAAATCGTTTTCAAATCAAACTTTTCCTAAACCACACATCAAGTTAATGGTTCCCTTTCGGTAGAAAGGGCGCGTGGGGTGCTAATACCTTCCCCATGCGCAACCGACCCCCGAGCCTACATCTTTGCGTTTACAAATGACCACCCGCTTTTCCAAAAAAAGGTTTTTTCAATGTTTCCCTAAATAAATATTGGTGGCGGCTCTACTATTTTTCACGTTGTCAAACGAAAAGTCCAAACCGGATTTTTTGGGGCGCAACAACAGTGACGTTGGACGATGTGTCCACGTTGCTCCACTTGCCGCTGGAGGGCACCCTATTGGACCACAAGCCCCATGTTGATTATGTTGAGGCTTTTCACTTGGTTGTCGACTCTTTGGGCATGCATCAGGCTAGTGTCATCGAGGAGCTTAAGGAAAACAGGGGGCAGTATTTGAGGATCGCCTTTGTAGAGGACTCTTACAGGGATAACATGGCACGGGGTGCTTATGACCAGGCTGAACGGTGCTATATGCTCTTCTTGATAAGCACCACCATTTTGGCCGACAAGAGTCACTATTTACGGCCAGTGAGGTGGATGTATCTGATTCACGATCTTCAGCAGTATGGCAAGTGGTCTTGGGGTATAGCTGCTCTCACTGTCCTCTACATTGAGTTGACGAAAGCGGCCTTTCATACGACCAAACATTTCGGCGGATACGCGACACTGCTCCAGGTAATCAAGTATTATTTTTTAAATTTAAGCTTTTAATTAAATTACTCTTATATTAATAATTGGTTATTTATTAATTTAATTATTTCAGTGCTGGATATACGAGCATTTTCCCGCTGCCGTTGGTCGGAAAGTTTTTGATAGGACAGATCAGCCACGTGCCACCAGCTGGGGGAATAAGAAGCTGGATAAAATAAAGTTGGAGCACTTTAGGGAGCGGATAGATGCGCTGCAGCTGGAGGATGTCATTCTCACCCCTTATGCAGACCACAGGCAGTATGTTCCTTTATCGAACATATCTGTTTCCAGAGGGTGGTTGACTTGGGCCAGTGAGCCGGTCCCCTACATGCCAGACATGGTGCGTTGGCAGTTCGGGCAGGTCCAGACGATCCCTTCGCCACCCATTTCGGGTAAACCTCCATCTACAGAGAGGATTATACGGGGGTTGCTGAGGTATCAGATTCGGGCGCAGACTTTTTGGCAGGGTGGTAGACAGGCAGCCTACCACAGAGAATGCGATTCTGATTACCTACCTTGGTACGATCGGGTAACGTGGTCCATCTTACTCCGGCACTGCGGTGCGATTCTTGACCCAGAGCCACAGCCAGATCAGGAGCCGGTTGTCCCAAAGACAGATCAGGAGAGGATGCAGAGAGCAACTGCATTGGTCCGGGATGCGCTACGTGTCGACCGTTCACCTGATACTTCACGTCATTATTTTGAGGCCATTTTAGACATTATGGCCCCGTAGTTGTATTTTACTTATTTGTATTTGTACTCGTATTTCATATTCGGTTTTTTATATATTTTGACATATTTTAGATCATATATGACGTCTCTTTACTCGTATATCGTAATCCATTCGTATTGTTATTTAAATCGTAAAGCGTTCGTATAGTATTTTAAAAATAAAACGCACGTAAATCACAATTTAATACACAATTTTTAAAAAAAATAAAAAAATAAAAAATTTCGGATTTACCTCATACGCAGGTAAATCTGGTTCATAATTATGTACCGAATTTATCAAACGTAATTGGCAAACCCCTTTTTTGAACCGAATTTACCATAAATTGAGGTAAATCCGGGAATCTTCAATTTTTTTTTAAAAAATATTCAGGGGTAATTCTGGGTTTTATGTAATTATGAGGGTTTGGGAGAGAAGGAGGGGGTGAAAAAAAAACCTAAAATGTTTTATCACAAGGGATGTTTCTAGGAACCGGTCATGTTGCAGGTCAGGTACGTTACTATTAGCCCGAGGCTTTTTTTTTCGCACCCCCCTCCTTCTCTATCTCACCCCCATAAATCCATTTCTTTCCGTTTTTACCCCTGGTTAATTAAAAATTTCGGAATTACCTCTAAAAAAGGTAATTCCGGTTCAAAAAATTAATTAATTTCGGATTTACCCTGTAATTCCGAAAAGATTTTCGAATTACCTCGAAAAATGAGGTAATTCCGGTTCACATTTGTGAACCTAATTACCTATTTACGAGGTAATTCAAAAATTAATTTTTTTCAATTATTAATTTTTTCGAATTATTAATATTTTTATTTCAACGAATAATTTAGGCTAAAAAATCGGTTTCGGACAACATACTCGATCGTAATGAAACCACAACCATTATATCCAAAAAAATCAAGAATCAAGACTCCCTGAAGGGACTTCTTAAGGGACTACGGCCTCAAAATCCCAAATTTCATCGTTTACAATTTTTTACGATTTTTTTAATTTTTCATAGTCTCCAAAAATCTAAAAAATTTGTATAGCCTTATTTTGGTTTTGTTAGATTTTTAGTGGTGTTTTTATATTTTTTAGAGTAGTTTTGACTATTTTTAGTAGCCTTTTAGTAATAAAAATTAAAACAAATCGTATATATACGCATCAAAGGCCCCTGGATTGGCCCGGGATGCCCTAGATGTCGCCCGTTCACCTACTTCACGTCGTTATTTTCAGTCATTTTTAGACATTTTGAATCCATAGTTGTATTTGTACTCCTATTTTATGTTGGGCATTTTATATATTTTGACGTATTGTTATTTAAATCGTAAATCGTTCGTATCATATTTCCAAAATAAAACGCGTTTAAATCTTAATTTAATATACAAACTTTTAAAAAAAAATTAAAAAAATTAAAAATTTCGGAATTACCTTTTTTAAAGGTAATTCAAGGTAATTCCGAAATTTTTAATTTTTTTTGAACCGGAATTACCTCTAAAAGAGGTAATTCCGAAAAATTTAATTTTTTTTAAAGACAGGGGTATTTTTGGGTTTTTTTGAATTATGGGGGTGGGATTGATAATGAGGGGGGTGGGAAAAAAAAAGCCTTAGCCCGATCATGTTTCTAGGAACTGGTCATGTTGTTGTGAACCTTCGTGAGTCACCACGTGTTCTGATGACATGTCACAAGCAGATAGGGTACATTATTATTAGCCCCGTCCAATGTCCATGTTCCTAGAAACATTGTGTTTCCAACAGTTTTATTTACTTTATTAAAGCATTCTTTGTTTTGGTTCCAAACCAGTAATGCGTTTTCAGTTTTAACGTTTTTTAAAAATATTTGTTGCTTTTTTAAAATATAAAAATATAATAATTTTTTTGGATCCAAGTACAGCTACTACTTGGATCAATCCTTATTTTTTCATTACCGTGTTATTATTGTGCAAACCAACGTGGCAATTAAGGGCTTATAACATCATCTTCTCTCTGAAACGTTGTTCTTATGTTCTCTCTTCTTCTTCAATATTCTCTCTTATTCTTTCATCTTATCTCTTCGTTTTCGTCTTCCATCTTCTCTCTGCGTTTTCGTTCGTTCTTGTTTTCTCTCAAATGGCAACAAGCAGCAACACATCTTCGAATGGTACTTCGAGGCATGGCCGACTCCTTGTTTGTAGATGTGGGGATGTTATGCGAATATGGATCTCTAATTCAGCTCAAAACCCACAAAGAAGATACTGGACGTGTGTTAATTGGGGAGTAAGTAAAATTTGGAGTTTAGGGTTCCTTTGTTCGTGTACATTAGAATTTATTTTCTGAATATTTTTTATGGGCTTGTGTGCAGATGAGAGGAGCAAGTTGTATGTCTGGGATGATCAACTAGATGCTGAGAAAATACCCATAGTGACTATTAGAGGTTCACAGTCAATTCCAGTAAATACTCATGATCAACTAGAGGCAGCAACAACATGTCAATGCAAATGTGGTGACATGTTTAAGGATTTGGAGTCAAAGAAAATTGTCAAACTGAAGCATAGGTTTTAGATGAGAGGATGAAGATGAAGTGGATAGAAGGAATTCTAATTTTAGTGATGTTAGTGACCAACCCAATTCTATTTGTGGTGTTGAAATTTAAGTTAGCATTAAGTTGTATGGTATGTTATGTATTTAAGTTGGAAAATGGAATTAAGTTGGAAATTAAGTTTGCAGTAATGTGTTTAGGAATGAAGTGGAATATCTGTTCTGCTACATTTTTCACAGATCATAATGGTTACTGTTAAATTAATACAATGTGTTATACCCCAATTTTGTCCGAGTTCTTTTAATAGTTTTTAATTTGGACTTTTTCAACCATTTTATTTTGGACTTTTTCTGAAAATTACATAAAATAGTAGTTTTTTGCGTATTTTCGGGGGTTAGTTTTTAGCTATTATTTGAAGGAAATTTCTCTCTCCTTGGACCTCGTTTTTACGATCTGAACGGTGAAAGTGAAGACATATTTCCTACGAACCCGCTGTAAAAAAATGAAGACGATCCGACGGTTAGCGAATCCGGAATCGCACTTTTACGATGAGAGGTTTGAGAAAAATGGACCAAAAACTGCAGCTATTGCGAATGCAATTTCTCTCTCCTCAGACCTCTTTTCGACGATCTGAACGGTGAAAGCGTAGATATATTTCCCACGAACCCGCTGTAAAGAAATGAAGACGATCTGACGGTTAACGAATCCGGAATCGCACTTTTACGGTGAGGGGTTTGAGAAAAACGGACCAAAAACTGTAGCTATTGCGAAGGCAATTTCTCTCTCCTCAGACCTCGTTTCGACGATCCGAACGGTGAAAGCGGAGATATATGTCTCACGAACCTTCTGTCAAAAAAGGAAGACGATCCAACAGTTAACGAATCTGAAATCGCAATTTACGGTGACAGGTTTGAGAAAAACGGGAATTGTGTTTTAAAGGGGAATTGCTTTCTCTACCTTGTTTTAGTCCCACATTGCTCACAAGATACAAGAGCTCCCTAGCAATTGGATATAAAAGGGGTTGAGAGGTGAAGATTAGAGGAAGAGATAATGGGCGGGTTAAGTGATCTTTTGGGTCAAAGCGATAGCGGCCCATTTCACTAAAAGCCTGTCTTTGATCATTTGGACGTTTTGAGTCGGCTTTCCGATTCTCAAAGCGGTTCTTGCGGTCTTGGAGTTAAAATGGACCAGATAGGAGTCCGGTTTGCTTAGTCCGGTTCGGCACTCGTCGAGTCCAGGTTAGTTTTGTATTTATTTTGTTTATTTTTATGTACATATTTATTTATCATTTATTTATAATATAATCTATTTATTTATTTATTTATTTATTGTTTATGTATATATCTATTCATATTTATTTATGTATATAGTTATTTATTTATTTATTTTTTAGCCTAGTCTTTATTTAATTATCAGTTTTGTCTTTTTTTTTTTTTTTATGCACAAATTAGTTTATTTCTTCAAAAATCAAATAAAAGACTAAGTCGGTTAATCTGGCAGGGTTAGTCACCATCCTAGGACCAATGAGTGCATGCAGTTGATAGAATCCTAAGAACTTATAAGTAAATAAATAAATCACTTTTCCTAAAAATAGGGGACTTTACACTGGCTACTTTATTAATCAATTTGGGGAGACATTTTTTGATAACATTAGTTGCAAATAATACAAACTTTATGTCCATTATTAATCTAGCAAAAATTAATGTCCCACTCTTTTTTTTTTCCAGCACTCATTGTTTTTTATTATCAAAATGTATCCCTCATTGTTAAATACATATTATTTAGTTTTTTTTTGTACTCTCACTGTTTACCAATATACTCCCACTCTATATTTTTAGACGGACATACTCCTGACATAAATTGAACCAAGATTTATGTTTGTAATAGGTAAATACGATTTATGTTTTTTCAAGTCGTATTTACCTATATATACGATTTCCCTGACAAAAAAAAAAAATTAAAAAAAAAATGAATCCTATTTATCTCAGAATATGGTAAATACGATGCAATTTTTTAAGGAAAATTGGATTTATGTTTGATGAAGGTAAATACGACCTACTATTTTTTAAGCTTCGGGAGGGAATCGTATCTAGATAAATACAATCACGAAATTTCTTTGGAATTCGTATCTAACTCCTGAAAGGTAAATACGACAAACTCTAAATTATATATAACATAACCGTTGGTTAGTTAATATCTACAACGAAATTTTAATGCCATTTTTTTAACCAATAGTTGACATCCATTTTTTTTGAACTATCTTGCCCTCATTATTGTTAAAGAGTGTTTTTATTACATTTCTCACATTCTAAATCACCATCATGCGTTGGTTCGTATCTTCGCAAATATATCATATATAAAGACAACCATGTTAACATAAAAATTCTATTATATGTTTAGTTGTAAATTATCAATTAAATATCAACCACTAAGTTTGTAATACATAATTTTTAATTTTTTTCACAACTTATAATCACGTCCCCGTGCATCGCATATATGTAGAATGAGTCCTCTATATAATGAGCTTTTGGACACGCTCTGAGTTCATCCCACCAAAGACTATTGTTTTTCTTCGCCTTATATATGTGTTGCGTATTTTTTTTATCTTTTTAATAAATGTTGATATTTTTGAAAGCTAAATACATCCTGTAAATCTGTTGTCACCTCCTCATGCATAAGCGGACGGTGTATCCTAGGAATAATTAATACTAACATGCAGTAACTAGTTAATTTTTTTTCCTTAGTTCAAGAAATAAAAGTTGCAAAACAGAAAAGTATTTTTTCTTTTAAAGGCAACGCTAAACAGCGACCGGCAGAAAGCACGGCTTCACAGTTACGTCGATCTCCGTCCACATCGCGTCGCTTTCCTGCGCTTTGATTTCTTCCAGCAGCACGAGAAACCGTCCAGGTCCGCCGTTCTCCTTTTCATAGTCTCTAATGTTTGTCTATTCTGTTTGTGTGATTAATTAATCTCTAAAACCATCTACGCTCTTTGCTGTTACAGAATCACACTTCAGTTTTACACTTACAACAATGTTGTCAAGTTTAGGGTTCAAATTCCCACTTTTAAAGCCCTCTTCACTTCTTTCTTTTCGATCACCTTCAACATCAAGGTTATTCTCTCAATCTCACTCTCATAATCTCAATGATTTCATATCTTCTTTCAACGCCATGCTCCAATTGCATCCTACCCCACCTACCTCTAAATTTAACAAGATTTTGGGTGCCATTGTGAGGATGAAGAATCATTACTCCACTGTTCTTTCCCTTTCTCAAAAAATGCAACTCAAAGGAATTAGGTTAGACATTATTACCTTAACCATCTCGATAAATTGTTACTGTCACTTGAATAAAATGAATTTCGCATTTTCTATGCTAGCCAATATTTTCAAGAGGGGTTACCATCCAACTACCATTACCATGAATACACTTATGAATGGTCTATGTCTGAATGGTGAAATTGAGAGAGCTTTGCATCTTCATGATAAACTAGTAGCACACAATTTTCATTTGAACAATGTTAGTTATGGGACTTTGATCAATGGGTTATGTAAAATTGGACAAACAAGAGCTGCCTTACAATTATTGAGGCAAGTTGAAGGGAAATTTGTCAAGCCTGATGTGATAATGTACAACACAATCATCGATAGTTTTTGCAAAGATAAACTTGTAAACGATGGATTTGATTTATATTCTGAAATGGGTTTCCAGAGAATTTCGCCTAACGTTATCACTTATAATACTCTGATTTACGGGTTTTGCATGGTTGGTCAATTGAAAAAAGCATTTGAGTTGTTCAATGAAATGGTGTTAAAAACATTCATCCCAATGTTAAAACCTTTAACATATTGGTTAATGCTTTAAACAAGGAAGGAAAGGTGAAAGAAGCTAAAAGTGTGATAGTTGTGATGATGAAAGGTGTAGAACTCGATGTTGTTACTTATAATACTTTAATGGATGGGTATTGTCTTGCCAATGAAGTGATGAAGGCCAAAGATATATTCAACATTATGACTCAAAGGGGAGTGCCTCCTAATATTCGCAGCTATAATATCATGATTAAGGGATTATGTAAGATTAAAATGTTGGATAAAGCGATGAATCTCTTTGAAGAAATGCATTTCAAAAATATGCCTCCCAATACAGTAACTTACAATACTCTTATTGATGGGTTGTGCAAATCTGGGAGACTAACTTGTGCTTGGAAGCTTGTTGAAGAGATGCATGATAGAGGTCAAACTGCCGATGTAATCACTTACAATTCTTTGCTAGACGTTTTATGCAAAAGCCATCAAATTGACAAGGCAATTGCATTCTTGACGAAAATTAAAGATCAAGGTATTCAGCCAGATGCTTACACATATAGTATACTTATTGATGGGCTTTGTAAAAGTGGAAGATTCAAGGACGCACTAAAGGTTTTTGAGGTTCTTTTGATTAAAGACTACAATCTAGATGTCGTAACATATAACATCATAATCAATGGACTTTGTAAAGAGAGTTTGGTTGATGAAGCTTTGGCCTTGTTGTCAAAAATGGAAGACAAGGGTTGCATCCCTAATTCTATTACTTATGAAACAATTATTCATGCTCTCTTTGCGAAAGATGAGAATGAGAAGGCACAAAACTTCTTCGTGAAATGGTTGCTAGAGGTCTACTATAACCGTGGGAATGATGGAATAATATTATGTTTTAGGCCAAAGAAATATATTCTCTGTAAGTGGAGCTTGGCTACTTGGGTAGCTAGAATCGTATTTTTGCTAGTGTTTCTCTATATCCATCAATAAAATACATTTGGTTCACCATTTACTTGTTCTTAATCCACCTATAACTTTGTTACTACTCATCAAGGACGCAGTAAAGGTTTTTCAGGTTCTTTTGATTAAAGACTACAATCTAGATGTCGTAACATATGCCGTCATAATCAATGGGTTTTGTAAAGATGGCTTATTTGACGGCTTTGGCCTTGTTGTCAAAAATGGAAGACAAGGGTTGCATTCCTAATGCAGTGACTTATGAAACAATTATTCGTGCTCTCTTTGAAAAGATGAGAAAGACAAGGCACACAAACTTCTTCGTGAAATGATTGCTAGAGGTTTACTTTAAGAGTAAAAGTAAGTGAGATATTTTCTACTTTTTATATTATTTTTCAACATCTGTTCTTCTATTTGTTTATTTATTGTTGGAAGCTCTGCTCCGTAGCTTTCCTATGCTTGAGACAAATGCTTGATTTTTTTTGCTTCATTTGATGAGTTATAGTGCTATGCTAGTATGTGTTATCATTAAGAAAAGTTGGCCTATATTTGTAAATGTTGCTATTCTGCTATATATGTGTTTGCTTTAGCTAAAATGTATTTAGATGTTAGAGGCTATGTCAAGTTCGTTTTTCTAGATATTAGATACATAACAGCATTCCCTTTCTGTGTTTTTTTGTTTTTAATATTTTGTACAAATTACTTGTTTTAATCACATGGTTTATGTTGCTTCAGGGGAAGCGAGTGGTACTGGTCTTGAAACTGCAGCAACAATTGCACTCCATGACATATTGAAACCAAGAAGCATTGCTATCAACATTCCTAATGTCACAGTGTAAACACAAGATTTCCAGAGTCTCCTTTTCCATTTTATGTTCATAATACCCTTTCCTTCTGAAATGTGTAATTAAAAAGTGTTTCTCTTTGTTTGTCAACTGCTGCAACAGTTTTTGAAGGATTGGTTTCCACCCTTTTCTGGAATGGTATAGCATTTGTCCCTTCCTTTGATGCATTTGAATTTCTATGGGAATCTATTGTGCTACTAAGAACCATCTTAGTATCACTTTCACTTGGAGTTGATTGGTTTCTTGGAATCTCAACTTTATAAGATTCTAGGCTGGCATTATTTTCTTGACATGCAAAACATGACACAATGGCTGGAACCTGTTAGGATATAGATTAAAAGAGAATTGAACTAGTTAGAGTTGTTATGGCTGTTAGTGTTTGTTAGAGTTAGTTGTTAATTAGTGGTTAGAAGGTTGTCTTGTAATTCTGTTAGTTAATTAGTTAGGGTTAGTTGTTACTGTAACCACCACCCTATCCTTTTTTGTGATTATAAATAGGAGCATGGAGAGTGGAGTGGGGGGTCTTTTGTCATACTTGAGTTTAGTCGTGACTGGGTGAGGCCGGGGGCGGGGAGCCTACTCTCTCTCCAATTGTATTCATTTCATATTCTTCAATAATGTTCACTTTACCTTCTTTTTCCGATTCTTTGTTGCGTAAAGTTCCTAATTAGCTAGCGATCGTTAGGTTGGTATCCTAACAGAACCTAGAACAACTTTTGGAACAGGGCCAAGCGAATGCCATTATTATTGTGACTAAACAATCAACAATGAGTTCCAATCAATGGTTAAAACCTCCACCTCTTGGCCAATAGTATTAACAGAGTAGTGAGTAGTGAGAGTGCATGATAATCCAAAATTTGAGACACCAATTCTTAGTTATTCAGGAAATTGCCATAATGTGAATCATTATTGTTAATTGTTGAAGATTAGTGTTCATGGAATCTGATAGAGCTTAATATCAAACCTTAGAAACTGACATATCTAAGTTAATATTACTGCTGTCATTATATTATATTTTCATTAGAATATTTCAGATATAAGTATGCCAGCTTATTTATATAAAAACTTTATGATTGATTTTGAAATATATAAATGCTCTAACATGGTGTGACATAGTTGGCAGATAATCAAGTTTCTTAAGTATGTAGTCGACTAGTCGGGAATTCGATCCCCAAGACATGTATATAGAAAGAACATTGGTTAGGAGATATCAACCTGTTAATTCCTGACTGAAAAAAGAGCCTTGAACAAATGTCTATTTTACTTACGTAGACTCCAGTCAAGCATTAAGTTTCAAAATAATCTAGGCTCAGGTCTTAAAATTTCTAGTCAAGCTTAGTCTTTTTCTATGTCTTTGTCTTGTGGCAAAAAGGTCTGAAGTTTGAGTTATGGAATTAGTCCCCCTACAAGGAAGACAAGATTGTCTGTCATAGACTCACACTCACACTCACAATGCATATGACTCTTCTTTAGGGGTCTCTTTTTCTGAACTATAATTTAGAAATCTCATAGGAAAATGGTGCAATGGAATTGCAGCATTCTCAGCTGAACACTTCTCACTACACTTCATATAGGCACTTGGAGAAATGTGACCCTCTATTATTATATAATGCAACTGAGATTTTCTTGATGCTCTTTACGCGTTGCTCTCTAGCACAATCTAATTTTTTGATCCCAACAATATATTTTTTCTACTTGAGAATAATGCCATTTATAGGTACTGGCACCAGCAGCATGCCACACCACACCACAATTATATTGACTAATTTTGATATAATACATGATACTAGTATCAAAACACTTGATAGTTAGATACTTGAAAATCACTTCATATTTTAAGGATGACTACCACTACCCTCGCATGTAAAAGCTTATGGTTCTCCACGTTCACATAGTTCTCAATAGTGGTCTAATTGGTGTCCGTTTGACAAAAAACAATGAAAAATTGATTAGGTCGAAGTTTAGACAATCATATTCGTATTTTTGTTGTTTTTGGTTGATCCGATCAAGTCACAATTGAGGATTGTGCACATGTGGAGGACTATGAATTTCTACTTACCGGCAACAATAACCGTCATCTTTAGAGTTTGAAAAGATTTTCAAGCATTTGACAACTATAAACCATTTGAAGTGTGTGTCCGCTATAGTCATTGTGACATTAAAATGATGATTAGAACAAAATTAACTAACATGTGTGTGGGAACCGCTCCTTCCAATGGAGGCTACAGCTGAAGCCAAGCTTCAAATTAGATTTAGGAACAAAGAAATTAAGAACAATTTTTCCTCTTAGATTTTTTGGTCACTAATATAATTTTCTTGAATAAACTTTGTTAAAGATATTTGGAAGAAGAGAAAATGGAAGTGGATTGTTCAACTTGCAAGCGGGAAAAAGTGCATGTCTTGGTTTTTTTATCAACCCAATCAATCCGAGGCACTAAGATTTCTCGCATGTCAAATTTTTTTTGGGTTTTTTCTTTTGTACCCCCACCCTGTCCCCTTAAACCCCCACCCACACTGAAAACCCCAAAACGCCTTCTCGAAACGTATTTTTTTACAAATTTTTGACCAATCGTATATATACACACAGGGGGTATATATACGACCCTATGCATTTAGGCATCGTATATACACCCCAAGGCGTATATACGATTGGAAAACTCTCACCTTAATCGTATATACGCCTTGGGAGGTGTATATACGATGCTTAAAAATAAGGGTCGTATATATACCCCCTCGGTGTATATCGACCCCCCATTGTATTTTTTTATTTTTTTAAGTCAAATAAAAATTATATGAGTCCCGAAAATAGGTTTTGTGTGTAGTTCGTTAAAACGTGACGATGTTATACGTCGAACGAATAATTTAGGCTAAAAATCGGTTTTCGGGCAACATACTCCGATCGTAATGAAACCACAGCCATTAGAAGCGAAAAATCAAGAATCAAGACTCCTTAGAAGAGACTTCTTACGGGACTACGGCCTCAAAAATCCCAAATTCCATCGTTTACTTATTTTTACGATTTTTTTAATTTTTCATAGTCTCCAAAAATCTAAAAAATTTGTATAGCCTTATTTTGGTTTTGTTAGATTTTTAGTGGTGTTTTTATAATTTTTGGAGTAGTTTTGACTATTTAACGAATTTTTAGTAGCCTTTTAGTAATAAAAATTAAAACAAATTATTAAAAATTAAAAAACCCATCGTATATACCCCTTTGAGTGCGTATATACGACCTATTTTTTTTTATCGTATATACACCCCCAAGCGTATATCGATTATAGTGAGGGTTTACAATCGTATATACGCCTTGGGGGTGTATATACGATGGTAAAAGTGTAAGTCGTATATACGTCTTCAAAGGGATATACGATAAGCTAAAAATTTAAAAAAATATGTTTTCAAAGGGCATTTTGGGGTTTTAAATTTGGGTGGGGTTTTTGGGGATGGGGTGGGGGTCCAAAAGAAAAAACCCATTTTTTTTTGTTGCTCTGTTTTCTAATTTCAATCACTATAGAGGTTCAATTATTTTTGGTCCAGTACTATTGTATGGTGAGACAATTGAATCCCTTAAATGGTTGTTGGAGACCTTCTTACAAGCTCACAACCAAAAATAGCCACACTTTGTTTAAGACCTTCCTACACAGTGACTTGTTCTCGACCGAGTTTAAGTTATTCTTAGCTTTATATATACCATAGGTAACTTAATCTTCACTTCAATATATCATTACTATGATTAACCATAAAGGATTTTGGAGAGTATCATTTAGTACCACCATCTTTTAGTCATAGAAAGTTTGACACATTTCGCATACTCTCCAAGATGAGAGGAGCAATTCGGCAGAAGTTTGATGCAAATGGCCTCTCACAGATTCTATATATTTAGTGTAATTTTTGACAACCTTGGACTAGATAAGGGGAGCTTGATGTAGATGAGTGGAAGATGTTCTTTGATACTTTTAGAGTAAGTATCGCGGTTCTCAACTTATTACGAATGTCGTTTAAGTTTATTGCTAGTTAATATAACCATTGTTACTTGTGTTCGCCTAGAACAGAAGAAGAAAGTTGCATGAAAGACCAAATATTAGGAAGATGTTGAAAAGAGCTTTAGTATGAACGTCAATCATCGCCTATTGGATATGCTCAGAGACGTCCGATTGAGTGGACGAAAACCCTTCTGGTACATTGGAACTCCAAAGATGTCACAGTATAGTCAGTAACTAGCAGAATGTGACACAAATAAAATAAGAGCAAAAGATAATAAGCTGCTAGGGTGCTGCAGAAACACCAGTAGTAGTAACAGAGTGGCAATGACCTGGAGTTGCAGAATGCAGAGAACAACTCGGAGGAAACACTGAAATCTAGGGCACAGAATATGATAAAGAGGTAAGAGACATATATTTTGAAATGATGGATGCCTTTTCACATTAATGATTGGCCTATAAATAGGCTAATGATTGTACAATTGATTACTAGGCATAATCTTTTAGGGTTGACCGCTAGCATGACAACTGCAACAAATCTAGAAACATCCAATATATGACAAAATAACAGCTAAAAAGGACAATGCTCCAACTTCTTACATAAAATGCGATAAAACAATAAAAATCAGCAACTTAACTGTCACCAGTAGTAATTACTGTGACAAAAGAATTCAAGAAGTATCCATAAAGAAAATTCGAGGCATCAAAGAAAGGTGGAAGCTTGCACACCTGCAGTTTCATCAACTAGGCACAACACAACTCGGCTCGTAAATTATATTATGTTTAAATATCCATTTGGTCCCTACAAATATGACAAGTATCCATTTTAGTCCCTGCAATTTTTTTTAAATAGTCTTTGCAAAATTTAAAATTATTCATTTTGGTCCCTGCAAAAATTTTCTATTGAACTAGCCCTTGCACAATTTAATATTATTCATTTTGTTCCCTGCAAATATAGTGAATATTCATTTTCGTCCCTGCAAAATGAATAATTTTAATTTTTGGAAGGGCTATTTTAAATAAAAGAACTTTTTGCAGGGACCAAAATGAACAATTTAAAATTTTACAAGGGTTAATTTAAAAGTTAACTTTTTGCAAAGACTTATTTAAAAAAAAAGTTATTTTGCAGGGATTAATTTAAAAAACAGCTATATTTGCAGGGACGAAAAACATATTTAAACCATTATATTATCACACACACACACACATATATATATATATATATATATATATATATATATATATATATATATATATATATATATATATATATATATATATATATATATATATATATCTTTCATTTCCAAATATGTTATACAAATTAAAAATGTGTTATTTCTTTTTTAGAGTCTAAGAAGTATGGGCGATCGATTCACATTAAAGCAGGGACCAAAATGAATATTTACGGTATTTGCAGGGACCAAAATGAATAATATTAAATTTTGCAAGGGCTAGTTTAATACAAGTTTATTGTAGGGACCAAAATGAATAATTTAAAATTTTGCAAGGACTATTTTAAAAAAAATAATTTTGCAGGGACTAAAATGGATATTCGCCATATTTGTAGGGACCAAAAAGATATTTAAACCTTCAAATATAGTTATATACTTATGTTAATTACTAATCCACTCCCTTTCATCTAGCTTCTTCACTTAGCTGATTTTTGGCAATCCAACCCTTAGGGTGTGTTTGGGAGTTTGGAGGGGAGGGGAGGGGAGAGCATGAGACTAATAGTGTAAATTTATTAGTGATGAGGAGAAAAATGATCCACCCAAACCCCTCTCTTAGTATATTTTTGGATCTCCTCGAAAACCCATATACTTCAACATGTGTACACCATGCATCACACCATGTGGCCTCTCATGCTCCTTCCTACCACTACAAGAAAAGCTTGTTTTAGCCACCAGCAGTTGCCACGGAGCTTATTCCGTCAGTAATTTGCCACGGATTTGCGACGGCATGTGCAAAATGTGTGAGCGAAATTTCCATTGGTGTTTGCCACGGATTTGCCACGGACATGTGAAAGGACACATATTTGCGACGGACATGCCGTGGCAAATCCGTGGCAACCCATTTATCAAAATAAAATGAGCACGATGCATTAAATCAGAACGTCACTCTCCCTCAAAATCTATTCGTCGTTCTCCTCTCCTCTCCGTCGCTCTCTCCTCTCGTCTCCACTGTTTCTCCTCCGAACTCCACCATCTCGCCATCGTTAATCGAGCTCAACCACCACCGCGCCTAGCTCCTCAACCTCCCCGCACCACCACTCGGTCGTTTTCTTTCTTCTTCTTCTACTAGCGCCTCCTCCCTTCCACTTCACCGTGACTCTTTTCTCTGCCCATCTTCTCTCGGCGCCTCCTCAATTCTTCTTCTTCTTAAAGGTAAGTTTGTTGTTTCTACTTTACTTCTATTAGATAGAAAACCCCCAATTTTTGGTAGATCTAAAAACCCTAAGTTCCTCTTTTCATTGTTTGTGAAGTTAATGTTGTTTCTTTTTTGTTTCTCGGAGTTCTTTTGTTGCATCTTCTATGGGATTTACCGATTTATATGTTTTCTTTCCACTGCAATTTGCAAAGGTGGTGATTAATTTGATTGATAATAATCCAATAATAATGTTTATTTATTTATTTGATTGTTGCTTTGTAGGTGCATGTGTACAGAATGTGCTTGATTCTCATGTATTTCATCACTCTTGGAAGATAAGAATCGCAAGTTTATCTATGTGGAGATGGTAATGAATCATGATACTTAGTTTTGGTGCTTTTTTTTTTTTACTTAAAGAAACTAAGTGAGGAGTTTTTTTGGTATTTTATAGGCATTTTTCTCAGATATCTTTGTCTATTTGGCTTGGAAACATTGAAACCAAATTTTGCATTATTCTAGTTGAATTAGGTTTAGCTGCAATTTTAACATGGGAAATGACGCATGGATTTCCTTGAAATCATCTTTTATTTTAAATAATTACAAAGCATGTGTTTTTATTCTCACGCAGATGAGTGAGGAAACACTCAATGATGAAGCATGTGAAACATTGAATTTTGATTGTACAGAGTAAAATATTTTGTTTATTATTATTCAAAGTGAAATTTTGTTTCATAAAGAAGATTAAAGTGATCAAAACATTGAGTATGGATTCAGCCCGAATTGAACTTTGGATTTTTAACTAACTGTATGGAATGGGAGTATGTTTGGAAAACCAAATTTTCACTTTCAGTGTCCACATCCATGAAGTAGCTACAACTTGTAGCTTCTATTTATTCGTGTGTTTACAAAATCCTATCGCAAGTCCAAACATATACTGAGTGTATTTTTGTTTGTGATTAATAGTTGGAGTTGAGGCCGAGGATGAGCATATTGAGTTGCTTTTGAGCGAAGTTAAGGGCAAAGATTTGGCTGAGTTAATTGCTTCTGGAAGGGAGAAGTTGGCTTCGCGTGCCTTCGTGGTGGTGGTCTTGTTCTTTGTTGCACACTGCAGGAGGTGTCTTTGCGGCCTTCTTTGCACTCCACTCGCCAAGCAAAGGAAGAAAAGAAGGAAGAGAAGGAAGAGTCCGATGATGTAAGTTTCAATTGTAATACCATTGATTGTTATTTGATGAATTCATGACTCTTACTAATTATTTCATTCTCAACTTTGTTTTACAGATATGGGCTTGATTTATTTGACTAATAGGTCGGATATGTTTTTGTGTCGTCATACATTTGCAATCGATATTTCATTCTCAACTTTTTCTTATTCTACTTTATAATTGGCATAGATTATGCATGAGTTGATGAATTTTGAATCGATTATTGATTTCTTGTTCTCTTTTTTGATTTTGTTTATGGGTCGTGATTTCGCACATTCCTCGTAAATTCCACCATTGATCTCTCATTCAACAATTTAACAGACCGATGACTGATTCTCAAGCTTTACTCAATCGAAACCGAGTTGTTATCCGAAATGATGATCTCTGTGGAAAACCTTTGAAGACTCTTTGTGTACTATTCCTTCTACCATGTCTAATCCTCCATCTAATACCTCTTCAAGACCATTGCAACCATGCCAAAAACAATTGATGGAAGTGGAACAAACTCAACAGAAAGTTCTTCCAATGGTTCTTCTTCTCGAAATGGTTTAAAACCCGCTACAATAGCAACTATTGTTGTTGGAGATTTAGCTGGTGTAGCCATTTTAGCACTTATCATTCTCTTTGTTTACCAACAAAGAAAAATAAGAACTCCAAAACCAATCGCTACTATTTCTAACTCGAGAGAAGAAAGAAGAAAGCTGTTATGAATGTGAAAACAACTCATTCACTTCCATGTTCTTCTTGCTTAACATTTAAAGAAGAAGAAACTTCAAGCAACAAGCTCGATAGTGATGTTGAAAATGGTACTACAAAGGAGATTGGTAACGAGAACCTTCCAAAACAAGGTACACCGGTAACGGTGGACTGGCGAGACGAGGTTGGAGCTAGAGACATTGTTGAAGGCTTCACTTTTATTCTTGGAACTAGCCGTGTGAGTATAGTGTATAAGGCGTTGTTACAAGATGGGAGAGTTTTTGTTTGTTAGAAGAATTGGTGAGTGTGGTGTTGAGAGAATGAAGGAGTTTGAGAATCAAGTGAAGTCCATTGCAAAGCTTCGTCATCCAAATTTGGTCGATTCGTGGATTCTGTTGGGGTCAAGATCACTACAAAAAAACTTGTTTTAGCCACCAAGCAGCTTGCCACGAGCTTATTCCGTCGAGAATTTGCCACGCATTTGCGACGGCATGTGCAAAATATGTGAGCGCGAAATTTTTCTCTGGTGTTTGCCACGGACATATGAAAGGACAAAAATTTGCGACGGACATTCCGTGGCAAGTCCGTGGCAACGTATTGATAAAATTAAAACAACCCCGATCCCCCTAAATTAGAACGTCTCTCTCCCTCAAAATCTATTCCTCGTTCTCTCCTCTCCGTCATTCTCTCCTCTCCGTCGCTCTCTCCTCACCTCAAACTCCACCATCTCGCCATCGCCAATCAAGCTCAACCACCACCTCGCCTCCCTCAACCTCCTGCACCACCTCTCCGTCGTTTTCCTTCTTCTTCTACCTATCTCAGCGCCTCCCATGGTAGATTCAAAAACTCTAAGTTCCTCTTTTCATTGTTTGTGAAGTTAATGTTGTTCCTGATGGTTTTGTGTTTGAGATAAATGACGTTTCCGATCCTATTCAGGTAGAGTTCTTACATTTTTAAAAAAAAAACGCCGAGAAGATACACGATGAAACGAAGGGACTAACCTAGTTTGCTCCGCCGTTAAATGACGAACGATGCTCCGCCATCGTGCAAGGTAATCTTGGAATTCTTTTCATCATTGTTTCTTTCGCTTAGAGATCTATGGAGTTCGAATTTTGAGATCTTTGTTTTGATTTGTGGGTTTTGATGTGGTGGGATCTGTTAGAGAAGTTGAATAGAAGATTTGAGTGTGTGGAGTAGATCTATTACAATTTTGTTTTGAACCTACCCTTAATGCATATCTGTTCTATTTTCAATTTTGGGTTTCTTTGATTTGAGCTAAATCAGAAAAAGAAGGTTGCGCTAGAGGAACTTTCCATGGCTTGGTTCAGGATTTTTGAAGTATTGTTTTTGTTATTGTTAGCAAATGTCAAATATTATTTTCAGACTCAAGTTATGCACCTGTTATGACTTGGAACTTATGTTTGGTTTAGTTTTGTGTAAAATATTCCATGACTCTATATAAGCTTTATCTGTCTTATGATTTATGGTGGATCTTCAATGATTATCCACCACCAATATATTGCTTTTTCTTGATTATGTTAGCATTTATGATTTATGTGTTGACTTGTTCAATGATTATACTATACAAAGAAACTTCATCCAAGGGAATCATCTGTATAAAATTAGAATTGAATGGCTTGCTGCAATCGACTTTTGCATAGATGGTGTTTGTCTTATGTGCACATATGTTGTATGATGTTAATTTGTAGTGGAATCATCTATATGAAATTATATTTGGGTCTTCATTTACAGCTGCTTTACAGTTCAAATACTAATGTTGTTTGGCTTTTTCTTTGCTTTTTTTGAAATGAGATTCTTTGTCATGTGGATCACTATGTGTCTTTGCCGTCTTTGGTATTGTTCTTTGTGCAATCATTTGGTGTGCTGGTATTGTTGCTTTTTCTTGATTATGTTAGTGTACGGGGCCTCGGATCACTATATGTTGTACTTGATTAAAAGAACATGAAGAACACAAACCGTCGATCGCTTTTTGGCATGCCCACCTCTTCCTCTGCCACTGGGCCTGCCTCCTCCTTTGTCGCTGTGCCTGCCTCCTCCGCTGCTGCGACTACCTCTGCCGCCCCTCCCAATCTTCGCCACACCGAACAGGTAACATTACTTTCATATAAAATTTGATTGAAGGCTTCATAACGGGGTTTGAAAATAGTTCCTGAATTGAATGGATAGCTCTGGTAATCAATTCAATTTCTTTGCCTTATATCTTTACATCGCACCCTGCCTCATTTCCTTCCAATATAATAATAATAATTATATCACAACTATGTCACCTCTTTGCAGTTTCCACACTTTTTTTGCCATGGTTCAAGTGAAAGAAATCATTGTTGTTTGCGATCCTTCATACAAGGATATTTTTGAAGGTTTCTTTCTTCTTTCTTTAGATTTGCTTTCTTCTGCAAACCATCTGTTTCATATTCTTTTTATTTCCTCGGATGCCAAAGGAAACCATCAAGCGAAACTCAAATTTGCATTGCCCGAAAAGAAAGGCGTGATTCTGCTTTACAATGGACTTCGTGAATGTCTTTGCTTTTATTTGTTTTTGTTTTTTGCAGTTTCGCTGATCCAAGCTCTGAGCTTGTTTGCGTTCATGATTCTGCAAGACCTTTGGTGTTACAAGAAGATGTGAAAAAGGTTAGGGTTGCATACTGAGTTCATGCTTCTAGTTTTCCTGAAAGTCATGCATAGATCAAGTAAATCACCACTGTTGCATACTTGCATTCGTTTTGTGAGAGTGTTATGGAAGGATTCTTGTCTATGGAAGGATTCTTGTCTTCCAGCAGCAATATAATCAAGGAAATATCAACCTTTTGTTTCTTAATGTTATAGCCAATGGCTTTTATAGAACAAGAGCTAAAGAAAATTATGTGCTTTATTATTTGCACGTAGTCACTCAAGAGACTACAAATCATTTTGAAGCTCCCTTTAATCTGCTTATTAAGTTTACTTTGTAAACCTGCCAGTGTGTGTGCTGTAAGTAACCTATGATGCACAGATACTTCAGATTCGTATCGTATCCGATATGAGATCTATGCATCATAGGCTGTAACACACGTGCAGTTAGTGCTAATGGTTAGAATGCTGTTAGAGTCAGCAGCTGAGTCAACATTCTGTTTAGAGCTTAGCTCTATAAATACTTGTAATCATTCAGTTTTGTTATGCAATGAACAATCATAAACATTTTCTCAAATTCATGTTAGTTAGTTCCTCTCTTTGATTCTATCATTAGTCAATGTTGCTTACTCTTTTACGTGTTGATTTTCAATGTTATCGTGATGGCGATATTGACAAAGAGAGGTCATCTTATTTAAAAAGGAATTGCTGAGAGAATATCGATAGAGAAAAGTCCCGGAGGGAGAAACTCGGAAAAATGGTATCGTTAAATCTTCTCGCTTTAGCACCTCTAAAATGTCCCCAATATGTTGGAACTGAAGAGGTACTTTTTGTTTTTAACCTATGATAACATAATGATAGTTCATTATTTTAATATTTTTGGACTTACTTATTGGTGTCTTTTATAGGATCCAAAGATGCATTATTTGCCAAAGAATGTCTCTATCTCTCTGCAGCTTGTGTGCGCTTGTAGGCCATCATCTTTTGTGTGTCTAGAGGTAAATGAATGTGATTGAGGTATGGAAAATGTGTTTGATTGCCATCAAGCATCCATCTTCCACCATTACCATCAATGTCGTGGTTGTAGAAAAAGTTTATATATGAATCAAAGACTAAAAATACATATATTTCCCTTCGCTGTCAATCATTCATAATCATAGTAGTAGTAGTACCAACTCGTGATTGGAGGAATCCAATATATATATATATATATATATATATATATATATATATATATATATATATATATATATATATATATATTACGAGGGTTCCAGATACGAGGAGCCCTATTATTGTCTGCATTTGTATAATTAGGTTATTTGATTATGCTGTTACGTGTCTGGCTTCTTTTGCCTAGTTTTTATTTCCCCCCTTCTTTTCCTCTATTACTATATTGGTTTCTTATTGTAGTTTGTACTTTGTTTAAACCCAGTGGCCGTTAATTTGGCTTTGTAAACGTAGTGTGCTTATAATTCCCAGTTAATTTATGTATCAAGTGGGATTAGGAATTTTAAACCAGGTAGAGAATTTTCAGATGAGGGTGTTTCTAATTTTTTCATTAGATGAGCTTGTGGTCTTAAATAAAGTACAAAATAATCTTAAAAAAATGACTTCAACTATTGCCCCCGGTCAATTTCTACAATTATGGCTCAATGGTACCTACCATAAATACGAAATTAGACAGCATATCTAGTCACTTAATTATGGCGTTCATGCCCATTTTAAGAGGAAATATGCTCTACATTGGGATTCTGACAAAATATTTTTTCATTTGGACATTCAGATTTCTAGGATTTGAATATTTTGTTTGTTCCATTCTGAAATTTTTATGGACTGAATTTATTTTCTTTTTTGCGACATTGGGAACACCTTTGTGAGTTCAAAACTATAAAACTCCGTCTTCTATATCGTCATTCACTTGCGAATTGTATGACTTGGCACTTTCTATTGACAAATATACTTCGAGGACAACACCGAGAGTAGAAGTGTAAGAAGGCGATCTTCATGTCTGAGTGCTTTGACAAAAAGGTCATATATACATATATACATATTTCTTTCTAACAACCCCATTTTACCAATTTACAATTTTGTTTCCAATACTTAAACAGTTAAACTTATCTTTCGCAATCAAAAGAACTAATGTTCTTCTTCTTCTATATCTTTGACTGGTCTGCTCTTTGGTTCAATGGCATGTCAGTGTTTAGTTTTATGAAATCATCTAATATAATATGTCTTTATTGTGATGCATACATTTGTGTTTCTAAGTCCGAGACTCTGGATGTGTATAGGTGAAAGGTAGCTCCATTACCTTTGCTCGACTTGCTCTGCATGGCTTCGCAATCTAGTACTATTCTTGAGAACGATTTTTTTGATCGATGCATTTGTTACCACCCTAAGGAAAGTCAACAATTTCTCTCGGGCTGGTTCGAGATGGATTCCGTGAGTTCTAGTTGTTGCTTTTAAGTGTATTTCTATTAAAACATTCTCGCCTATACTCAACTAAGTTTTGCTTTGTTTTGGGATATAGGTACGAGATATGGTAAAGATTTTGACCGAAGCTCAGAAATGGGCAGAGGGGATAAGAGATTGTGTGACAAAAATTGAGTTACAGTTGTATCATCAGGACTCAAGTGTAAAGAAAGTTCATTTAGAATATGTTGATGTGTTATTGAGATTTAACCTTGTACCATGCAATGAGCCTCATTATAATAAACTGAAGGTGCTTAATCGAATTGTGTTATAATTTTCTTAAACCAATATAATATTACATTGTCTTTGGTGTTATAATTTTCTACCATTTTTTTGTGTTAACATGTGTTCATGTGTTGGCTCAGTATTGTTCCATCTTAAAGATTTAATTTTTTTTTAATTTTTTTTTATTTTTGCGACGGATTTGCCACGGATTTGCGATGAAATTCGCGACGACTTTGCCACGATTATTTGCGACGGATTTGCGACGGAAACATTTGCCACGGAAAATCCGTGGCAAACGATTTGCGACGAGCGATTTTGCCACCAATTTTTGTCCGTGGCAAATGTTGTTTTACCACGAAAATTTGTACATTTGCCACGGAAATGTCCGTGGCAAATCAGCGATTTTCTTGTAGTGGATGAAAAGCTTCTAATATATGATTTTATTCCTAATGGGAGCCTTGCCACCATTGGTTACAGTAAGTTCACATTCATCATTATTTCCAATTCCTTAATCGAAACATTATTGATCTCAGATAATACCGACACTTTCCAGTTGAAGATGTATTCTATGTTTATGTGTGTGTTAGTGTCGTGTATAGTGTTTGGGTCTCTTAAGTAGATGTGTCGATTTTGGCGTAGCTCAATAGGTGATCCGATGATCCTGTGTTTTGGGTGGGCTAGCTAGTTAAATAGAGGCCTAGAAAAGAATCGAGATGTTTTGGCCCATCCAGTTGACTCGTGGGCTAGGGTGAACTCGCTTTTAATGTTTTGTTGAACATTTTTGGGGATCTCTTTGTTAAAAGTTGGATCGCCACCCTAATCCACTAACTCAATGTTTTGGGCTATGTTGAGCTATAAAAACACAACTCAAAGAGACAATTTGGTTAGTCCAGTTCAATTCGCTTTTATTTTGTGGAATGAAGTTGGCTCTTATGCAGTTTTATATTGTTGACATTGAATGTGTATCTCTTGATATAAATATTGTTATAGTTGGATCTGTTTTTCACCTTCCATAGATTTGTATTCTATGGTGCCAATAAAAGTAATACTGCAAGATCTCTCCTGGGATTGGATTCAAAACTTGAGAAAAGTGTGTTCATTCCATTTAGGGAAATCAAGGAAAGTAAAGCTCTTTCTTGTGTTTCAAAGGCCTTTGTTCTGAGCAAATTTGATTTATTTCTAAATAATGTTACATGAAAATACAGGTTGAATGTACCATATATCCCTAGAGACGACGACATGTCACAATCTTATAATGGATTCAGAGTTCAACATGATAATGCAAGAGGTCCTACTGTGAGTGCAGTAACTTGTTCTGCATCACATGGTATACATTCTGCACAATTTTATTTTTCTATGTTTCCAATTCTTGTTTTTGTTGATTTTATGTCTAATGATGATTTAGTGTTTGTGTGTGTGTGTGTGTTTTCTGATTTCCAATGTTTGAATTATAAATTTGTTTGGATTGGTTTGATGTTGTTGTTGTTGTTGTTAAGTGAGGGAAATGGATTAGGTGTATGCATGATATTCGTAGTTATATAGTATGATGTACCAGTTGGATTTTTAAACTCTTATTCTAGAAAAAGTTATAAAAGGTGTAAGTATGCCAATTTTTATTCATGATGTTAATGGATCCTCTCTCTGTGTGTATATGTATAATCGATCTTACATAAAAACAGTGATCGGGCGACTCAATCATCCTATTTTCTTATTTTTGTGTTTGTTTGATAAAAAATTTCCCTATTTGTTTTTTGTTCAAGTTTCATTATCTTTATACGATTGTAAAGGAAGTGATATATTAGATATATGAACCATGTAGGTTGTATGCTTTTGTATGCTCGTGATGTCCATAGCATTTGTATGCTTTTGTATGCTCAAGATGTCCATAGCATTGTCTTTATTCTTATTTGTATCCTCAGCCTTCCTAATACGTAAATCATTTTTAGTCTCTAGTGACACTTATCTTTAAATAGGTATAATTGGAGCATAGCACAAGTATTTAAGAAGAAAGTGTTTTTATTCCCATCTAAGGTTGGAAATATTGATGGATATAATGTTTTGGGCTTCTTTGTTCTTTGCCATTGTCTTTTTGTGTGAGATTTTTTTGGACACTTAGAGAGGGGGGAATAACTTGCTAATGTTTCTTTTCTCGGGTACTATTCAAGATGTTTAATTTTTTTAGGAGTGTGTCTTAACCTTCTCTCATGTACTTTTTCTTTAATTTTATTTTACAAAAATTAAAATAATTAAATTGAATGCTAATCGCTTGTAAGCATCATTAGTACTCGACTCAAATGCATATAATACAATGCATGTTTAAATCTCGTACATATAATTTTGTATGTTTGTTGTTTGTTTTGGTTTTTACTTTCTACATTCTGAAACTTGAGTTGTCGATTGATTTATTTTACTCAATTGTTATGATTGTATAAGATTAATAACAATATTAATGGTGATGGAAGTAAGCTTTTTGAGATTCTTAACATTTCTTGCGCTTTTGAAAAAAAAAAACAATTCTCATTGTTGTTTCGTTTTCAAATCTGCCGAACCGCAATCTGTCCCCATTTGTCCGATTTTAGTGTGTTTGCATGCTTGAAAGTTTATCAAGCCTAGAAGATCAAGGGCTCAATTATGTTGAGGTGTGCTTGGTGATATATTGGGTTCTAGCATGAATTCAGTTATCATTTTTTGTTTGTTTATATGCTTTTATGTTGTCTCCTTTTCAGCTTCACGCAGCAAATGCTGGAATTCAGTCAGAGAAGCTTGAAAGAACATAGACACTGCAGCAGGGATCTTCACAAAGAACATAGACACTGCTAATACATTGACTAGAGCATTGAGAGCTGGAACAATTTGGGTAAATTGCTTTGATACATTTGATGCTGCAAGTTAAGGCTGTTGTTACTCCATTGAAGTATGCTGACTTGTAATCTATATCTATATACTTGTTATAACACACGTTTTGGTGCTTTTGAAACATATGCTGACTTGTAATCTATATCTATATACTTGTTATAATTTATAATTGTTAGCTTGATTTTATAATTAATGTTTTTAGGATGTAGATTATAACTTTGTATCCTTACTGTTAGAATTGAAAGATAACCCAATTTGTGAAGAAGTTGGAGTAGTAAGAAACAACTGCTCCATTTATTTTTTTAATTTTTTTTTAAAATTTGCGACGGATTTGCCACGGATTTGCCACGGACTTGCGGCGAAAAATTTGCCACGGACTTGCGACAAAAATTTGCCACGGACTTGCGAAGAAAATTTGCCACGGACTTGCGACGGAAAAATTTGCCACGGATTTGCGACGGAAAAATTTGCCACGGAAATTCCGTGGCAAACGATTTGCGACGAGCGTTTTTGCCACCAATTTTTGTCCGTGGCAAATCCGTGGCAAATGTTGTTTTGCCACGTAAATTTATGCATTTGCCACGGAAATGTCCGTGGCAAATCAGCGATTTTCTTGTAGTGTACTTCTCATCACATCCAACCTTCCATTTTGTCAAATGTATGTTGTCCATGTGGCAATGTCTGGACCCCACATTTATCCCCCTCCAGCCATAGGGGAATGGCCTTGATTAATTTGGGGTTGCTGCCAATCCGGCAACTTCTTTGCAAAACTCTATCTTCTCTTTTTGCCACGAGCAACTATCATTCTCTCTTTGCTAAACTTCCATTTACCACCACCAAATTGGTTTATCATCCCAGATCATCTAACTTTCCTGCTGAGATAAGGTTTAGCCGCATTTCTGGTACATGTTTTACTTCCTTCAGCATGAGCTTATTGCCATTCTCGGTGATTAGAGTTACTTCACCAATACCAACAATCTTGCTTGTGACATAGTTGCTCATCTTCACCCTACCAAAATCTCCTCTTTGATACATGAGGTGTGTAATGCATAGCTAAAAAACGCCAGTCACTATCTGAATGACACTTTCCTAACAAGTGGTAGAGAACTAAATAATTTTAAAATAGATTGAGTGTCGCGAAAGACTGAGATGGGAATTCTCCGCCAACTCCTGAGGCGTACTACAGATCAGTGCGTTCTTGCCCGCTTGGTACTTTGATCCCTAATCTAGAAGATCCCGAGCCCCTTCTTCTATTCTACCCCTTTCTTTTGGTAGCTACCGATTACACAAAAGCACCGCCAGAATCAGATATAAAAGGACCGATAACTACATCCGGTCTGAGACTATAATTCTTCATTAGGTCTAACGTGGAAAGATGCTCCAGTGTCAACCATCTAAATACATGTTTTTTTTATTGACTCAACTATTTTGTATTAACTAGACTACTTTTTTTTAACATGTTCCACAAATTGTTACTCCCGATTATCTTGTATTAACTAACGTATTAACCCCGTGCAACGCATGGGTGACAACACTAGTAGGGGTAGGGGCTGGGGGTAGGAGTTTTGGAGGGAAAGTGGAGTTGGAGACTCCTTAAGATTTATAGATAAGATAAGATTATGGGTGTTAAAATGGATGAATTGGATGGAGTTGAACTTAAATTATAATGGATGGATTGAAAAAAATCATTTATCCATTTGAAATGTAATAAATATCCAAACCAATTAATCCATTAAATAAAAAAACCATCCAATCCATCGATTAGGAACTTTTTTATGATAAATATCTAATATCTAATCCATCCGCAATAATATTTTATTTTTGGTGTAAATACATATTTTATATATATATATATATATATATATTCATACCATGTCATCGATCAGTGTGCAATTTTCATCGGTTTTGTCGATGATTAGTTTACGCTGAAGAACTTGACTGACCACGAGTCTCGTTTTTTTTGTCTCGTGTGGTTCTCCTCTCCCAATCGAGTTTTGGCAACACTCAAGATTCGAACTCGAGACTTTTGGGTGAGACCAGTGTCTAGTTACCATTCATTGTTGGTGTAAGTATTATATATTTTATATTTTATATTTTAAACTAGAACTTAAATATAAAAAACTGGCACTTTAAATATTGTATATACATATAATAAAATTTATTCAAAAAAAATTCTTAAAATATTTTTTCCAAATGATTTCCAATAAGAAAACACATGTTCTCACAATAAATTAGTTCTCCAAGAACATACATCATTTTACAATAATTCAATTAGTATATAAAAAACATACTCCATTATAATTCAAATTAATTCTCCAGTAACATATAGTTCATTTTACGAAACAACTTTCATGCGGTCAAAGTAGCCGCTTGATAACTCTATTTTATATAGAGTTATTCATATGTTTAAACTTAGTAAATTGCTCTCTTTCAAGCAAAGATAAGGAGTTTATATAGTATTTTATGTGATATATGCTAACTTGACATGGTTATAGTTGTTAGTAGGCCATTTTGGATATATTGTGGTATGTTTGTTGATTTTGTTCAGTGCAGTCTACAGATGCTCCTACATCAATGCTCCTGCATCAATGCAACTGCATTAATCCTGCACTACAAATGCTACTGCACTAGATCAACATGTTCTGCATTACATCTGCATTGCTCAGAGATTGAAGCCATCCACTTGCACATCCACTTACATTGCTGACCTCATGCTTGGTCTCCAAAAGCAAGAGCACTTTATATTTCGGCGCCTACAATTTCCACATAGCTTTGAGGATTCATCTACATAGGGACACATGTTCACATCTCATTTGACCTCCCTACACACTTGAATGACTGCCTCAACTTGCGAGACAACTTCTGAAAAGTAACCATGGTTCCACCTCTAGTTTACTTCATCTACAAGTAAAGTAGCACATCTCATGAAGACTATAAAAGGACCTCACTTCTTCACTTGGAGATATATCACAATCCATAAGTTAGATACAAATTTCAATAGACATAGTTAGTTTCTATTTTGTAAGAAGGAAAGGAAGGAATTGACAAATCCTCCTTACTTCAATTTAGTAGTTTTTACTAAGTGCTGAGTAGTGATGCAACTGCATTGCTAGGAGAATTCATGCAAAGAGCTGCAACTCGTGTAATCGCTATCTTGTTGTCTCTCTTTTGTGATTTCAATTATATAAACATGTTCTATTCAGTTTATATTTGCCTTGCAATGTCTATGTTGATCTAAATCTCTCTTAGTTGGAATGTTCTAACCATTTAATGAAATTTTAAGTAAGTTTGATGTATGTATGCAATGTGTGCACTTTAGTTCTTGCTTGATAATACTTTCAACACTTATTTTGAGATTGATCACTTAGAATAAGTAGATTTGTAAAAGCAGCATGGTTTACAATTAAGAACTCAAGAACTAATATGGGTAAGTGTTTTATATAAAGGAAACTTTGTGAAAACCATGCTAAGTCCTAGACATAGGATAGTATAGTCCATAGGGTGATATTGTGGGTACTTTAAAAGACAAGAGTGAACTAACTTAGCAAGCCTAGACATAGGAAGCTTGTAATGAAACTCAAGAAAGTGACCTGAAAGGCACATAGCTAATGCAACAAAGATTCATTGCAAACCGCATCACATACTGCATTAAACACTTAAAGGTGAATTACTTGGGGAAGACATTTCAACTAGCTTTTCTCTATTGCATTAACTCTACTTGCACTTTGCTTTATACTAACTTGATTGTGATAGCACCATCTCCACTATAATTGTTTGGTTACACTAGATTGCATAGTATTGATTTTCAAAGGAGTTCATCAATCCTTGTGGGTTCGACCTCTCTAATCACTATATTACTTGTTAGGACTGTGTATGTTTGCACATGTTTTCCACACACCACCGCTAAAGATAAATCTAAAAGTCGGAAATTTTTTACTTCTTATCTTAGCCTGACAATTCATTCTGATGAACCTAACGCTATACCACCCCTTCTGTTGTTAATTATATATACACATATACATATCTACATATTATAATATAATTCATAATATGTTTATTCACCATTATGTACAAACAATTTTTTTACGTCGATATAACACACTAAAATATCAAACCGACTATTTTTTCTCCTAAAAACTAAAAATTCTAAGTTACAATGAGATGTATACTTGCATTTGCACGGGTGATACATACTAGTATTTTATATATATATATATATATATATATATATATATATATATATATATATATATATATATATATATATTCATTTCCATGTCATCGATCAGTGTGCAGTTTTTATCAGTTTTGTCGATGATTAGTTTACACCGGAGAACTTGACTGACCACGAGTCTCGATTTTGCTGTCTCGTGTGGTTCTCCCCTCCCAATCGAGTTTTGGGCACACTCAAGATTTGAACTCGAGACTTTTGGGTGAGATCGGTGTCTAGTTACCATTCATTGTTGGTGTAAGTATTATATATATATTTTATATTTTAAACTAGAAATTATATATAAAAAACTGGCACTTTAAATATTGTATATACATATAATAATATTTATTCAAAAAAATTACATATATTAATATATCTATCTATCTATACCTATATATCTATATCTATATATCTATCTATCTATACCTATATATCTATATCTATATATTACCATTCACTCTTTTTTTTTTTTTTTTTGACACAACCATTCACTCCTTTAGTGTATCACTTTTCTTATTTCAACTTTGTCTTTGATATTTAATTTTTCCTTATATACCTATATATAAAGGGGATTCACTCTTTTAAGGTATCACTTTTCTTATTCCAACTTTGTCCCTTATATTTAATTTTTCCTTATATATAGGTATAGATGTTCCTATTTTCTTGCCCACGTTTAGGATATATTGTTACTTTTTGAGTTAGTTTCCTATTTTTCAGCGAGTCTCTCTCCTGTGCTAACTCTATAAACTTGTTTGTTTCCACAGAATAGCAGCATAAACGTGTGATTTCCCTTCCAATTCATTTTTCTGAGGAATCTTCAATTTGAGGTTAGTTCTTCTTCAAATTCTTTGTTTTTTTTTTCTTAGAAATTTCTAAATTAGGTTCATTCAAATATTACGTTTCTATGCTTTAAAGTAGGGTAATTGAAATTACACATGTATATGTATGTTTTGATACTGGCCATGATGTTTAGATAAAAGAGAAAACACTGAATGCAACTAACATACCAATCTTTCATGGATTGGGGTTACCTCCGTCCAAATAGGTTTCGCAATAAAGGCCTAATATGCACATTGCAGCGATATGCTTATTAGGCCTTTCGAGCGAAGCACGTTTGGAATTAGATAACCCATTCTGGAACACAATAAACTACCACTGCTTAAATGATCTACCATAGGGCAATATCAAATACAGAAGACGGGCACGAGAACACAATAAACTACGACTACTTACATACCATAGGGCAATATCAAATGCGAAAAGACGGGCCTGGGAGTGACCTCTTCACTAGTACATATTAATATGAATAATTTTTTTCCCGGTTTATTGCGCTTTTTTTATATAAAGGCTTCTTTATTTATTGATCCAATATTTATTTATTGATCCAAAGGCTTTCGCTTTTTTAATAATTTAACCCTAGTTCTTTTTAACAGCTTCTACGGGGCCGCACATGCTTCAAGCATCCGAATCGCACAAAAATGTGTTTTTCGAGAATCGATCGCAAATTCAACTCGCGGCCGGAGCATTCTTTCATGTCTTGTCCTCTCTCGTCGAGTTGACTAGGGTGTGTCGGTAAGATAGTTTTTCTCGCACATATTTCAAGTCCGGTTTAACCCAACACGCCAAACCGACTTGGGGGCAAATCATTATGGAGAAATTCTCACTAGTGCAAAATTGGCTTTAGGAAGCACCATTTAGTATCGGTTATATAAACAAATGATACTAAATGTAGGTGCGTGGCAATTTTGAAATTAAATGGAAGTTTTCAATTTTCACGCTTACATTTAGTATCGGTTTTTAAACAACCGATACTAAATGTGTGTCTCTAACACATTTAGTATCGGGTTTTAGTCCACCGATACCAAAGCCCCTTTCTAATTTCATTCTCTCACTCTCAACTCTCGCTCTCTCTCTCGCCGCGTTCTCTCACTCTCAACTCTCAACTCTCAACTCTCACTCTCACTCTCACTCGCTCTCTCACTCTCAAGTCTCGCTCACTTCACCATCACCATCTCCATCGCCATCCCCTTCCCTCTCTTCCTCGCCGTTCTCCTCTCTCTTCTTCGCTGCTTCTCCTCTCTCGTCAACTCTCGTTCTCTCACTCTCTCACTCTCTGAACTCAACCTCTCACTCTCTGAACTCATTCTCTCACTCATGATTCTCTCTCACTTGTTCTCTACTCACGACTGATCTCTCTCACCATCTCTCACTAAACACCGATTTGAAACCCTAAACTGTGTTCTCAAGTTTCGTAACGTTTAAGCAAGCTTCTTGCGAATCTTCCCTTCCTTCTTCTTCTCTTCGTCATTTCTCGGTATGTATTCTTCTCTCGATTTGAAACCCTAAACCGTGTTCTATTTGCAGATTTGTTTGATTTCTCGATTCTTGAAACCCTATGTATTTCTCGATTCTTGAAACCCTATGTATTTCTCGATTCTTGAAACCCTAAACTGTGTATTTCTGATTCCGATGACCAAATCGTGTATTTCTGATTCATGAATCAATGGGAAACCCTAAACTGTATATTTCTGATTCTTGCAGATTTGTATTTCGATTCTTCAAACCCTATGTATTTCTGATTCTTGAAAATTTAGAACTGCTTTTATGCGAGAAGATATTCGTAAGGTAAAGTCGTGCTTTCTTCTTCTTGATTATGTTTGTAAAATTGCTGTCTAATTTTTTCGACCTTGCTTTATTGATTTTTCTCTCAGCAGATATGGGACTTTGTTCCTAAGCCACAGCCCACAAGGATACCCCACTAAGTGAATTTTTCAATGTAATTTCATTTTTTTGACATAGCTAATCTTACCGATGTTCTCTTGTGTGGCGATCTTTATTGGTGGTTAATATTAATTCATTGATTTGCATCAAATGGCCAGGTTGAAGTTGTTGCCCTTTCTAGTTATGAGGAAAAGGAAGAGCAATTTAAGGAGCAGTATGATTTAGCAGAGTCGCAATTTGCAATTTTGTTCTTTGTTTAAAGAGATGGTTGAAATATTATTGCATGTCAAAATATATTGCTTTGGGAAGCTAGTATTTGGACTATGAGAAAATTAAATCGACTTTACTTTTTAGCTTCTTCTCTGTTGTCTTTGCTCAACTTGTACATACTTTTCTGGCTGCAACACCGATTCCAATTATACTTTGTTAGGATAGATCATGCAGATTATTTCATATCACTTGTTCTTGGCTTGGCAGACACACAAAGTCATTAATGGTCGTGGACATGGTTGAACATCTTAAGACAGAATTGGATCCAAGGATGTGTTTTTCTATTTTATCACATCATGAGTTGATAAGATTTATTTTGTCGAAAAGTTTGTGTTGCTGACAAGATTTCATGAGGGAAGGGAGGTTATTAACCCAGAAGGGGGCTGGAACTGAAGTGCTGAAGAGGAGGCTAAGAAGGGACAACGGAAAAATAAGGTATACCAGTACTACTTATCATAATCTCTATGTTGTATGTGAGGAAGTTGTTACTGTGTGGTGAAATGGTGGCTGAACTTGAAGCAACCTAGATTGGATCATAGGCACAAAACTATTGCTTGCGATTTTTATCAAGTGCATATTGAAATTTGATGTTGCCAACTTTATAGTATAGTCAAACTATCGTGCCCGGTCGCATGTTAAAGCAAGCCTCTTTATAAGTCATGCCATGGTGAGAAGATTACTTGTCACGTAACCCAATGGACTCTTTGATTACCTGAATAAAAGTTCAAATTTATATCATGTAGACTTTGGAGCAAAAAAAAATCTTCATATTTACCAATGTTTTATTTCTGCTTGGTATCCTTAATTGTTTCTTTTGTGTGTTAGAGGAAAGGGATAGCTACCGGAAAATGATGCAAAAGCGTGTTGGCTCTGATATCATATCAATGGTGAAACTTTCGCTTATCGCTTTTTGAGCCAACGATGATGCTACAATAATTAATGGCTGAGGTTTGTGTTATATCACATTTTTAGTTATGTACTTTGCTGCATTTGTGTTGTGCTAAGGAAATTCTCTTTTTATGGAAGATTTCAACTTTTTAATGTGGGTTTATTCATTGGCTAATATAATTGGATAAGTGCTTCCTGAGTAAGTTGTTAAATTGTATTTCAGCAAGGTTCTTGGAAAACTATTTTGCTATTGGCTTACCAAAGTTTTTGTGTGGTCTATGGGGACTTGAGTATTTCTCTTTGTATGTTTTTACCAGCACGTTTGTAGAAGATGTTGAACATTCAGAGACTAATGGAGAGGGTAAGTATTTTGAACAAATTACTATAGTATATGATTAGTGTGTCATGTTTCTTTCTTACTGGTTTTGTTTTGACAAACATGTATCTTTTTTATTGTTAGGGATGCCTTCTCTAACACTACATTTAGAACTTATGGTAGATGGAGAAAATGCACTAGTTCATGGAGCAACTCTAGTGGTAATCTGCAATTCTTTATCACTCTTGGGTCAGTTTAATTTTAGTACATTTACATTTATATAATGTGTTAGCAAGCTTAGCCAAGAGTGATCTAAGTGCGTGTTTTCAAAAGAAATTTGTGTAAAGCTTATGCATTCTTAGAGTTAGCTCACTTTTTCTCAAACTTGTGCCTCATATGTTCCAAATGTTGAAAATTGTCTTGTTGGTGATTATAACTGTGTGGACATGTGTTTGGTCTATACAGGGGCTTAAACAAAAGCTTCCCTATAATGCATTGGGAACCATGGCTATGACATGCAAGAGTCTACTCCTTTTATGTTGAATAGGAATTTGAGGAAACTCTGGCTCTAGCCAAGTATTTTGGCTATTGAAAGAAAGGGAGCTAACTTCTTGTAGTGTCATTATACTGGATGGTGGTTATGCAGTTTTTGGTAAATTGTATTATTTTTTTTCAACAGGTTAGATATGCTTCTAGTATTGCTCACCAAATAAATTCTTCAATTCCAGACACTAATGAAGATATGTATTCTTTTATTTTTAACAAGTTACAAATGATTTTGTGTCTGACTAAATGAATTCTCCATGTGCAGTTGCTAATGAAGATAATGACACTAATGAAGAGCAATTTAAGAAGCAGGTATGATTTAGCAGAGCTGCAATTTGCAATTTTGTTGCAATTTTGTTGCTGTTTAAAGAGATGGTTGAAATATTATTGCATGTCAAAATATATTGCTGGGAAGCTAGTATTTGGACTATGAGAAAATTAAATCAGCTTTACTTTTTAGCTTCTCCCCGTTGTGTTGCTCAACTTGTATTGCATGTCAAAATATATTGCTTGGTCAGAGTTGCCAAATTTTCTGTGACATTTCATATTTTTAACGTAGTTGGTTTGTAACAGGTCCTAGGAAACTTAACTGAGAGTGTAGTTGTGTTTTTTTCCCCTCAAAAGACTTTGAGAATTTTTTTTTTGTTTTTCTACTTCACGGCTTTTGAAATAATAATGCCTCTTCATTTATATGCAGAGGGAACTTCAGCGTGAAATAGAGCAAGCGTAATCGGACTTCACCATCTCGACGCGATTTTTCTTCCTCCACCCACAATAGGTAAGTCATCGAACTAGTTACCTTAATAAATCTTGTAAAGAATTTTATCCTTGCAATGAGTGTTCTTAAAAATATATCTTTTCCTACGCTTTATGTGGTTCTCGTTGGTTTGGTTTCTTATCTTGTAGTCGACCTAGGGATAGATTTCAGGAAAGAGAAAATGGAAGATCTGGTAATGAAGGGAGCACTAGAGCTGGTAATGTCATTGTGCTTGTTTACCTATGAAATGTGCAGAAATTTGAGAGGATAATGCGTGGAACACAAGGTGCCCTTATTGTTGCTTCAACCCTCCAAATTGTTTTTGGCTTCAGTGGCCTTTGGCGCAATGTAGTCAAAAGTGCGTGGCTCGTGTCGGTGAGGGATCAACTAAGTCCTTCGTGTTAGAGATAATAATTCTTATTGTAATAAGTATTCAAAACCATGGATGATCTAGGTTGTAGTTATAATGATGGATACAATTTGGCCCATTATGAAAGTTATTACTATATTTTAGCCTCTTATAATCACACTCATGAACAACTTGTCAGTATTTATGTTTAGGTTCTTAACTCCTCTCTCTGTGCTCCATTAGTTGCTCATTTTACTTGAAATTGATTTGTTGTTGTATCTATTTTAGTGTTATCATGTAACGCTTTATTTGCAAAATATGAGTTTGAATGAATGATTAATTGACTCATTTTATGAATTTCATGTTCAATTTTAGTTGTTTGATGTTAGTTTTGGTTCTCAGTTCACATTTTACCACACACTGGTAAAATGTGAACTGAGAACCTTTTTTTTTAAGAAAATAGACTTTTAGTATCGGTTATTTAAATAACCGATGCTAAAAGTGACATTTAGTATCGGTTAATTTAAATAACCGATACTAAATGTCATTTCAACATTGTGTTTGTTTGTCTAAAAATGACATTTAGTATCGGTTATTTAAATAACCGATACTAAATGTCACTTTTAGTATCGGTTATTTAAATAACCGATACTAAATGTCATTTCAACATTGTGTTTGTTTGTCTAAAATGACATTTAGTATCGGTTATTTAAATAACCGATACTAAAAGTGACATTTAGTATCGGTTATTTAAATAACCGATACTAAATGTACGCTTTTCAAGACATAAAAATCACCAAAAATGTCATTTAGTATCGGGTTTTTGAAAATCCGATACTAAAAGTGACATTTAGTATCGGTTATTTAACCGATACTAAATGTCAGACATTTAGTATTTTAGTATCGGTCGAATTAGTATCGACAGATAACCGATACTAAAAGTGCAAAACATACAACCGATACAAAAAGCCTTTTCTGCACTAGTGTCTGCATATTCTATTCGCACCCCCTTTACTCAAAAGCAAACAGATTGGGCCTTCAAACACCCAAAGCCCATATTCACTCATCAAAGGGCCCATAATGTGTCTCCACAACGAACGGACCAGATCATCACACTTAAGTGCCTCTTAAGCCTATAAATACAGCATTTATTATGAGGAGAGAGGTACGCATTAATTATCACAATACTTGCATTAACTCTTCAGCTACTGAATTTAGCATCGGAGTGACTCTGCAGGTACCCCCAACATCAGCTCGGAATATCAAACTCGGACGTTACCTATATTGATCAAACCTCATCACCTACCTACTATCTCGGATCTTACTTATCCACAGATACGGTACAGAACACCACCCCTTCTGTTGTTAATTATATATACACATATACATATCTACATACTATAATATAATTCATAATAGGTTTATTCACCATTATGTACAAACAATTTTTTACGTCAGATAACACACTAAAATATCAAACTGACTATTTTTTCTCCTAAAAAAACTAAAAAAATTCTAAGTTACAATGAGATGTATACCCGTACTTGCACGGGTGATACATACTAGTATTATATATATATATATATATATATATATATATATATATATATTTTCCATGTCATCGATCGAAGTAATGCGCTTTTATCGGTTTTGTCGATGATTAGTTTACACCGAGAAACTTGACCGACCACGAGTCTCGGTTTTGCTGTCTCGTGTGGTTCTCCCTTCCAAATCGAGTTTTGGGCACACTCAAGATTCGAACTCGAGACTTTTGGGTGAGATCCGTGTCTAGTTACCATTCATTGTTGGTGTAAGTATTATATATTTTATATTTTAAACTAGAAATTATATATAAAAAACTGGCACTTTAAATATTGTATATACATATAATAATATTTATTCAAAAAAAATTACATATATTAATATATCTATCTATCTATACCTATATATAAAGAGAATTCACTCTTTTAGTGTATCACTTTTCTTATTCCAACTTTGTCCCTGATATTTAATTTTTCCTTATATACCTATATATAAAGAGGATTCACTCTTTTAGTGTATCATTTTTCTTATTCCAACTTTGTCCCTGATATTTAATTTTTCATTATATATAGGTATAGATGTTCCTATTTTCTTGCCCACGTTTAGGATATATTGTTACTTTTTGAGTTAGTTTCCTATTTTTCAGCGAGTCTCTCTCCTGTGCTAACTCTATAAACTTTCCCTTTTGTTTCCACAGAATAGCAGCATAAACGTGTGATTTCCCTTCCAATTCATTTTTCTGAGGAATCTTCAATTTGAGGTTAGTTCTTCTTCAAATTCTTTGTTTTTTTTTCTTAGAAATTTCAAAATTAGGTTCATTCAAATATTACGTTTCTATGCTTTGAAGTAGGGTAATTGAAATTACACATGTATATGTATGTTTTGATACTGGCCATGATGTTCAGATAAAAGAGAAAACACTGAATGCAACTAACATACCAATCTTTCATGGATTGGGGTTACCTCAGTCCCAAATAGGTTTCGCAATAAAGGCCTAATATGCACATTGCATCGATATGCTTATTAGGCCTTTCGAGCGAAGCACGTTTGGAATTAGATAACCCATTCTGGAACACAATAAACTACCACTGCTTAAATGATCTACCATAAGACAATATCAAATACAGAAGACGGGCACGAGAACACAATAAACTACGACTACTTACATACCATAGGGCAATATTAAATGCGGAAGACGGGCACGGGAGTGACCCTCTTCAGCTAGTACATATTAATATGAATAATTTTTTTTCCCGGTTTATTGCAGTTTTTTTTATATAAAGGCTTATTTATTTATTGATCCAATATTTATTTATTGATCCAAAGGCTTTCAGTTTTTTTAATAATTTAACCCTAGTTCTTTTTTAACAGTTCTACGGGGCCGCACATGCTTCAAGCATCCGAACCGCACAAAAATGTGTTTTTCGAGAATCAGATCGCAAATTCAACTCGCGGCCGGAGCATACTTTCATGTCTTGTCCTCTCTCGTCGAGTTGGACTAGGGGCTGGTGTCGGTGTGATATTTTTTGGGGCTTAAAAACTTTTGTTTGGGCCAGGTCCCTATGCACATGACCAAAAACAAAAGAAGAAAAAGAAGAAGAAGCAGGAGAAGAAGGCCGGCGCTCTCAATGGCAAGGAGAACACACAAGAGATATCATCATTCAGTTTAGGAGAACTTCTAAATGCAACAAAAAATTTAGTTCGGAGTGTTTGGGTGAAGGAGGTTTTGGCAAGGTTTACAAGGGCTTTGGACAAAGAAAATCAGGTTTGTAAAATAAAGAAAATCAAAACTGTATTTATTATTGTGTTCCATATTTATTTATGCACTAATGAATGAATTCATATGATATGCATGAATGGAATATACGTTAGTTTTGCTGATTTAGGTTGTGGCTATCAAAAATTCAACCCTAAAGCATTTCAAGGAAGTCATGAATTTTCTGCATTTATTTCTTCTTACCAAAATAATTTATTTTCAACGACATTACATTTATTGTCGACTAATCACCTCATTTTGTCTCCCTCATTATCCTAGATCTTCTACCTGGGACACGACCACTTGATTGGAAAATAAGAATCAAAATAGCAATCGACGTAACGAGCGGTCTGCAGTACCTGCATGGTAAAATGATCCATGGAATTAACCTGAAAAGCAGTAACATTTTGTTAGGCGAGGGATATCATGTCAAGTTATCAGATTTGGTTGAATGGGTATGTCAATACTCTTCACTTGCCTTTTGATTTCTTACTTTGATTTCCGTAGAAATGCTATCTTCAATATTGTTTCTTATAGATGAGAATTGTTGTTACTTTTTGTCGTAAACTAGCGGTTTCTTTTTGTCAAGCTTGAATTAGTTCCTATATGATCTTGTTCCATGTTTTTTTGTGGTATGGTATGTCATTATGTCACTATCTATGAAAGAAACTAGTAACATACCCGTGCATCCGCATGGGTCGACCGCGTTACACGGGTTGGATTTTACTCAAAGTGAAATGTCAACATTAAAGTCTGATAAGAAAATAACTGAACATAAAAACAGCAGCATAGATAGGTCTTCATACATTTATATTTCTTCATGACCATGACATTTAGATTGCTCCAATGTATATGGTTAATACTGAGGCAAACTCATAGGCAAATGGAATGGAAATTCAGCAGCAAAATTATCTTAAAATTAGCCAAAGTGAGTACTCGGTTAGGGGCAAGATTTCTATATAGATTTCTATATATAGAGCAAAGCAGTTGAGTAGCCTATATTCCTTTGGTAGCAATAACTCAAATAAACACGTGTTAAATAAATACAACATCATTAACACACCATTTCAACTTGAAATGAAAAAAAATAATCAAAAATCATATGTTGAAATAGCTTATATATAGAGTCCTATGTTGAAACAGCTTATATTAGTGTGTGTGAAGGATAACAAATTAATTAGAAATAAGAAGTAGAAACTACCTAAATCAAAAATCACAGAAAATCATACAAAAAGTCAGTTGAGAGCAAAATAGATCTACACAAAGGAATATATTTGAAAGCATAATACAAGAATACATCGAAAACCGAAGTTGGAGGTTGTAAAACTGAAGTTAGTGGAACGCATTCCAACTCTATTTTACCTTGAACTTTATTACCATCTTTACTTGCTTGTCACTTTTCTGCTATTCACAATATTGTTTGATACTCCCTCTATATCATATTATATGTCGTTTTAGCCAAAAAAAAAGTTGCCCATATTATATGACATTTTACAATATCAATGTATCATTAATGTTTTTTTCCTATCACACCCTTCATCATTTAATAACATCTCTTCTTCCAATTCTATTAATTTATTTCCCCAAAATCATTAATGTGGGGTGTTCCGGACCAGGCCAAAACCCAACAAAATTTGGGCCAGGCCCAATTCCGCTCTTGAGGATGGCCCAACGCGCGCTCCTTGGTACACGATCTCATTATCTCATTACTCGCCCTTTACCCTCTTCACTTCACGCATCGACTTGCAGTACCCCACCCGACGTACTCAAACAAGCTACCTTGGACTATTCGAGGCTCGTCTCCAATCATCCGGACTCAATCTTGAACCACTTGAAGCTCATCTCCACCATTATGAAGCACACCAACATGTACCCCAGATTCGGTCTACATTCGAGGTCCAGGTACCGAACAATGGCGTCCACAGTGGGAGAATAATTACTTGCTTCCAATATTCATCAAGACTCTACCTTTTGGACTTCATCTATATTTCCCGAACTTCATCTCTATAACTCTCGATAGCATCATCACCAAAAATGATCTCAGACTTCAACCTGACTATATCTTTCGCGCCGAGGTAAGTCACACTTTCCACTTTCACTATGCATTTGTTATTATGTTGTGTTTTGCAAGAGAGGTCCACGATGACCTCTCATCAGATCTCAAATGAGGGAATCTCCTCATGTTATCCTCTTATCTCAGACTTTCTCCTACGTACTCATATCTCTTATGTCTAAGTGTCGATACGAATAGTGCGTGGCTTTCCTTATATGTACAAGCCGACGTAGTTATCATCATTTTTGGATTATATACTCAGCGGAATTCTCCTGTATATGATCTATCTCCGGATCTACATATCTCATCCCAAACTCTCGGATTTCTTCCTTTTGTCGTCGAGGGGTTGAACAATAGAATTAATCAACGAAGTTTCATTTGGCTTCCAAACGTCCTCCCAATATCTAGTGGTTTCACCATCACCAATTTGCCAAACTAAGGTTTTTTTTTTTAAAGTTTCCCAGTTAGATTGATTCCTTGCCAAAAATTTGAACCATCTTTCTTCATATAAAGTCTAGGGAAGTTGTCCATGCCATTTTACTTCCCTTTAAGAACAGATTTCCAAAGAGAGGGAGTGGAGGAGCAATAATTCCAAGATGTCTTCATCATGAAAGTAAGATTAAGATCCCTCATAGTTCTAAGTCCAAGGTCTCCATCCTTCTTTTGGTTTACATATTATGTCCCAACTTATTTGATAGAACCGTCTGTGGCCAATCTCTTCACCCCAGATGAAACCTCTACAAATTTTATCAATATCATAACGGACTCCCTTAGGAATCACACAAGATTGCATGACATATCATGGAAGGGCTTGGAGGACTTATTTGGTAGGAGTTACACGCCCAACCATGGATAAATTTCTAGCCTTCCAAGAGCTTAACCTATGCTTAACTTTGTCAATAACAAATTAAAAGGTGTGGTTATTGCCCTCTTATGAAATAGTGGAATACCCAAATATTTTCCCAGATCATTTGTAAATTGGAAACCGAGCATCTCTTTTATCTCTAATTTATGTTGGAAGGCTACGTTATATATTAGAGAAAAATATTCTAGTCTTCTCAAGACTAACCTTTTGACCAGAAGTTTGGCAAAACCTTTGAAAGACGTGTATTTCCTCTGTCTGCTCCATAGTGGCTTCATCAAGAAGAAAGTCATCATCAAAGGCTTGTTAGGAGATAGAAGGACACCTAGGAGAAATCTTGATAGGAGACCAATTGTTTTCCCTAACCTCAGTTTCAATCAAGTGAAACAATGTTGCAAGGCAAAGCACAAACAAATAAGGGTATCTCAGCTCCCCTTTCCCGATACCTCGTGAGGGGGTAAATTCCTCTAGAGCTTCTCCATTCCAAAGAAGTCTCATCTTGGTGTTTGCTGGTGTTTTTAGCAAACAATCACTAGTTTTGGAAGTTTAGTTTGTGAGATCAAACTAGGAAATCTCTGGACAATTGCCTTTGTATTTTTGTGTTTTTGACGGTTTTAAGAACGACAATTGATACGAAGAACACAATTGAAAATAAAATAAAAGAAGTAACTGCAATAAATGTAAAAAGAAAAGTAAAAGATTGCATTTGATTGAAAGGAAAGTGGTTCACAAGCACGCATAATGAATCTGCTTCACTCGTGTTTCGCTTTTGTCTGGAAGTTGAGTTTTCAGAGTTCTTGTGCAATGTTGTGACCTTGAGCTTCTATTACAAAATAGTATTTATACTCTTGGAAACAAACGTGGGAAAAAATAACTGATTCCTAGAAATGAGGAAAAGTAATCGCCACTAATCGCTTCACTCCTTTGCACTTCGACTAAATCTGCAACCCAACCGCTTGGCGAAGTATCGAACCTTGCTTTGTCGAAAGGTTGAACTTTCTCTTGTCGAAGGTTCTTTGCTTTGTTTGTTTCCACGACTCTGAGTACCAAGCTTGTCGAAGTTTACTCACATTGCCAACATTTGTAGACCTTTTCTGTCGAATTGATGGTGACTTGACTTGGTGTTGAATTGTAACTTCCAAGATATCATTAATGAAGAATCAAACTTAATTAATTGCTTCATTTAATGTCCTGTCGAAATTTTGAGGTAACAGATTGCCCCCCAAAAAATGTTTCTTTCGACGAAGTAATGAAAGAAGGGAAGAAAGGGCATTTTTTGAATACTGTGCCACACTTACTTTTACCGCCTTTTGCACTTCAACAGTAAGAGCGAAATTGGTTATCATGATTTGCACAGATAAAATGAACCGTTTCATTGGCACACGTCATTTAGTTGGTGGGCCATCACGTCCCTGAAAGGTCGCAAACGTGCGAGTTATGGCGAACGTGTTAACTACTGTTTCTTCCAAACATATATAAACGGCTAGAACCCTTTCATCTTCCTTTTCCCGTTTGAAACTTTGTGAACACTCTCTTCGCATTCTCTATCTCTGCACTTCGCAAAAACCCAGAATCTACGAAAGTTTCAAACTTTCACTCTTATCTTCAATCCAAACCCAGACTCAAACCTGCGTTTTCCTTTCCACACCCCATGGCTTCATCATCTACTGCTGTGATAAGACCTGAGAGTTCGAAGGAAAAAGAGGATTCTAGAAAAATCCAGTCCATTGATGGTTTCGTGGATGAACCTGACGTCACTGACGAACGAACCATCCTTTGGCAAACTCAAGTACTGATTCCTTCAACTGAAATTTACACCCACGCCTACTTAGGTCCTTTGCCTAACATTTTGCTGGAAAACGACGAGGTTTTAGAAATTTTCCCCAGTCCTTCTCGTCTTCAACCTTGGGTTTTTGCTAAGACACCTTTCCACTTAGAATTCTTGAACAACCCTCCTAGGGTTTTTAGGTCTGCTCCTAGGGTTGATCAACAAGTTTACATAGAGTGGCTCAACAAAATAGAGGCTAAGAAAGCCACCATCTGGAAACAACAAGGAATCTTCGACCTTATTCGGTTGTCTAGGTATGGGCCTAAGTATGATAGCACCCTAATCTTGGCAAAGAATGCAGTGCAGGGATCATGCCACACATAGTCTTCACCTTAAGTGTGGTATGTTATCTCCTACTCTGTTAGATGTTGCTGCCATCACAGGTTTGAAACCTTTAGGCGAAACCTTCAACCCTAAACTTTCTTCTTTTGATTATGATTTCACTTTCACCAATGCTTCTTTCGCCCCTTACATTGGTGACCACCACAATCTTGATACTGATGAAGTTTCTGATGCAGAACATATAGCTTTTCTAACCCTGTGGTTATCTCTTTTCGTTTTTTGCACAAGTTCCCTTCAACTCTCCAAATCCTACATTCCACTAGCTACCCAACTACATGCCAAACAGAACATCAACCTTGCTAAGTTGATCTTAGGTTCTCTTCACCAACAACTTGACAATGCTGTCATAGAGTTGAGGGAAGATGAGCCCACCACTAAGTTCTTGGCTTCTGGTCCTCTGTGGTTGTTACAATTGTGGCTTTTGGCCACTTTTGAGTCTAGGCTTGGCCTATATATTCCCAAATCAATTCAACCTCTTTAGAAACAAGGAGAACCAGAAGGGATTCGACTAGCACATGATTGAAGCCCAAACAGTAAACCTTTCTCTGCGAGAAGAGTCTTTTTCTATCTATTTCGAAATCTTCTTGCACTGTACCAGTTTTATAGACTCCATGGCTCCTTTCTTACAAAGACCTTATGGGCCAACTTGGTTCAAAAGACCATTTCCCCCTTCTTCTGCCGAATATGCTGAAGAAATCAACCAAATTTGGCGAGCCTATCTTTCGCCAGCACTCCTCTCCACTAGGCGTACCCCTGGCAAGAACAAAAACAATCTTGGGATCACAGGTATTTCCCAGGCTACTTTGCAAGGCAATTTGGCCTCTGTCAAATTCGACCTGCCCCGGTGTATTTCCACAGACGAGAGTTCATGGGACCAGAATCAGAACAAGCTTACGCACAAGCCTTCAAGAAGTTCCACTACCGGCTCTCTAACTTCAACCAATCAATTACAACCCAAGGTTCTCATGTACTGCGAAATTCCAAGAATGGCGGTCCCAGTATTATACTGCTGCTGCTGGGGAGGCCAATGATACCTTTGATGCAAATCTCTTGAAGAAATTAGCATCTGCTTTTCCCTCAGGAAACACAGGTACATGCCTTTTCGACACTTAAAGCTTTCTAAGATTGAGACCTTTGTAGTTAAATTTTATTGTCGTTTGCTTATCCATATTTTCGACATTAGACAAACCCGTGGCCAAAAGGCGGCGAGTAACCAAGGCAACAACAACAACGAAACCTTCCCCTCAAGCCAAGAAGAGGAAAGTGGAAGCAAGTCCTACTCCAAATCTCACCCCAAAGAAGATGCGTTGTTATCCACTTTCTTTAAATTTGGTGGATATCCTTTCACTCACGTCGAAAAATTTCTTCTTCCAGAAAATAGCAAAGGCAGCAAATCCTCCTCAGAAGACCAAAGCCAAAGAGAAAGATTCATCTATTCCAGTCCTGAGGTACTATATACATACCGCGCTAATCTGTCGAAAGCTTTTTCAATTTTATCACTAATTCTGTTGCCCCTTTGCCTAATGAGCTAAATTCTTTTTTCAGGATACTGAAAGTGATGAGGATAACGTTCCTCTTACTCAAAGATCAAGAAAAAGAAATCTACTTGATCCTCAAAGGACAACTAAAGGCATTGTTATTCAAGAGCCTTCTGAATCTCAGCTCCCTCCTCCAGCCAAAAAGCTCAAGGTGCACATTCTTTCGAACTTATTTTGAACTTCTTTTATTTTACAACTTTCCAATTTCGACATTACTAACATGACTTAATGTAAGCAGGTAGATAACCAACCTATCATTACCCCTGTTGTCGAATCACTGACTGAAGTTGCAGCACGAGAGCTGTCTTCTGCAAGACCTTCCTTGCCTTCGTCACCACTTGGTGTAGCTGCTGAGGAAATCTTCCAAGAAGTTGTCGAACCTGGGCTTCCCATTTTTGATGCAATTATCACAAATGCTGATGGCGTCGAGCAAGAGGCCATTGTTGAAGAGACCACTCAAGTTTTGGGAACCAAAGACCCAGAAAATGAAGGACAAGAAGTAATAGCTATTCCTGATGAGACTCTTGGCGAAAACATGGCTGATCAACGAGAAGAAGAACTTGGAAGGAATGAAAACGAAGACCAAGATAATTCTGCTAAGGAATCGACCAATAGTGTTGTCGATGACAAGGACTTGTCTGAACTGAAGAAGAAAGATCCTTTAGCAGCTTTGAAGGTTATGCCGAGTCTTCAAAGTTCGTCAACGCGCTTGGTTTGCAGCTCTTCCAACACCTCCCTTAGCTCTATCAATCAAGAGTCAATAGAAGGCTTGCTTCGCCAATTGAAGACTAAAATCTTGGAGGGAAATCTCGTGGCGAAAATTGAGCAAGACCCTTCTGAATACTTGGAGATTAAATCGCTCATTCACAAGATAATCAAGTTTGACCCCCCTCGAGATCTTCTCACTTTCTTCGTAGAATTTGGTCCTATCTTCGAACAGCTCTCCCTTCCGATCACACAATGTCCAATATTCTCAAGCACCTAGCTCAAGAGAACCAACTTCGTGAAATGTAACTTGCTTCTCTTAAAAGCGCTCAAATCGATATTGAAGCTCTTGAAGCACAAGCGTGAGAAAAATGAGAAAGCAATTCTTTGAGTGGGGCGCGAGAATCACACGCTACACTGAAGAGATAAAGATACTTCAAGCTAAGTTGGTGAACGCTGAGTATCAGAAAGGCTTAGTCGTCGGAAAGATGGGAAGCTCTTCTTCGTCGAACATAACAACCAAAGCGTTGACGGCCATCGAACATTTGGAGAAAGCGAACCAACATCAAGCCACTCTTGCTGAACTCGACAGAGATTTGAGCCTTCTTGAGACTTCCATTTCTTTGAGTGCAAATATTATTGAGAGGCTCAAGACATCTTTGGCGAATTTCTGAGATTTTGTAATAGTTTAGGATTTTTTTAAAAATGCCTATGTAATTTGAATGTTGCATTATACATTGCCATTTGTGAACAATTCTCGTTTATTTACGTTTGTTCAATTTTTATCTCAGTTAATGTTGGCTTGTATTGTTTTAAGTACTTGCCATTTATTCTAAAGATTCTATTTTCGTCACCTAACTCTTCGATTTCATAAGCACCATTCGAAAAACATTGCAAGACGCGAAATGGGCCTTCCCATCCTGGTGACCATTTGCCTAAAACTCTGTCTTTTTTATCCATAGGCAACAAGACTTTCCACACTAATTCTCCTTCTTCAAAGGTTTTTAACTTAACCTTTTTATTATAAGGTTTAGCTACTCTCTCTTTCTGTCGAATGAGCATTTCTAAAGCCAACAACCTTTCTTCGTCTAAATCAACTAATTCATCAATCATCATATTCCAAAGAATGATCGGGCGGTATTTCTCACCGCTTTTTGAATCCTTGTTGATTGTAAACAAATTTCGACAGGTAACACTGCATCATGCCCAAATGTTAGCCTGTAAGGAGTAGTGTTGATAGATTCTTTAGGCGAAGTTCGACAAACCCACAACACTTGGTCAAGGCTACTATGCCAATTCTTGGGTTTACGTCCAACATGTTTTTTAATCAAATTAATAATGATTTTATTGGCGACTTCTACGACCATTGGCTTGTGCGTAATATGGTGTCGGTTAATAACTTAAAACCAATTTCGAAGCAAATTCTACCATTTTTCGACCGTAAAAAGACATACAGCTTGTACTGTAGTAATGGTTTCGAATTCCATATCTATAAATGATATGATTTTGAATAAATTTTATCAACGCTTCTTGATCCACATTGGCTAAAGGTATTGCTTCTACCCATTTAGTAAAGTAGTCAATTCCTACAAGGATGTATCTATGGCCTTTTGATGAAGTTGGTTTTATTTCTCCAATCACATCTAAAGCCCACCCTCTAAATGGCCAGGGTTTCACTATAGAATGTAACTCATTTGCAGCACATGTTGTATCCCAAAGATGCTTTTGGCATTCTTGGCAACCTTTAGCAAACTCTATACAATCTTTCAAAATGGTTGGCCAATACATTCCTTGTCGAAACAACAACCATTTCATTTTGTGGCCAACTTGATGTGCACCACATGCTCCACTATGTGTATCAGAAACTGCTAAATATGCCTCATTTTCACTAAGACATTTTAATAGCACTCCTTCAGGAGTTTGCTTGAACAATTCATTTCCAATTATCACATAGCTCAAAGCTCTATACTTCACTTTTCTATCAGTGCTTCCTGTAGGATTTTGCAAATACTCTACAATATGTTTTCGCCAATCATTATCAATCATATTGTCAAGAGCAAAAATTTCTGCTAAGTCAATATTATCAAAAATGTGACGTTTTTCGACAAATACTTCATTTGTGTTTATTGCCCCCCCAATTTTTGGTGTTGACAATAATGTCGAAGAAGTGTCATTATAGAGAGAGTCATTTGAAATAAGTTTATCTTTTATCTCAATTAACTCTTCTAGGCTTTGTTTTGAAACTTTGTAGCCTGAAGCAATTTGTGCCAAATGTTCTAGGTGTACAAATGTAAACCTTTTTAACAAAGTATTGGCAACAATAAAATATTTAATAAGGTGTTCACTGATGCATTTATATTCTTTTGTCAATTGTTTGACAACTAATTGAGAATCACCCTTTATTTCGACATGACTTGCCCCCAACTCGAGTAAAATTTTAAGGCCTACTATCAAAGCCTCATACTCAGCTTCATTATTGGAGCAGAAGTTTCGAATTTTGAATCTATACTTCGTTGGAATGTTTTCTGGCGAAATAATTAAAATTCCAATACCAACTCTATTTTTGTGGCTTGAGCCATCGAAGTACAGCTTCCAAGGACGTATGTCTAACGAATCAACTTCATGTTCGACAACTGAATGGTCTACTATAAAGTCAGCACCACTTGTCCTTTGATTGATTTAAGAGGCTGATAAGTTAAGTTATATTCTAACAAAGCTAAAGCCCATTTACCAATTCTACTATGCAACATTGGTTTTGATAACATGTGTTTAATAACATCAAAATGTGAATAAACATAAACGTCTGCTGATTTTATATATTGCTTTAATTTCGTACATGAGAAATACAAGCAAAGACATAACTTTTCTATTGGACTATACCTCGTCTCAGCATCAATTAAAACTCTACTAAGGTAATAGATGGCTCTTTCTACACCATTATCATCCTCTTGTGCTAACATACTACCTATTGTGTTATCAGAAGCTGCTATATACAATTTTAGCATTTTGTTTCTAATAACAGGCAATAAAATTGGTGGTTTCATTAAGTAAGACTTAATGGCATCAAAAGCTGCTTGATGGACTTGTTCCCACTTGAACTCGTCTTCTTTCTTCAGTCTCAACAATGGCGAAAATGCTTGTGTTTTGCCACTTAGATTTGATATAAATCTTCGAAGGAAATTGATTTTTCCCAGCAATGACTAAAGTTCTTTCTTGGTCGAAGGAGCTTTTGTTTCCATAATTGCTTTAGTCTTATTTTGATTGATTTCTATGCCTTTCTTGTGTACTACAAAACCCAAGAATTCACCTGCACGTACACATAAAGCACATTTGGTTGGATTCATTTTTAATCCATATTTCCTCATTCGTTCAAAAGAACGTCGAAGATGGTCTAAATGACCAGTTTTTGAGGATGACTTAACCACCACGTCATCTATGTATACTTGCATAAAATCATCAATAAAATCATGAAACATAGAATTCATTGCTCTTTGGTAAGTGGCACCAGCATTTTTTAAACCGAAGGGCATTACTACCCATTCATAAACACCTAATGCCCCTGGACATCAAAAAGTTGTTTTCGACACGTCCTCTTCAGCAATAAAGATTTGATTATACCCTGAATAACCATCTAGCATACTGAGATAATCAAATCCTGCTACTGAATCTATTAGCATTTCTGCTACGGGCATAGCGTATTCATCTTTGGGTGTTGCGTTATTCAAATCTCTAAAATCTACGCAAACTCTAAGTTTTCCATTTTTCTTCATTACTGGAACAATATTAGCTAACCAATCGACATACGTGGCAGTTCTGATGAATTTGCTCATGAACAGCCTTTCGATCTCTTCTTTGATCTTAGCCAATATTTGAGGAGAAAATCTTCCTTGTGTCTGCTTTACTGGTTTCTTTCCTGGTCGAATAGGTATTTGCAATTCTACTACTTCTCGACTCAAACCAGGCATTTCATTATACTCCCAAGCAAAACAATCTTTAAACTCCTGCAAAAGTGAAATAACTTGGGTTTTGAAGGCAGCATCAAGATGTGCACTAATATATGTTGGCCTTTTAACCTATGATTTCTCCATTTTCTTCAGACGAATTTATGGCTTCGACAGCCATTGTTTGTTGAACTATTTCGGCTTCCAAAGCCGCTTTTACTTTGTTTTTCGCCATGTAGGCGTAATTCTATCCCAGCATCGGCACCGACATCTAAAACCTTTTTAGGATTCATGTGTCCCATCTGCTGAGGTAGAACACCTTCGTGATAAACACTTGTATCTTCTATTAGCTCCTTTCCCAAACAAAACCATGGGTTGTGTAGAGGTGAACTGAGGAAAGCACATTATCAGAAGAGATATATGCTTGATTAGAAGATGTACATGGCGCAATATTCGCCATTTGTTTCTCAAAATTTTCTTTTGTGACATTATTCACATCAGCAAGAAAATAACTCTGTCGCCTTTCGACATACTCCACGGACCATCTTCTTTCCACATCACAAGTCTTTGAAGCGGGGTTGAAGGTGCAAAGACCTACTCCATGTATCCATTCCCTACCAAGGAGTAAATTGTAGCTTGCTTTAGAAGCTATGACAAAAAACATGGTAGTTCTTTTTATAGTGCCTACCACTATCTCAACTTCTACGCCCCCCAGATCGGCCAGGTTACCTTCATAATTAGTCAAAACAATATTATGAGGTTTGAGATGCATGTCGAACATCCTATTGTCTTGAAGAACGCTTGAGGCATCAAGTTTCTTCAGCGACACCTCCATCTACCAAGTATTTTTATTAATGCCCACACCATTGACTTTGGGTTGAACATATAGTGGCTTCAAGTGGTGTTGCATGCCTTCATCGCTTCTCGAAAGCACCCATTTGGTCTTCGACACAACCATTGTTCATAACGTAATAACAAATCGCTTATGGTTAGCCATATCTTCAATGAAATTCTCTTCAACATCATTAGAAGGCGTGATGACATCATACTCATCGGGTAGGATAGACACCACATTACATATGACGTCAAAGCTAGCTTCGAATCATCAAAATCGAGTCCACATCTTCGTCCATGTCGAAACCAAAGATCCTTCATTTTCAACGACGATAGTGGGGGAAAAATTCTCTCAGTCGCAGGCCTCCTTGGCTTTTCTATCACAATAGCCTTACCTTTGGCCTTATTTCCAGCATTTATTTGAGTTGCAGCATGTATACTCACCTTTGTAGCTCCAACAGTCTTGGCAGTTTCACTCTTTGCCGTCTTCGAATTTCTTGGCGTTTGCTCATTAGTAGCAAGTGTTGCTTTCTTCTTCGAGCGTTGAAATCGACGCCATTGAGTCTTTGTCATAGGATTCTTACCCTGTAGTTGTTTCTATAATTGTATTTTGCAGCCTCACCCACACTTGGCTTAACAACTTCCACCTGTGGAGGAGTATCCTTGTAGTGTTTACAACCAGCATGAATCCATTTCTCATTTGGCAGATTTGCCCTTGGAACAAATGATTTGGCAGATGCTGACAACACGGACTCCTTCTTCGTTGCATTTTTGTTATCGAACTGCTGCTTGCTAGTCGAAGGCTTAGTCGAACCACTTAGCCTTGTAAGGAAGATCCCTCTTTTGAAACTGAAGTTTGGCCTTTTATCTAGCCATTTCCTTTTCAATGGTTTTCGAACCTTATAACCTTCGACACTCTTGGCTGCATCTTTGTCGAAGACAGCGCTGCATCTAGGGCACAACATCACTTCAGAATTCTTTAACTTACACCTGTTGAGGAAATCTATCAATTCCTCTTCAGCCTTAGGGTATACAACCTGCACCTTTTCATCATATTCTTCCTGAGTTATCTTCTGTGCAACATGATCTGCATGTACAACACTCTTGAGCTTTTCACAAGTAGACTTAGCATTTTTGGGAGAACCCACCATCTTAACGTCGACCATGCTTATATTCATTTCGACTGGTTCTGCAAACATGGCTTCAGCTTGATGGAGTGGATCAGCGTCAATTTGCATTGGGGCTTTGTTCTTTTTGTCACCAAATTTAAGTCTTCCTTCCTCAATTGCCTTTTGTACTATGTCCCTGAAAAGTACACAACGGTCAGTAGTATGTCCCAAGAAATTGTGAAACTTACAATAACCTTTTTTCTTCCTCTGCTCGAGAGGAGGTACTTTCAGGCCATTAGGCACTACTATTTGGCCATCGCCACTAAAGATCAAAAATTTCATCACATTTAGTAACATCAAAAGTATAAGTTTTAGGCACAAATCTGTCATTCTTAGGCTCTACAGGGTTATTCCCATTTGCAGGCCTTAATAATTTACAAGAATAAGGAGGACCAGGCTTGAGTCAGCCACGTCTATCTCTTCTGCCTCGACATCACTAAATACAAAGTCGAACTCCTCATCCACATAGGCTATTTTCTCCTTTTTATGAAACCCAACTGAGTTTTCTTTTTATGGAATTTGTTCACCCTAGCCTTTTCCTCTTTAAGTCTTTCGACTTGTCGAACTCTATCTGCTAATTGGGCCATGTCTCTCAAATGAGAGGTATCCAATTTCTTTCTAATTGAATAATCTAGGCCACCAGCAGCCATTTCGACGAGTTCATGTTCAGGCACTTGTGTGAAACATCTAGCTTTCAATAGCCTAAATCTATTTAAATAATCATCAATAGCCTCGGGCACTTTCGTCGAACACGGCCAATTCTTTGAGGCTAATTTTTCGATCGCCCATGTAAAATCGCTCATGAAACGCTTTCTCAATCGCCCCCATGTGAACATAGAACCAGGGGGTAAGGTGGTAAACCAAGTGAAAGCATTCTTAGTTAGAGAATTTGGAAAATATTTCATTTTCAAACTCTCATTTTGGGCTATATCTCCTGCCTCAGTCATGTAACGAGCAATATGTTCGACAGTAGACTCGTTTGTGTCACCCCCAAATTTAGTAAACTTGGGAATTTTCCAACCTCTTGGCAACTCTGTTTGCAACACATATTCACACAATGGTGATATGAAATTAGGCCTATGTAACCCTATGTTAAGGTCATTTTGTGCCATTATGGTTTCTACCAAAGTGGCTATATTATCTTGAGCGCAAACATTATTTCGTTGTACTTGTCGAACAACTTCATCAGCGTTTTGGTTTCGGTTTACCATAACTACTTCAGGGACATGGTTTCCCATCCCTTGTTGTTCTCCTACAACTGCCTGGGCTTCGACTGTAACTGATCTCTGTGGAGTGTTATGTCGTTGAGGACTAGAAGGAAGCCCTACAGTAAGCGTGTCTCTGAGGACTCATATGTCGTTGCCACCAACTGTAGGGCCTAACACTCCACGAGATCGATTCTGATCGAAGCCCGTGCGATTGTAGGAGAACAACAAGGGATGGGAAACTATGTCCTCAAGTAGTTATGGTAAACCAAAACCAAAACGCTGATGAAGTTGTTCGACAAGTACAACGAAATAATGTTTGCGCTCAAGATAATATAGCCACTTTGGTAGAAACCATAATGGCACAAAATGGCCTTAACATAGGGTTACATAGGCCTAATTTCATATCACCACTATGTGAATATGTGTTGCAAACAGAGTTGCCAAGAGGTTGGAAAATTCCCAAGTTTACTAAATTTGGGGTGACACAAACGAGTCTCATCAGTCGAACATATTGCTCGTTACATGACCGAGGCAGGAGATATAGCCCAAAATGAGAGTTTGAAAATGAAATATTTTCCAAATTCTCTAACTAAGAATGCTTTCACTTGGTTTACCACCTTACCCCCTGGTTCTATGTTCACATGGGGGCAGTTGGAGAAAGTGTTTCATGAACAGTTTTACATGGGCCAGTCGAAAATTAGCCTCAAAGAATTGGCCAGTGTTCGACGTAAAGTGCCTGAGGCTATTGATGATTATTTAAATAGATTTAGGCTATTGAAAGCTAGCTGTTTCACACAAGTGCCTGAACATGAACTCGTCGAAATGGCTGCTGGTGGCCTAGATTATTCAATTAGAAAGAAATTGGATACCTCTCATTTGAGAGACATGGCCCAATTAGAAAATAGAGTTCGACAAGTCGAAAGACTTAAAGAGGAAAAGGCTAGGGTGAACAAATTCCATAAAAAAGAAAACTCAGTTAGGTTTCATAAAAAGGAGAAAATAGCCTATGTGGATGAGGAGTTCGACTTTGCATTTAGTGATGTCGAGGCAGAAGAGATAGACGTGGCTGAACTCAAGCCTGGTCCTCCTTATTCTTGTAAATTATTAAGGCCTGCAAATGGGAATAACCCTGTAGAGCCTAAGAATGACAGATTTGTGCCTAAAACTTATACTTTTGATGTTACTAAATGTGATGAAATTTTTGATCTTTTAGTAACTGATGGCCAAATAGTAGTGCCTAATGGCCTGAAAGTACCTCCTCTCGAGCAGAGGAAGAAAAAGGGTTATTGTAAGTTTCACAATTTCTTGGGACATACTACTGACCGTTGTGTACTTTTCAGGGACATAGTACAAAGGGCAATTGAGGAAGGAAGACTTAAATTTGGTGACAAAAAGAACAAAGCCCCAATGCAAATTGACGATCCACTCCATCAAGTCAAGTCATGTTTGCGAGAACCAAATAAAATGAATATAAGCATGGTCGACGTTAAGATGGTGGGTTCTCCCAAAAATGTTAAGTCTACTTCTGAAAAGCTCAAGAGTGTTGTACGTGCAGATCATGTTGCACAGAAGATTACTCAGGAAGAATATGATGAAAAGGTGCAGTTTGTATACCCTAAGGCTGAAGAGGAATTGATAGATTTCCTCAACAGGTGTAAGTTAAAGAATTCTGAAGTGATGTTGTGCCCTAGATGCAGCGCTGTCTTCGACAAAGAGGCAGCCAAGAGTGTCGAAGGTTATAATGTTCGAAAACCATTGAAAAGGAAATGGCTAGATAAAAGGCCAAACTTCAGTTTCAAAAGAGGGGATCTTCCTTACAAGGCTAAGGGTTCGACTAAGCCTTCGACTAGCAAGCAGCAGTTCGATAACAAAAATGCAACGAAGAAGGAGTCCGTGTTGTCAGCATCTGCCAAATCATTTGATCCAAGGGCAAATCTGCCAAATGAGAAATGGATTCATGCTGGTTGTAAACACTACAAGGATACTCCTCCACAGGTGGAAGTTGTTAAGCCAAGTGTGGGTGAGGCTGCAAAATACAATTATAGAAACAACTACAAGGGTAAGAATCCTATGACAAAGACTCAATGGCGTCGATTTCAACGCTCGAAGAAGAAAGCAACACTTGCTACTAATGAGCAAACGCCAAGAAATTCGAAGACGGCAAAGAGTGAAACTGCCAAGACTGTTGGAGCTACAAAGGTGAGTATACATGCTGCAACTCAAATAAATGCTGGAAATAAGGCCAAAGGTAAGGCTATTGTGATAGAAAAGCCAAGGAGGCCTGCGACTGAGAGAATTTTTCCCCCACTATCGTCGTTGAAAATGAAGGATGCTGGTTTCGACATGGACGAAGATGTGGACTCAGATTTTGATGATTCTAAAGCTAGCTTTGACGTCATATGTAATGTGGTGTCTATCCTACCCAGTGAGTATGATGTCATCACAGTTCCTAATGATGTTGAAGAGAATTTCATTGAAGATATGGCTAACCATAAGCCAGTTTGTTATTACGTTATCAACAATGGTTGTGTCGAAGACCAAATGGGTGCTTTCGAGAAGCCAGATGAAGGCATGCAACACCAGTTGAAGCCACTATATGTTCAACCCAAAGTCAATGGTGTGGGCATTAATAAAATACTGGTAGATGGAGGTGCTGTAGTAAACTTGATGCCTCAAGCGTTGCTGAAGACAATAGGGATGTTCGACACAGATCTCAAACCTCATAATATTGTTTTGACTAATTATGAAGGTAAATCTGGCCGATCTTTGGGGGCCGTAGAAGTTGAGATAGTGGTAGGCACTATAAAAAGAACTACCATGTTTTTTGTCATAGCTTCTAAAGCAAGCTACAATTTACTCCTTGGTAGGGAATGGATACATGGAGTAGGTGTTGTACCTTCAACCCTGCTTCAAAGACTTGTGATGTGGAAAGAAGATGGTCTGGTGGAGTATGTCGAAGCTGACCAGAGTTATTTTCTTGCTGATGTGAATAATGTCACAAAAGAAAATTTTGAGAAACAAATGGCGAATATTGCGCCATGTACATCTTCTAATCAAGCATATATCTCTTCTGATAATGTGCTTTCCTCAGTTCACCTCTACACAACCCATGGTTTTGTTTGGGAAAGGGAGCTAATAGAAGATACAAGTGTTTATCCTGAAGGTGTTCTACCTCCAACAGGATGGGACACTGAATCCTAAAAAGGTTTTAGATGTCAGTGCCCAGTGCTTGGGATAGAATTACGGCCTACATGGCAGAAAACAAAGTAAAAGCGGCTTTGGAAGCCGAAATAGTTCAACAAACAATGGCTGTCGAAGCCATAAATTCGTCTGAAGAAAATGGAGAAATCATAGGTTAAAAGGCCAACATATATTAGTGCACATCTTGATGCTGCCTTCAAAACCCAAGTTATTTCACTTTTGCAGGAGTTTAAAGATTGTTTTGCTTGGGAGTATAATGAAATGCCTGGTTTGAGTCGAGAAGTAGTAGAATTGCAAATACCTATTCGACCAGGAAAGAAACCAGTAAAGCAGACACAAGGAAGATTTTCTCCTCAAATATTGGCTAAGATCAAAGAAGAGATCGAAAGGCTGTTCATGAGCAAATTCATTAGAACTGCCAAGTATGTCGATTGGTTAGCTAATATTGTTCCAGTAATGAAGAAAAATGGAAAACTTAGAGTTTGCGTAGATTTTAGAGATTTGAATAACGCAACACCTAAAGATGAATACGCTATGCCCGTAGCAAAAATGCTAATAGATTCAGCAGCAGGATTTGATTATCTCAGTATGTTGGATGGTTATTCAGGGTATAATCAAATCTTTACTGCTGAAGAGGACGTGTCGAAAACAACTTTTCGATGTCCAGGGGCATTAGGTGTTTATGAATGGGTATTAATGCCCTTCGGTTTAAAAAATGCTGGTGCCACTTACCAAAGAGCAATGAATTCTATGTTTCATGATTTTATTGATGATTTTATGCAAGTATACATAGATGACGTGGTGGTTAAGTCATCCTCAAAAACTGGTCATTTAGACCATCTTCGACGTTCTTTTGAACGAATGAGGAAATATGGATTAAAAATGAATCCAACCAAATGTGCTTTCGTATGCGTGCGGTGAATTCTTGGGTTTTGTAGTACACAAGAAAGACATAGAAATCAATCAAAATAAGACTAAAGCAATTATGGAAACAAAAGCTCCTTCGACCAAGAAAGAACTTCAGTCATTGTTGGGAAAAATCAATTTCCTTCAAAGATTTATATCAAATCTAAGTGGCAAAACACAAGCATTTTCGCCATTGTTGAGACTGAAGAAAGAAGACGAGTTCAAGTGGGAACAAGTCCATCAAGCAGCTTTTGATGCCATTAAGTCTTATTTAATGAAACCACCAATTTTATTGCCTGTTATTAGAAACAAAATGCTAAAATTGTATATAGCAGCTTCTGATAACACAATAGGTAGTATGTTAGCACAAGAGGATGATAATGGTGTCAAAAGAGCCATCTATTACCTTAGTAGAGTTTTAATTGATGCTGAGACGAGGTATAGTCCAATAGAAAAGTTATGCCTTTGCTTGTATATCTCATGTACGAAATTAAAGCAATATATAAAATCAGCAGACGTTTATGTTTATTCACATTTTGATGTCATTAAACATATGTTATCAAAACCAATGTTGCATAGTAGAATTGGTAAATGGGCTTTAGCTTTGTTAGAATATAACTTAACTTATCAGAAGGCTCTTGAATAACAATGCCTTTAGTTGTCCTTTGAGGATCAAGTAGATTTCTTTTTCTTGATCTTTGAGTAAGAGGAACGTTATCCTCATCACTTTCAGTATCCTGAAAAAAGAATTTAGTTCATTAGGCAAAGGGGGCACAGAATTAGTGATAAAATTGAAAAAGCTTTCGACAGATTATCGCGGTATGTATATAGTACCTCAGGACTGGAATAGATGATTACTTTCTCTTTGGCTTTGGTCTTCTGAGGAGGATTTTCTGCCTTTCCTATTTTCTGGAAGAAGAAATTTTTCGACGTGAGTGAAAGGTCATATCCACCAAATTTAAAGAAAGTGGATAACAACGTACCTTCTTTGGGGTGAGATTTGGAGTAGGACTTGCTTCCACTTTCCTCTTCTTGGCTTGAGGGGAAGGTTTCGTTGTTGTTGTTGCCTTGGTTACTCTGCCCTTTGGCTTTGCCACAGGTTTGTCTAATGTCGAAAATATGGATAAGCAAACGACAATAAAATTTAACTACAAAGGTCTCAATCTTAGAAAGCTTTAAGAGTCGAAAAGGCATGTACCTGTGTTTCCTGAGGGAAAAGCAGATGCTAATTTCTTCAAGAGATTTGCATCAAAGGTATCATTGGCCTCCCAACAAAGAAGATATAATATCGGGACCACCATTCTTGGAATTTCGCAGTACATGAGAACCTTGGGTTGTAATTGATTGGTTCGAAGTTCAGAGCCCGGTAGTGGAACTTCTTGAAGGCTTGTGCGTAAGCTTGTTCTGATTCTGGTCCCATGAACTCTCGTCTGTGGAAATACACCAAGGCGGTCGACTTGACAGAGAGGCCAAATTGCCTTGCAAAGTAGCCTGGGAAATACCGGGTGATCCCAAGATTGTTTTTGTTCTTGCCAGGGGTAAGCCTAGTGGAGAGGAGTGCTGGCGAAAGATAGGCTCGCCAAATTTGGTTGATTTCTTCAGCATATTCGGCAGAAAGGTTTACCTGTTTGGGCTTCAACTGTCTTTGTAAGAAAGGTTTACCTGTTTGGGCTTCAACTGTCTTCAGCATATTCGGCAGAATGGTCTTTTGAACCAAGTTGGCCCATAAGGTCTTTGTAAGAAAGGAGCCATGGAGTCTATAAAACTGGTACAGTGCAAGTAGATAGAAAGCACTCTTCTCAGAGAAGGTTTACTGTTTGGGCTTCAACTGTGCTAGTCGAATCCCTTCGGTTCTCCTTGTTTCTAAAGAGGGTTGAATTGATTTGGGAATATATAGGCCAAGCCTAGACTCAAAAGTGGCAAAAGCCACAATTGTAACAACCACAGAGGACCAGAAGCCAAGAACTTAGTGGTGGGCTCATCTTCCCTCAACTCTATGACAGTATTGTCAAGTTGTTGGTGAAGAGAACCTAAGATCAGCTTAGCAAGGTTGATGTTCTGTTTGGCATGAAGTTGGGTAGCTAGTGGAATGTAGGATTTGGAGACTTGAAGGGAACGTGTGCAAAAAACAAAAAGAGATAACCACAGGGTTAGAAAAGCTATATGTTCTGCATCAGAAACTTCATCAGTATCAAGATTGTGGTGGTCACCAATGTAAGGGGTGAAAGAAGCATTGGTGAAAGTGAAATCATAATCAAAAGAAGAAAGTTTAGGGTTGAAGGTTTCGCCTAAAGGTTTCAAACCTGTGATGGCAGCAACATCTAACAGAGTAGGAGATAACATACCACACTTAAGGTGAAGACTATGTGTGGCACAGTCCCAGAATTGCATTGCTGCCAAGATTAGGGTGCTATCATACTTAGGCCCATACCTAGACAACTGAATAAGGTCGAAGATTCCTTGTTGTTTCCAGATGGTGGCTTTCTTAGCCTCTATTTTGTTGAGCCACTCTATGTAAACTTGCTAATCAACCCTAGGAGCAGACCTAAAAACCCTAGGAGGGTTGTTCAAGAATTCTAAGTGGAAAGGTGTCTTAGCAAAAACCCTAGGTTTAAGACGAGAAGGACTGGGGAAAATTTCTAAAACCTCGTCGTTTTCCAGCAAAATGTTAGGCAAAGGACCTAAGTAGCCGTGGGTGTAAATTTCAGTTGAAGGAATCAGTACCTGAGTTTGCCAAAGGATGGTTCGTTCGTCATTGACGTCAAGTTCATCCACGAAACTATCAATGGACTGGATTTTCTTAGAATCCTCTTTTTCCTTCGAGCTCTCAGGTCTTATCACAGTAGTAGATGATGAAGCCATGGGGTGTGGAAAGGAAACCGCAGGTTTGAGTCTGGGTTTGGATTGAAGATAAGAGTGAAAGTTTGAAACTTTCGTAGATTCTGGGTTTTTGCGAAGTGCAGAGATAGAGAATGCGAAGAGAGTGTTCACAAAGTTTCAAACGGAAAAAGGAAGATGAAAGGGTTCTAGCCGTTTATATATGTTTGGAAGAAACAGTAGTTAACACGTTCACCATAACTCGCACGTTTGCGACCTTTCAGGGACGTGATGGCCCACCAACTAAATGACGTGTGCCAATGAAACAGTTCATTTTATCTGTGCAAGTCATGATAACCAATTTCGCTCTTACTATTGAAGTGCAAAAGGCGGTAAAAGTAAGTGTGGCACAATATTCAAAAAATGCCCTTTCTTCCCTTCTTTCATTACTTCGTCGAAAGAAACATTTTTTGGGGGGCAATCTGTTACCTCAAAATTTCGACAGGACATTAAACGAAGCAATTAATTAAGTTTGATTCTTCATTAATGATATCTTGGAAGTTACAATTCAACACCAAGTCAAGTCACCATCAATTCGACAGAAAAGGTCTACAAATGTTGGCAACCTGAGTAAACTTCGACAAGCTTGGTACTCAGAGCCGTGGAAACAAACAAAGCAAAGAACCTTCGACAAGAGAAAGTTCAACCTTTCGACAAAGCAAGGTTCGATACTTCGCCAAGCGGTTGGCAACAGTTTAGTCGAAGTGCAAAGGAGTGAACAGTTAGTGGGCAGTTACTTTTCCTCATTTCTAGGAATCAGTTATTTTTTCCCACGTTTGTTTCCAAGAGTATAAATACTATTTTGTAATAGAAGCTCAAGGTCACAACATTGCACAAGAACTCTGAAAACTCAACTTCCAGACAAAAGCGAAACACGAGTGAACAAATTCATTGTACGTGCTTGTGAACCACTTTCCTTTCAATTAAATGCAATCTTTTACTTTTCTTTTTACATTTATTGCAGTTACTTCATTTGTTTTATTTTCAATTGTGTTCTTCGTATCAATTGTCGTTCTTAAAACCGTCAAAAACACAAAAATACAAAGGCAATTGTCCAGAGATTTCCTAGTTTGATCTCACAAACTCAACTTTCAAAACTAGTGATTGTTTGCTAAAAACACCAGCAAACACCCCTCTCTTAGTTCTCATTTAATGGAAGATTTTTTGTGCCACAATAATATCATCTTGCCCGTGCCTTCTAGGAATAAAGGCACATTGAGCCGGACCAACCAAATGATTGAGGGTATCTCTAATTATATAGGATATGATCTTTGTAATGGTTTTGTAGGACACATTCAAAGGCCAATGGGTCTAAAATGCTTCATGGAGGTCACCATATCAATCTTGGGGATAAGATTGATAAAGGTCTTGTTTATATCTGCCACCACCTCAGGATTATCAAAAATCTTGTGATTTAAGCTACAAAAAGAGGTACATAGGAGCTTCCATTGACTCTGAAAGAAAATGGCTTGAAAACCATCAGGACCAGGAGCTTTAAAGGGGCCAAAGCTCTTGATGGTGTTATAGATCTCCTCATTTTTAATACCACTGGCCATAATTCAAGGTTGCCTCTCCAAATTCTTCAATCCAAACCCTCGCCTCATTTTGGAGAGAAGTAGCATGGTTTCTTCGTCTATGGATGATAGTAACTCCATGAATGTAACGAGTATTTCCATCAATGAATTCAAGCAATTTGGCTCTTGACTTTTGGTACCAAAAGATCTCCTCTTGGGCAAGGATTTCTTCATATTGTTGCCAACTTTTCTTTTGGCGTAGTAAGATGCCATGGTTCCAACCTCTAGCAAGCTTTATATCAATCTGCCTCAACTACCCTTGTGATTGTCTCTTCTTCTCGTAAATATGGACAAAAGTGCGAGATATGAACTCAGACTTGGGGAACTCACAAGTTTATTGGGGAACTCAGACTTGTTCCACACTTCTTTCACAATTCTATCATTTTCTAAGAGGCCAAGTGACAATGGGGAAGCTCAAACTCAGTTACTACAAAATCGAGGACCAAGCCGATACTCTTCATACATTGGTATTGTTACTGAGTTGTAAAAAGAAAAAGGAAAATTTCTCAGTTCAAATTCTAAGTGAATTTGAACTACCTTGAGAGTATCCAAACAAAGTATCAAAATATGTTCCGACTCTAACAATTGAGAGGATAGACTTTCATGAAAAACCTATACATTCAAGGAGTTTATGTCAAATGTGTTTCAACATGATGATTCTACTTCCTTGCATAATATTTCTATTGATATTGGTGGTCATGTTCATCCTTAATTTGTACTAAAGGAATTATCTATGCAATATAACATAACGTGGAGAAATTAAGAGTTGAAAGTTTGATTCATGGTAATTACAAAAAACAAATATGGGTTTTCGCCACAATATTGTTTTGTCATTGTCTAAAATATATTGACTTTACACTTTATAAAATTAAGACATACATAAAATTTCTAGACACTCTAAACCTTCCTGAATTGGTAAAATGTTGTTTGAAGTAAGTCACATTTTACTTCAAGTGATTACAAAGATTTTGTTGAGTCATTTCAAGGTACAAAAAGTTGAGTGATTTAGTTCTTCACAATTGTGAACTACAAAAAGGAAAAGAGAAAGTCCTATGTGTATCTAGTGATAAATTTACTAATCTGACCATGGGATTTGCTTGTGACCCTATCAAAGTTCCTATATCAACTCCCAAGTTGAAATCATTTGCTTATAGGGGTGAACTTACTTCTAGCAATAACCAACTCTTGGAGCATAATTTGGAGTTCCTTGAAGAAACAATCATCGATGTTTGGTGTCGTAACCTTATTCCCAATACTATAGAGACCTTGAAGAATCTTCTGAAAAGAATTAGTAATGTGCACTCATATCCTTTCGAGTCTTGGATAGGATATGGAACTAAGTAAGTTGTTGATTCTATCCACTTCTTCATTTTCCTAATCAGAAAACTTTGATTCTTCTCCAGAAATTTCTCCCGACACGGGCACCTAATCAGAAAAAAAAACTTTGATGCTAACAGCAAACTTTGATTCCATATTTTAGAGAATTTTGAATGCCTATGATTCTACCTTTCATATTACGAAATATTTTTGCAGGAAAATTCGTATAAAATATGCAGTTTATAGTAGCTCATTATGATTCAATGGTAACTAAAAACCTATCAATGCATGTTGGTATGTGTAGTTTGAGAATAATTATAAATCAAGTTGAGAATTTAGTGTTGTGGCATACCTTTGGTACTTCGTTGATTTGATTTTGAGAATATCTCCATCTCCACCTTCATCTTCATCTTCACCGTTATTGTTGCCATCAACCATATCCAATAAAAAATTTGTGTGTATGATAAATAGTAAAGCTGAAAGCTGAAAATATTATTGATTTTGTTATAGGTTTGATGACATGTTTAAAAACTTTCATGTACTTGCACTTTATATAGTTACCAGGCAACTTGAAATATGTTAAAATTGAGGCAAAGGGAGATGAATGAAAGATTTTAAGGAAATTATATTTTTGTTAGGAAATTTTTTGAAACAAATTGCAATATGGTTAAATTGAGGAAAAGGGGTATGAATGAAATATTTTAGGTAAATCATATTTTTGTTAGGACATTTTATGAAACAAAAAAAGACACAATGTACATTAAAATTAACATCATAACTCGGGATTCATCATTTTAAGTTAATTGTTAGAAATTAGTTGTAAGATTCGTGTATGAATGAGTATGGAAGACAATAAAAATAAATTTATGCATTTATATAACAAGTCATTAATTATTGGATTTTAATTATTTTTTAATTAAAAGATATGTGAAAAATATATGCATGATTGGATTGAAGCAAAGGGATATGAATGAAATATTTTAAGTAAACTATACTTTTGGTAGGAAACGTTGCGAAAGAAAGGAAAGAAACAATTACATTAATTAAAAGCATTATTTTGATTTTCGGAATTTTAGGATAAGAGTTACACATTAGTTTAAGATACGAAAATGAGAAAATATAGATGGTTAATTATTAAACGTATTAATCTTCTCTTTTACTTTTACTTTTTAACTGCACCTAATTTTAAAAGAGACATGTAACATCTCAAAAATCTGAGACTAAAAATAATTAGACTTTAAATAATTTATTATTAACGTAAGTTAGGTAAAAATAAATAAATTAATAAATAAATAAAGACCTTTTATTCTATCTAAAATCGGTGTTAAAAAAATTACAACTAACCAAGTATTGAGCATGTTTTGTATAGCGTCTGGGGAGAACAAACAATTTTTTAAGATGGAGAGAACTTTGTGAAACATGGTATAATTAAGGAATAATTAAAATTTTATGTGTTGAACCCAATTGTTTTTTTACTTTAGATAACAGTTTTACGTATAAATTATGAATGGCATGTGTTCAATGATTACACATGAATTTCGAAGCCATCTGAATATTTCATTTGATTATAAAAAATAATAATTTCCAAGCCAACGTAATCAATGTTCAATTACATGTTATGTTTTGATTTGAAAAAAATGGTATATTGTCAAAATAAAATAGCAAGTTGTGGTTTTGACGGACAAATAAATAGAAACCTAATCAACGGTTGTTTCCAGTCTAAAAATGGCTTCTTCTACAGTTCTACTATGCATGATCTAACAAATAAATACAAATCATTTCAAATAACCTCTCGCCTTGTATAATGGTTTCATATTTGCTTACTTATTAATTTTTTTTATTAAGAAACATCATATTTTCTATTTTACTTTCTGAAGTGCGCCTAATTCTAAAAGAGACATGCAAAATATATGTTTAGACTGTGGAAAAAGGATAAGAGTAAAAAATGTTAGATAGATCATATTTATGTTAGGAAACTTTTCGAAAGGGAAGAAATAATATGCATTAATATTCACAGTATTACTTGGGATTCATCATTTTAAGTAACGAGTTAAAGATTAGTTATAAGATATGTAAATGAAATATTTTTCTTAAAATGTAGAGATATTTATTTATAATACAATCCAACAGAAATACAACCACATAAGGAGATGCCATGTACATTAGTTATACTCCTCAGGTAATCTCCACAAAAGACACTAGCCTATACATTAGATATAATCCTCCTCTGAAATAGACTTGCTCGATACGAGATTCTGTTCATGAAAAAGATACCAATTTAGGTAGAGCACAACTATTCCACTCACTGTCTAGAAAGTAAACATGTAATGTCGTCCACACAAGTAAAAGAAGGGTTTGCAAGCGTAATAAAGTGTATGCAAAATTTTGCGAGTATACTCCTTTTGTACAATCCTCCCAAATCAACCTATCCTTAATAGAGGTAATGTTTTTTTTTGGGTATAGTGATAATAGAGGTAGTCTTTCCTAATGACACGAGAGCGAGAAGGTTCTAATATTTTTTTAAAGCAACAATTCAATAAAAAGAATAAAGAAGAGAAATACGATTAAAAAAATACACTTAAATACCAACTCAACACATTCATATAAAACACACATATAAATGTGAAATTCATTACATCCATATGCAGCTCATAATAATCAATAAAAATAAACACATGTTTAAAAATATACTAGTAGGATACATGTGCATACGCACGGGTGCTATCATGTTCTTTCTATGAATGAACTTAGAAATTATTAAATAGTCTGAATATTATCTCGTTAAAATAAAGACAAATTTAAAGTAGATAAAAAAGGAGTTTCAAATAAAAAAATAGATAAGTATTAAAATCTAGAAATGTAAAAGTATAATTTAAAATAATTTTGCATTTATCCCGTGGTTTTAATATGTTAGTATAGTGTTTTTATATATCGTTGTTGTTTATTCGTAGTTTTTATATATCGGTCACAAATATCCCATGTTTTATATATATCATTGCGAGCTTTATCCCCGTATTTTTATATATCGGTCTGCTTATCCCGTGTTTGTTTTTATGTATCGGTCTGCGATTATCTCATAGTTTCAATTGGTTATTTGAGTTGATTAGTAGATTATAGTAGATATATAGTAAAAGATAGATAGTAGATTATCAATAATAAATATTTATTTCGTTTTTTTTTATATATCAGTGACAATTATTTGTGCTTTTTAGGTATTAGTGACAAATATTTGTCACGTGTGTTTTAAATATTAATCAGTTTAAATAGCCATTAAGCCTTAATTAAAAAAATTATAATTATCAATGACAAATATTAATCTCGGGTATTTTTATATATCAATGCAGTTATCTCGTGTTTTCTTATATATCAGTATATCCCGTGTTTGTTTTTTTTATGTATCAATGCAGTCATCTCATAGTTTCAATTGATTATTTGAGTTGATTAGTAGATAGTAAAAGGAATATAATAGATATCAATAAGAAATATTTATTTCGTGTTTTTTATATACCAGTGACAAATATTTGTCCTTTTTAGGTATTAATAGTGACAAATATTTGTCACATTTTAAATATTAATCAGTTTAAATAGTGATTAAGCCTTAAAAAATTATAATTATCAATGGCAAATATTAATCTCGTGTATTTTTATATATGAATTCAGTCATCCCGTATTTTCTTATATATCAGTGTAGCTATCCCGTGTTTGTTTTTTATGTATCAATGCAGTCATCTCATTGTTTCAATTGATTATTTGAGTTGATTAGCAGATTATAGTAGACAGTAAAAGATAGATAGTAGATTATCGATAAGAAATATTTATTTCGTGTATTTTTATATATCAGTGACAATTATTTGTCCTTTTTAGGTATTAGTGACAAATACTTGAGACACGTGCTTTAAACATTAATCATTTTAAATATTCATTAAGCCTTAAAAAAATTTTGATTATCAATGGCAAATATTAATCTCGTGTTTTTTCATATATCACTGCAGTTACCCTGTGTTTTCTTATATCTCAGTGCAAATATCTCGTAATTTCAATTGATTATTTTAGTTGATTAGTAGGTAGTAAATTATCAATAAGAAATATTTATTTTATATTAATTAGTAGTTTAAATAGCCATTAAGCGTTCTTGTTTTTTTTACATAGTAGGTTTATAGTAGTCTTCAAAAATTATAACTTTCACTGCAGTTATCCCGTGTTTTTTTTATATATCAGTGCAGTTAGCTTGTAATTTTAATTGATTATTTTAGTTGATTAGTAGATTATGGTAAATAACGAAAGTTAGATAGTAAATTACCAATAGGAAAAATTTGTTTAGATTAATTAGTAGTTTAGATTAGTCATTAAGCCTTCTTAATTATTTAGATAGTAGGTGATCGTACCTGACCAATGAAGTGATGAAGTTGTTGTTGCTTCGTCGAATGGGCCGGTCGTTGAGGGGGTTGAAAGGACCGGTCCTGGCTTCACGCGTTGAGCACCTCGGGTGGTACCTGCAAAGACACTCCGACGATCTAGTGAGAGGTCGCTCGGGCAGATAGCACAAGGTTAGAGAACGTACCTGATGCCATATGCGAATGGCGTATATATACTGCGAGGTCCGACCGTTAGCGAGATTTTCGGCCGGCGAGAATTGCGCTCCAAGCAGCGTGTTTGGGCCGATCGAGTTGGGCTGGGCCGCAGGTCCAATTGCTGTTGGCAGTTCTCGTATTTGCTGATACACCCAGGAACAGTTGCCCCCCAAGCCTAGGTCGCTTAAGAGCGGGCTGAGGCTTGAATCGATGCCCCCAGGAGTGAAGTTACTTTGATGAAACGGACGCGGCCGTTTGCTTTTTCTACGGGGCGGTGTCGACCGCCACACAACCATCGGCCGCTTTGGCTTTGTCGTGGCGGGTTGGTCTTTCCTGACATTTAAGACGTGACGTTTGGTGTTTCCGAGGTTGTCTGGAGACAACCATTGGCGAGAAGATGAAACGTTGCGACGCTTCGTCTCCCGGTCCCCTTCGCGCCATGGGTCTTCACTATAAATACCACTTCAGATGAGTTCATATCTCGCACTTTCCTGATTTGCTCACAATGACCGATTCGCCTCGCGCGACTCTCGCATCCAGTAGTCGCTTTGCTTTCTCGCGACCGACCCACAACAACTGTTCAAGGTATGGATCGATCTCAATTCTTTCTTTGTTCAAGCTTTGAGTTCTTATTTGAATGGGTTTCGTGCCATTCCACACCTTGTGATAGGGGGTGTCAGGTCAGGGGACGGCCGAGTCGCCCCCTCTCATGAGTATTCTGCTCGATCGACCTGACTCGAGCCCTTTATCACAGGTCTTTTTGTATGCCACGGACGAAACTTACCGCCCGTATTCCCGGAAAACCACCGCAGTCTTTCGCTACATACATGTCTAGGCCGGGCGAGTCCAATGCCCCTGAAGCGGAGTCTAAGTCGTCTTCGGGTGACAAAAATGCTGATTCTTCGAGCAGTACTTCTACGAGCAGCACCAACTCCAGCTCCCACTCTTCTTCTCACTCTACTGTTCGGTCGAGTAACCCTGCACCACCATCGGTCGATGCCCCCGGCGCTGAACAAGATGAGTATGTCGAGGTGGTCGACCTAGATGATGATGAGGAACCGAGAGCCGTCCAGGTCGAGGACGAGGTTATGCCTGAAGCCGGAGACGGCCGAGATGAAGCGGCTAATGAAGAGATCGTCCAGCCCGCTGCTAGTTTCTCGGTAGAGGCCAACAACGGCGAGGGTCGAATGGAGAAGCGGCCGATGTTCAGCCTGATATAGCCCGAGACCCCTCTGATATGTCTTGGGTATCCGACACTCTTCGGGCGCACAGGAGTATGCTGACGGTCGATCACTACGCCTTGCCTGACATTCAGCGTTATTTCGCCGACTCACCAGGCTGGAAAGTGAGAGGCATGAAAGCCGGCCAAGATATTGCCACTTACTCCCAGTTTCTGAAATTCACCATGTACCGGATCGTGGCCGAGAGAATGAAGGTCGTTCCTCCTTTCACTGAGTTCCAACGTGACGTCCTGCGTCATATTGGGGTCGCCCCCTCTCAGCTCCATCCGAACGCATGGGCGTTCCTCAAAACCTTTGAAGTCTTGCTAACCAAGCTTGGTCGGCCGGTGTCGATCATGCTTTTCTTCACTCTCTTTGAGCTAAGCTGGCTCAGGGAGAAAGCGAACAAAGAGAAGAGGGAGCAGGTCTCCTTCAAGATGCAGAAGACCCATCACCGATTCTTCAAAGCTTACCAAGAGTCGCTTGGCTCGGCCTGGAGAGGCCACTACTTCTGGGTCGTTCCAACCAAGGAGGCCGGTATGGCCATTTCTGAGATCCAGCCGGATGGGATGCTCGGTCCCCCATTCTTCCCAATCATGTGGAACGAAGCCCACTTCTTCAGGAGGCCGGGCGATTACATTTACTCTGTCAAAGATCTGGGGGAGGCCGACCTGGAGTCTTTGGAGATGATTAAGGCGCTGGCGAGCATGATGCGTCCAGATCCTAAGGGCGACATACCTTGCCGACCCTTTGTCTTGTACGAAGGCTATGAACTGGAGGCCGAGATTGGTTCGCTTTTGAACTTTTCTGTCCTTATATTCTGTTGTTGACTTTCTCTTTTTTCTTTTAACTCATGACTCGTTACTTTGCAGAAAGAATGGCCGGCAAAAGCTGGAACCGCCGCCTCATCCCCGAAGCCCGGCGAGGGGCTAAAAGATATGACGCTTCTCGGCCGGGGGATAACCCCGAATCTTCCTCAAAAGTCCCCCACACCCCTAAGAGCCAAGGAAAGAAGCCGGTCGGCAGGCCTCGGTCGCCTCCTCCCAGTGCCGATCGCTCACCCAAGCGGGCCAAGCGCGATTGTCGGGTTCCGGCCCCTGCGACGGAGGAGGTTCCCATCATCTCGCTCGAAAGCTTGGGTGCGGCCGATCTGGAGCAGTACCGAAGGAAACCCATGGCGCTCTGCGCTTCTCTCTGCATGGGGGTCGAGAAGGTCATGGCGGAGCTGGTGGCCGAATCTGATGGTAATTCTATTTTCTTAGTCTTGTACTTTTCATTTACCTTTGTTCGACCGACTAACAACCCGTCGACCTGAATCTTCGCAGGGAAGGACAAGGCCCTATCTGAGGCGCAGCTAAAGTATGACAAGCTCCTCCAGTCGAAGAAGGAGGCCCTTAAGCTAGAGGCCGTTACGTCGACGGTGCATCTGAAGATGAAATTCTACGGCAAGGACGACCAGGTAGTTACCCTGGCGGCCGACCTAGAGGCAGCAAGACGGTGCCACGATCTGTATCAACAAATTTGCGATGAGGTAGACCTTGGCCCAAATGTTCGAAGCACTGGTGAAGGCCACCAAGTCAATGTCACTGATCTGGATGCTCGGTGCCACGTTTGAATGTAATGAGCAATTTGAGTGTAATGAACGACCGATCTATGAATGAAAAGCAAGCAGGCGCTCTTTTTCCCACCGGGTTTTTTACGGAGGCCTGACCTTTAGAAATATGATGTGTTCTTTACTTTCTCGCAAGAATGTATGACCGGTCGCTCAAGATTGCCCGTGGCAAAGGAGCGATCGAAGATTATCAACTGGATCAAACATAAACGGATCGTCGAAACGATCCAAACCGAGCGACCATCGAAATGGTCCCAACCGAGTGCCATCGAAATGGCCCAAGGGTTAGATAGCCCGCAAACAACGGTCACCGAGTTGACTCAAACGAGCGCCATCGAAAATGGCCCAAGGGTTAAGTGATAACTGATAAACTCTAATTAAGTGCATTTTTAGAGATGTTTTTGAATTACTTTTAGAACAATTATTAGCAGTTATTTGAATCATTGACTTACATTTGCTATTTATTTTTGCAGAGAAGAAGATAATGTGAAAAGAACAAAAATTCAATCTAATGACACTCAAATCATCAATTATATATATGGGCTAGCAAATATAGAATTGGGTGTGGATTTAGTAAAAAGAAAGGCCCAAATCCATGGAAGCCCACCTCTAAAGGTAAAGCACATGAGCAACACATCAGGAAAAGGAGGGAATAGTGCCGGGAATTGAATTGGGGGACGCACGCAACCCTAGGGAAGAAAGAAAGGAATAAAACGTGAATGAAAGGAAGAATTGAGGGGGGGATACAGTGCCGTGCATCTCACAGATATATATATATATATATATATAATAGTCCTGCAACAGTGAGGAGGGAGAGAGAAATCAGAGGAACAGTAACGGACCGGTCGCACAGAAGGGAGGAGCCAGACAGTAACGAAAAACCACGCATCGGCAACAGTAACATAGACGGTGAGAGAGGAAGATTTTGGGTACTCGTTCTTGACACTGTGAGAGAGCTCTGGAGCAGAAAAAAGAGACTGAAGACTCAGAATAATAATTTCTCTAATTTCCGGGTTATTTTTATTTCTGTAATTCATGACTCTAATTTCTATTTTATTGTTCTTGATACCTATGGATACCTAAGTCCTCTTCTAGGGTCTTAGGTGAATCTTGCATGATTAGAGACCTTTTTATGTTCTAATTTCTAGTTTGAATTCCTGTTTTTATTTTAATTGATATTGTCCTATTGTTTTTATCACATGATTAGGATTAGCTACCCTTTGCATGTTTATAATCAATTAGTTGATCAACGACCGTACTGCAATTAGTTGGTGGACCTATAGGATAATTGGGGCTATAATTAGGGCATGACCAAACCATAATTTAGTCTTCCAATCATTCAACCTTTTTGCTCTTTATGCTTTTCCTGAATTTAAATTCTTGCATGACCAAACGGGGGTTAATTTAGGAAAAAGAATATTAATCACGAATGACCAAACGGATTAGTAGTTTTAGTAAGGGATTGGTAATTAAATAGAATAAGGGAATTCAGGTAGAATTAGACATAAGGGAATCGAAGCTTGCAAGTGAAACCGTGACTCTAGGTCTCTCTCCATTGATTAAACTTTGTATTTTAATTCTTACTATTTATATCTTTTTATTTTAGTTTCTATAACCTTCAAATTATTGTTTCGTCTAAACAATATATAATCTTGACTAGTTTAGTACTTGTTAATTAATCCCTGTGGACACGATAATCTTTTATACTACTTCTGCGAAAGAGTACACTTGCTCTAAGTGTGTTTTTAACGCAACAATAACCCAACAAAACAGGTCGTCGAAACGACCTACATCGAGAGATCATCGAAATGATCCCAACGGGTGCCATCGAAATGGTCCCAATCGAGTGCCATCAAAATGGCCCAAGGGTTAAAACCCGCAAACCTTAGATCGTCGAAACGATCTGAATCGAGCGACCGTCGAAACGGTCCCAACCGAGCGCCATCGAAAATGGCCCAACAGCGCTAGGTCGTTGAAACGATCTACCCTAAATGCCATCGAAAGGGCCTACTTGAAGGTCGCCGAGCGATCCAAGGCCCCGTTGGGATATTAACTTATCAAGGAATGGATGCTTTCGAAATAAGCGTGAATATCGACCGAACGGTCTTAAAGCTCAAAGACTTAGAGAAAAATAAACATACAAGGCGCGCAAAGAAAAGCGACCGAAAACGAGCGCTATCGAAGTAGCACGAAACGGCCGCCGAGCGGCCCACAAGTTCAAAATGAATAAGGCGAATAAATGCAAGAAGTACGCAGACATAGCGATATAAATTTGAACGGGCGTAATTGAAAGCAAGTAAAGATTGTCATTACAAATATGGGGCCTTGCCAAGCCGAGCGCCCACGATAGAAGAACCGCACGGCGCGTAAAAATTGTCGGGCCCGAAGGCAAGTTAAAGTTACAAAATTACACCGCTTTCGCAGCGGGCTTCAAAAGAGAATGGTGGTGGGCGGCGAATGACGTTGCCTTGCTCGTCATATTCTGCAGGCAACATGATCTTATTGTTGTCGACATAGTGCGTGGGCTTGATCATCTTGTCATCAAAGTTGAGCTTCAGATCGATATTCAATACCCGCGCCTGGCCAAGAGCATTGTAAAATTGCTCAATTGCGGCCTCCTGACCGGCCTGGGCCACCATTAGGATCTTTTTCTCCAGCTCGGCTTTCTCTGCCACCCAACTGGCCTCTCGCCTTCCCGCGGCCTCAAGGTCGCCCTTCAAAGTTGTGACCTGAGCAGCGAGCTCCTTGTTCCTCTTTGCCAGCTTGGCCCGGTCTTCCTCCCCCCGTTTAAGGGCCTCCTTCTTCGACTGGAGGAGCTTGTCATACTTTAGTTGCGCCTCAGATAGGGCCTTGTCCTTCCCTGCGAAGATTCAGGTCGACGGGTTGTTAGTCGGTCGAACAAAGGTAAATGAAAAGTACAAGACTAAGAAAATAGAATTACCATCGATTCGCCACCACCCGCCATGACCTTCTCGACCCCCATGCAGAGAGAAGCGCAGAGCGCCATGGGTTTCCTTCGGTACTGCTCCAGATCGGCCGCACCCAAGCTTTCGAGCGAGATGATGGGAACCTCCTCCGTCGCAGGGGCCGGAACCCGACAATCGCGCTTGGCCCGCTTGGGTGAGCGATCGGCACTGGGAGGAGGCGACCGAGGCCTGCCGACCGGCTTCTTTCCTTGGCTCTTAGGGGTGTGGGGGACTTTTGAGGAAGATTCGGGGTTATCCCCCGGCCGAGAAGCGTCATATCTTTTAGCCCCTCCTTCGAGCTTCAGGACGGAAGCGAGCAGTTCCCAGCTTTTGCCGGCCATTCTTTCTGAATGAGCTCTTCAATGTCATCTTTGAGGGCCACACAGTCGTTAGTATCGTGCCCCTTACTCTTGTGGTAGCGGCAGTATCTTTTAGTCGGCCGTGCCCCCTTCTTGAGCACGAGTGGTTCAGGTCGCTTAACTCCCATAAACTCATTGTTCTGACACTCGCTATAGATCTGCGCAATAGAGGTGTTGAGTCGAGTGCGATGATCGAACTTCTTATCACGAAAGTCCGGCCGATTGTCGCGGCGACTTTCATATCCTTTGGCCGGCCTGCTGCTTTCCTCTGTAGGTCGTGCACGGGCGGCCTTTCTTGCTGCCAAGGTTTCTTCATATGCCATGTGGACGTTCGCCCTCGTTAAGAAGTAGCTGAGATCTTGGTAATGGTTAAGAGTGAATTCTTCTACGAACCGGTGGTCCGGTCGAATGCCACGCTTCAGATATTTCAACTTGTCCTTATCTGACAAGTCACGCAATGAACTTCGGCCGATGATTGAACCGGTCGATATACTGTCTCAACGTCTCATTCTCACCTTGAACGACAGAGTCCAAGTATTCCTCGTATCGGTATTGGCACCGGTTGGCAGTGTAGTGAGACAAGAAGATTCTGATCAGGTCGTCCCATGAGGAGATGGAATTGGGTCGCAGAGACTCCCACCATTCCAATGCTCGGCCGTCCAGAGACTGGGGAAAGAGCTCACGCATTTCATGGTCGGTCCCAATTCCCTATAGCAGCAGTAATTATTGAAGTAACGGAGATGCTTGTCTGGATCTCCTCGGCCGTCAAACTTGTTGAGATTGGGCGGCTTGCGGAGATCTCTCGGAATCTTATAACGCCTGATCTCCCTGGAGAACGGGCCATGTTCATTCTGAATGCCGTTCGACCCAAAGGGTTGCATTGCGAGGCATGCCTCGCTTGCCGGCATTCCATAGAATCCTCCGGATGGGCGATTGGCGGTAGGCGAGGAGGCCTTACGGTCGCCGCCTTGGCCTCTCCTAGGCCGATCGCGAAACGCCCCTAATTCTTCCATTTCGTAATCTTCCACTCTTCACGAGAATCCCAAGATCCGCTTCTCGACCGACGTGACCGGACGACTCATTAGAAGAGTATCTCGGTGGGCGGCGGCGCGGTGTCGGGGCGGTAGCTAGAATCTTCATAGTCATCGGACATCGAACGCGCGTCTCGCGCTCTGCTTTCGGGGCGACTGCGTGCCACCGCTTCTTCCGGCCGAGAACGATGAGTAGTGCTCTCTCGGCGTGAAATGCTCCTTCGAGGAGGAGCGGTGTCTTCGCGCGGCCGGCGGCGCGAAAGGTTCTTCTCCGTCTTCGCACGCGCGCCCGAATCGAACCTCTTTCATACTTTGGGAGATGAGTGCATCTCGATGCGCGATCACTGATTCTTGTTTTGCAAGATCTCGCAAAACGGCTTGAGTAACATGGTCGGCAGAGGTTCCTGGATGCCCGCTTCAATCAGCTCGGGCGGCAAGTCTCCAGGAACGGGCGGATGGATTTGCTGGAGGACCGGTCCACGACCGTTGTGCACCGAAGGTTCTTGTCGTGGAAGTCCTTGAGATTCGTGGATCGTGGCGGCGCCACGCCCCCGGTTCTGCTGCTGATTCTCGCCGAGGATTGAGTCGAAAGTGGCCCGTGCGGGGCCGGTCGCGTGGAGCCATGAATGAGGTAGGATAGCGCACGGGCCTCCCACTGTGGTCGCCAATTGATCGTACCTGACCAATGAAGTGATGAAGTTGTTGTTGCTTCGTCGAATGGGCCGGTCGTTGAGGGGGTTGAAAGGACCGGTCCTGGCTTCACGCGTTGAGCACCTCGGGTGGTACCTGCAAAGACACTCCGACGATCTAGTGAGAGGTCGCTCGCGGATAGCACAAGGTTAGAGAACGCACGATGCCATATGCGAATGGCGATATATCTCGCGAGGTCCGACCGTTAGCGAGATTTTCGCCGCGCGAAATTGCGCTCCAAGCAGCGTGTTTGGGCCGATCGAGTTGGGCTGGGCCGCAGGTCCAATTGCTGTTGGCAGTTCTCGTATTTGCTGATACACCCAGGAACAGTAGGTTTATTTATAGTAGTCTTAAAAAATTATAATTATCAATGACAAATATTGATCATGTGTATTTTTATATATCACTACAGTTATCCCGTGTTTTTATATATCAGTGCAGTTATGTCGTAGTTTCCATTGATTATTTTAGTTGATTAGTATATTATAGTAGATAGTAAAATAGAGATAGTAGATTATCAATAAGAAATATTTGTTTTAAATATTAATCAGTAGTTTAAATAGTCATTAAATTTTCTTATTTTTTAGATTGTTAGTTAAAAAAATAAAAGTTGAGTGATAGGAGAAAGAGAATAATTGTTTATGAGAAAAATAAAAGTAAAGTAAAAAGAAAAAAGGATGAAAGAGAGTGTAAGAAGAAAAAGTAAGAGTGTGAGAAATATTGAGAAATGTGAGATTGAAAGAGAGAGTGGGAAAGGAAGAGAAAATGGAATAAAAAAATGAAAAAAAAAGTGATGATGTGTAGAAAAATGAAGATGTCTATAATTGTCATTTTGTAAGTTTTGTATTTTATTAAATAGATATTAGATTAGATAGATTAGATTAGATATTAGATTAGATAGCAGACAAAAGTTCTACTGTTACAACTCTATATCCAATAATGAAATTTTTTCCTTACCATTTGCATAACCTAAGGGTATGTATGGGTGAAGAAAAGTTTTGGAAGGGATTCTGTCAAAAAAAAAAGAGTTTTGGAAGGGATTAGAGCGAATGATTTATTTTTCAATTCTATATTTAGCAAGCTATACAATGTTACTAAATAAAAATGAAGTGTGATTAATAATGTTATGTTACTATCTATCACGTTACTTTTTCAATTTTTAACATCTCAAATAAATAATAAACGATAGACCAAGGCCTCCAAATCCCTTCCCTCCAAAATGCTTTCAAATTCCCCTCCCAAACATGCCTTTAATAATAAAATAAAAGAGTTATCATCTATCTAATACTCGATCAACATATACCAAGAAGCTCATAAAAATATGCAAAAAAAAGTAGCTACTAAGTACTAGAGTAGCTATTGGATAAAAGTTAAAATAGGGGACATTCCAGTAATTATATTCACAAAGCCCTATGAAGTCGAAGTTACCATTAGAGAACCAATACCAAGACACTCGAGAATTTTCTTCAACACTTCTAACCACCACAAGAATAATAATTCAAGTTCAGACACATTCATTCGAAGAATTTTTTTAAAATAAAACCCCTCCCCCCACACTCACAAGGGTCACAACTAGGAACCCTAAAACAAAGGGGTTTTGCTATATTTTTTCAATACAACATTAATTTGAAATAAATTGAAAGTTGGAGAAAGAATAACAAAAAAGGTTCAATACCCCACAACCCCATGATTTTGCTCTCAGCCAAAACAAGAAAAATGGAGAGGAAGATGAGAAACTTACATCAAAAAGCTATCAAAAGCTTGTCCTTATCACCACCAACAACTTTCCCCTTGAAGCCTTCCTCAAAATCTCACTCTAGTCTTCCTAAATTTTCACTTATTCTTCTTGGTTTTCAAGCACCCACACTTCAAAGCTTTTGAAAATGGAAGGAATTGTGTGCTTAAAATTTTAAGGTGAAATTATAGATTTGGTTTCCTTATTTTCAAACATTTAGATGGTCCCCCTATTTTAAAACTCAGACATTTAGTTCCACTATTTTAAAAAATTCAGACATTTAGTCTAAGGAGTTTTTTTTTTGATGATTTGAAGGTCTGTCCAAGAAAAAAATTGACGTGGCACTCACCACATGACATGGAACCTGATGTTGTCCCCACAAGTGGCTGCCACGTCATTTATTGATCCAGCTTAGCACATTTCGAAATATATCAATGAAAAAATAATTAAAATAACTTAAAAGTTAGACAATTTATTAGGTTTCTCGTTTTAGAAATTTGTAATGTAATTAAACAACTTAATAAGTCTTTTATATTTTAGGCTAAATTACACCAGAGGTCGTTTAATGTATTTAATTATAACAAGTTGGTCCTTTAATGTAACATCCCTAATTTCGTTAATTTCGAATTAAGAAATTAACGAGTGATTTATTACTCAAGTAGGTAGTAAATCAAGTCACGGATATGAGGTTGTCACGAAAACAAATTATAATTGCTTGAGTATATAATTTAAATGCATTACTGAGTGGAAATTAGAACACTAAGGGTATTTTAGTCGTTATACCACTCACACTAAATGAGATCCAAGACCCAAAAATATCCAAACACTCTCTTATTCCTCACTTAAAGAAAGGGAAAGTAAGAAAGATAAAGAGAGAAAGAGAGAAGGAACCGAAGAAAAGAGAAAAAGAAAGAAACAGAGAGAGAAAAAGAGAGGACCCGAGAGAGAGGAAGAAACGAGGAAGAAGAAGAGGTGAAGGGATCTCCATGGATCCTCCATGCTAGTAAGTAATCTCTCCACCATTCCACTCCATTTTCAATTCTCTTTCCATTGGTACAAGTTTCATTAACTGATTCCTCCTCAATCTCATTTTGCCATGGGAGACCCATTCAAGCTCAAAGATGAAGATTAGAGGAGTTTTGGGTATTTGGTGGCTTGTATGTGGATATTGAAGCTAGCTTAAGGTTTGGGAAGCTCAAGTTAGGGTTTTAGATGCTTGGGTTTCGGATTTTGAAGATTAGGAGCGTTTCCCCTTGCTGTTTGGTTCGTGGAACAGAAGGAGGGGAGGGTTGAGCTGCTGTTTTTTTTTCAATTGGGAGCTGTTTGGGAGCTTTTGGAACGGTTCTGTTTGAGTTCGTGAAGTTTCGGAGCTAGTTCGGTGTTTCGGATTCGGAAACACTCGGTATTTCGTGATTTTCATCACGATAGGTGAGTTTTACTCGCTTAGGATTTTTGTTTTATGTTGTGTTGACTGGTTGATTGCGTTTCGTAAATTTTGAGTCGCGAAAACCGCAAATTTGGTCTTGAACTCGCTGTTTTAGAAAATCTGGACACAGCTTCGGTTTCTTTAGAACTGGGACTGTTCAGTTAGTCCAAAAATTATGTTTCTGATTGTTTTTGAAAATAGACTTCACGCCGGTCGTTTTGGCACTAGTTTCGTTAAATTTGGAGTTGTGTAGCTCAAGTTATGAGTGTCTCAAGTTATGTCAAATTTCTGAAATCAAACTGTGTATAGGTTCAGTTTTTCAGGTCTTGAGTTTTCAATTGAACTCCGTTTTAAATAATTCTTGTTTCGTTGGAAATTAGACAAAAAGTCCTTCGAAATAGGCACAAGAATAACTTGATTTGACTGTGTATTGAGAGAGAACAATTAGTTACAAGTTTCACTTTTGTAACAGTAACGATTTTGCACCAGCCACATTGTTTTAGCCATAACTCTCTGAATACCTGTCATATCAGTGTGGGACTTGAACCATTGGAAAATAGACAAAATTATCTACACATTAGGCACTGGTTTGGATGGTTTTGGTTAGAAATTGAATAAGTTATGCTCATTCAAAAACTGCACAGAGATGCTGTCCAGAATACATTCGGTTTAGAAGCGGTTGAACGAGTTCGGGATGAGTTCGTGAGGTTTTCAGAATCGTTTGAACTTCAAGAAGTTTCGGTTTGTGTGATTTTCATCACACGAGGTGAGTTTTACTCACGTTTAGGGAATTTTAAATATTATTTTGTGTTACGTTTGAATGATTTCAAAATTCGGAGTTTCGCAAATTTTCGAGTCAAAAACGGTATTTTACAAAAACATTACGCGTGTTGGAAATTTAAAAAGAAACCATATTATTTTGAGTGTTGAATTCTTGTGCTGGATTGGGATTTATGTATGTGGTTGTAAATTGTCTGGACTGGTTATACAGGTAAGTATTTTTTTGGGATGTCCATATTTCAGAGGAAACTCTGCCGAATTTTCGTTAGAAATTTTGATACATGTTCAAAGTGGTTTTGAATTAAACGGTTAATGTTACGAATATTTCAGAAATCCTAGAGTATGCGTGTAGGAACCCAATGTTTTATAACTTAAATGTTGATTGGATTGATTTCATGAATTCATTGATATTATAACCTATCATAGAATGAGTTATGGTTGTATATATGTAAAGTGAATTGAACAAAATGTTCCATTTCTTAATTTATAATTGGCTCGGGATGATTATGTTCATCTAAACCGGCCCACATTTCACGATATATAAGAAATATCGAATTGAGGTGACGACCTCCATGCGTTAGTACACTAGGAGAGGGAAGTCATGCGCCCTGGTCCTAGGCCCCCATGTTAAAATTAAAGCTATTCCCCTTTAAGAGTTGTACACTTATTGGCTATGTTGGGGTTCACCCATGCTTCCTTGTGTTGTTGGTGATGTACTAGAATTGATAAAACTTTTAAATGTGTATATTGTGATTTTGTCACTCAAGCTTCCTTAGGTTGTTGGTGACATGTCACAAGTGATTAATAAAGAGGATAGTGCATAGCCATCAAGAATTGGGCTATGAACTATAGATAAGTAATTTAAGTTGTACATAGTCATCAAGAATCGGACTATGAACTCTTATGTAATTCAGTTGTCGGATTACACATGATTGATTGTATGTTGTAATTCTTTTTGAATTACTAATTATGGTTTTATAAATGGACCGAGTGATAGGTAAGTGGTCACGGTAAGACTCACTGAGATTTGTTATCTCACCCTACAAATGTTGTTGTTTTACAGAGAAACAGGGAAAGAAGATCCTTTATGGCACGAGTGGATGGCGTGCTCGAGAAGGAAATTGAAGATGTAGTTCTTCTAGTTTTAGTTATGTTTACCCTTGTTATCTTTGTATTCGATTTATAACTTGAATTTGTATTTGAGTTATGTAATCGTTTCCGCTGTTGTCTTGTTTTGGGATATTGAACTTTTGACTATATTATGTTTACGACTCTTTGATTTGGATTCGAGAGTTTTTGGTCAAATCAATATCTGAAACAAAAAATTTTATACTCTGATGTATGTCATTAGGTACACTTTAGTATTTCTACTAGATAGAAATATGAGGGTATTACATTTAAGATTGTTCTGTACAACTTAGATCCTTTAAGTTATTTAATTGTAATGATTTGGTGCTGAAAAATGTAAGTTATTCGGGTTTTAAAAGTTACAATTAAATAACTTAAAGGAACAACTTGTTACAATTTAAAAATGTAAAGGACCTCTTGTGTAATGTTGCCCATATTTTATGATGCAGTATTATCCTTTTAGCCCTAATCTCTTCTCACCCTCTCAAATCGAAAAAGATGAAAACGATAGAAACCATATGCAACTCAGAAACGCAGAAACCTGTTTGTGAATATCAAAATCAAGTCCAACCCTTAATCAAAAATGCAGAAAATTTGTTTGTCAAAACCCATAATTTCGGTATAAACTAGATGTAGATCTGTGATGCACACAATTGAGAAAACAGACCCATATTGCTAGAGAGAAAATGTGATTCTGATGGATCCTAACAGCAAATCAAAACAATGAATTCAAGAGAGATGTAGACGAACCCTTGAAAGAAAAACAGAATAAAAAAGGGAAAAGAAAAAAAACAAACTAAAAAATTGAAAACAAGAGAATAACAGAGTCAAGATTTGGGGAAAACCATATTTATGGGTTTTACACAGAAACCAAATTGAGGAAATATATGAGAGGGAGAGTTGAGAGAAAGATGGGAGAGAAGAGGGAGCACTAAGAGAGAATCTCAAGGCAGAGGAGGACTGGTCTCTGGGTTATTGAAGAAGAAGATGAAGTAGAGGGTGAGAAGAGATGTTACAGTTCGAATGATTATTGTTGTTGACGAATAAGACTAGGATTTTTGAGAGGGCGGGAAGAGATCATGGCTCTAGATTGGAATTATTTTTTAGGTGGTGCGATTAGGACTTTGATAGGATTGTTGAATTACAAAAGTTAATAAATAGGCTAACTTTTAAATTATTTTAGTGAAAAAAGTTTTTTAAGTTTTTTTAATTATAGCATAAAAAATTTATTTTAATTATTAATATTAAATATTAAATGGGATGCTGATTGGATCACAAAATGACGTGGCAGCCACATGTGTGCCAACAACGGGTGCCACATCATTTAATAAGGGCCACACAATTTTTTTTACAGATTTCTAAATTAAAAAAATGTAAAAATCTTTCTTTGGACAAAAGTCAATTTTTATATCCATCCAACCTTTATCCCCTCTCTTAGTTCTCATTGAATGGAAGATTTTTTGTGCCACAATAATATCATCTTGCCCATGCCTTCTAGGAATAAAGGCACATTGAGCAGGACCAACCAAATGATTTAGGGTATCTCTAATTATATAGGATATGATCTGTAATGGTTTTGTAGGACACATTACATAGGTCAATGGGTCTAAAATGTTTCATGGAGGTCACCATACCAATCTTGGGGATAAGAGTGATAAAGGTCTTGTTTATATCTGCCACCACCTCAGGATTATCGAAAATCTTGTGAATTAAGCTACAAAAAGAGGTACATAGGAGCTTCCATTGACTCTGAAAGAAAATGGCCTAAAAACCATCAGAACCAGGAGCTTTAAAGGGGCCAAAGCTCTTGATGGTGTTATAGATCTCCTCATTCAAGGTTGCCTCATCAAGAGTAGGGAAGTAATCATGTAGAGGATCAGAAGCACCATTCCCCTGGGTTGAAAACAGATCTTAGAAGTATTTAGTTTCATTCTGCTCAAGCTCCCTAAATTCTTCAATCCAAACCCCCGCCTCATTTTGGAGAGAAGTAGCATGGTTTCTTCTTCTATGGATGATAGTAACTCCATGAATGTAACGAGTATTTCCATCAATGAATTCAAACCATTTGGCTCTTGACTTTTGGTACCAAAAGATCTCCTCTTGGGCTAAGATTTCTTCATATTGTTGCCAACTTTTGTTTTGGCGTAGTAAGATGCCATGGTTCCAACCTCTAGCAAGCTTTATATCAATCTGCCTCAACTACCCTTGTGATTGTCTCTTCTTCTCGTAAATATGGACAAAAGTGCTTTTGTTCCAATTTTTGAGAACTTGTTGGGTGGTCACTCACAAGTTTATTGGGGAACTCAGACTTGTTCCACGCTTCATTCACAATTCTATCATTTTCAAAGCGGCCAAGTGACAAAGGGGAAGCTCAAACTCAGTTACTGCAAAATCGAGGAGCAACTTACAGATGTTTTTACCAAGTCACTCAAGATTGAAAGATTCAAGAAACTGAGGAAAAAGTTGAATGTTATAGACAACAATAAACTAGCTTAAGGGGGGGTGTGTTAGTAGAGGTAATATTGTTTGTAATTGAATAATGGGAAATTGGTCTTGTGCCTAAGTCATTAGCCGTGTGTAGTAGTTTCAGATGTGTTGTATAAATACCTACACAACAGTTCAATAAAGATGTAGTTACAGTTTTGTTTTTTATATATTCAACGGGGCTGGTAATCCAGAATCCAGAATACACATATGCGACAGCCCCTAGATTTGATCACAAAGGAGGGACACGAAACAAAGCTCTCATATTACCAAGATGAAGGATTTGTAATCCAAGAAGATAACTTATACATTCAAGGAGTTTATGTCAAATGTGTTTCAACATGATGATTCTACTTCTTTGCATAATATTTCTATTGATATTGGTGGTCATGTTCATCCATAATTTATACTAAAGGAATTATCTATGCAATATAACATAACGTGGAGAAATTAAGAGTTGAAAGTTTGATTCATGGTAATTACAAAAAACAAATATGGGTTTTTCGCCACAATATTGTTTTGTCATTGTCTAAAATATATTGACTTTACACTTTATAAAATGAGGACATATATAAAATTTCTAGACACTCTAAACCTTTCTGAATTGGTAAAATGCTGTTTGAAGTAAGTCACATTTACTTCAAGTGATTACAAAGATTTTGTTGAGTCATTTTCAAGGTACAAAAAGTTGAGTGATTTAGTTCTTCACAATTGTGAACTACAAAAAGGAAAAGAGAAAGTCCTATGTGTATCTAGTGATAAATTTACTAATCTAACCATGAGATTTGCAAGCTTGTTTGTGACCCTATCAAAGTTCCCATATCAACTCCCAAGTTGAAATCATTTGCTTATAGGGGTGAACTTACTTCTAGCAATAACCAACTCTTGGAGCATAATTTGGAGTTCCTTGAAGAAACAACCATCGATGTTTGGTGTCGTAACCTTATTCCCAATACTATAGAGACCTTGAAGAATTTTCTGAAAAGAATTAGTAATGGGCACTCATATCCTTTCGAGTCTTGGATAGGACATTGATCTTAAAAACTTCCTTAGTGGTCAAAAAGTCCACTTCTTCATTTTCCTTATAGACTCTTCTCTTCATCTTTAGATCCATCTCCAGAAATTTCTCCCGGCACGGGCACCTAATTAATTAGAAAAAAAAACTTAGATGCTAACAGCAAACTTTGATTCCATATTTTAGAGAATTTTGAATGCCTATGATTCTACCTTTCATATTACGAAATATTTTTCCAGGAAAATTCGTATAAAATCTGCAGTTTATAGTAGCTCAATATGATTCAATGGTAACTAAAAACCTATCAATGCATGTTGGTATGTGTAGTTTGAGAATAATTATAAATCAAGTTGAGAATTTAGTGTTGTGAAATACCTTTGGTACTTCGTTGATTTGATTTTGAGAATATCTCCATCTCCACCTTCATCTTCATCTTCATCTTCATCTTCACAGTTATTGTTGCCAGCAACCATATCCAATTAAAAATTTGAGTGTATGATAAAGATTAAAGCTGAAAATATTATTGATTTTGTTATAGGTTTGATGACATGTTTAAAAACTTTCATGTACTTTCACTTTATATAGTTACCAGACAACATGAAATATGTTAAAATTGAGGCAAAGGGAGATGAATGAAATATTTTAGGGAAATTATATTTTTGTTAGGAAATTTTTTGAAACAAATTGTAATATGTTTAAATTGAGGCAAAGGGGTATGAATGAAATATTTTAGGTAAATCATATCTTTGTTAGGACATTTTATGAAACAAAGAAAGACACAATGTACATTAAAATTAACATCATAACTCGGGATTCATCATTTTAAGTTAAGTGTTAGAAATTAGTTGTAAGATTCGTGTATGAATGAGTATGGAAGACAATAAAAATAAATTTATGCATTTATATAACAAGTCATTAATTATTGGATTTTAATTAAAAGATATGTGAAAAATATATGATTGGATTGAAGCAAAGGGATATGAATGAAATATTTTAAGTAAACTATACTAAACAATGTACATTAATTAAAAGCATTATTTTGAGTTCTGGATTTTAGGATAAGAGTTACATATTAGTTTAAGATACGAAAAAGGGCAAATATAGATGGTTAATTATTAAACGTATTAATCTTCTCTTTTACTTTTACTTTTTAACTGCACCTAATTTTAATTTAAAAGAGACATGTAACATCTCAAAAATCTGAGACTAAAAATAATTAGACTTTAAAATCAGCATATGATAATAATTTACATGATTAGAGTTGATTAGATCAATCTTTCAAAACTAATTCTAGGATATGTTAAATAATTTATTATTAACATAAGTTAGGTAAAAATAAATAAATAAAGACCTTTTATTCTATCTAAAATCTGTGTTAAAAAAATTGCAACAACTAACCAAGTATTGAGCATGTTTTGTATAGTGTCTGGTGAGAACAAACAATTTTTTAAGATGGAGAGAACTTCGTGAAACATGGTAATTAAGAAATAATTAAAATTTTATGTGTTGAACCCATTTGTTTTTTTTACTTTAGATAACAGTTTTACGTATAAATTATGAATGGCATGTGTTCAATGATTACACATGAATTTTGAAGCCATCTGAATATTTCATTTGATTATAAAAAATAATAATTTCCAAGCCAACGTAATCAATGTTCAATTACATGTTATGTTTTGATTTGAAAAAAAATGGTATATTGTCAAAATAAAATAGCAAGTTGTGGTTTTGACGGACAAATAAATAGAAACCTAATCAACGGTTGTTTCCAGTCTAAAAATGGCTTCTTCTACCGTTCTACTATGCAGGATCTAACAAATAAATACAAATCATTTCCAATAACCTCCACGTTGAGCTTCTCGCCTTGTATAATGGTCTCATATTTGCTTACTTATTAATTTATTTTATTAAGAAACATCATATTTTCTATTTTACTTTCTGAAGTGCGTCTAATTCTAAAAGAGACCTGCAAAATATTTGTTTAGACTGTGGAAAAAGGATAAGAGTGAAAAATGTTAGATAGATCATATTTATGTTAGGAAACTTTTCGAAAGGGAAGAAATAATATGCATTAATATTCACAGTATTACTTGGGATTCATCATTATAAGTAACGAGTTAAGGATTAGTTATAAGATATGTAAATGAAATTTTTTCTTAAAATGTAGAGATATTTATTTATAATACAATCCAACAGAAATACAACCACATAAATAGGAGATGCCATGTACATACTCCTCAGGTAATCTCCACAAAAAACACTAGCCTCTGCATTAGATATAATCCTCCTCTGAAATAGACTTGCTCGATTCGAGATTCTGTTCAAAAGGAGACGCCATGATAAAGATACCAATTTAGGTAGAGCACAACTATTCCACTCACTGTGCAGAAAGTAAACATGTAATGTCGTCCACACAAGTAAAGGAAGGGTTTGCAGGTGTAAAGTATGCAGAATTTTGGGAGTATACTCCTTTTGTACAATCCTCCCAAATCCATCTATCCTTAATAGAGGTAATGTTTTTTTTGGGTATAGTGATAATAGAGGTAATCTTTCCTAATGACACGAGAGCGAGAAGGTTCTAATATTTTTTTAAAGCAACAATTCAATAAAAATAATAAAGAAGAGAAATACGATTAAAAAAATACACTTAAATACCAACTCAACACATTCATTACATCCACATGCAGCTCATAATAATCAATAAAAATAAACACATGTTTTGAAATATATAGCATACAAAATGTTCTGCTGTTACAACTCTATACCCTATAATGAAATTTTTTCCTTACCATTTGCATAACCTAAGGGTATGTATGGGTGAAGAGTTTTGGAAGGGATTAGAGGGAATGATTTATTTTTCAATTCTATATTTAGCAAGCTATACAATGTTACTAAATAAAAATGAAGTGTGATTAAAAATGTTGTGTTACTATCTATCACGTTACTTTTTCAATTTTTAACATCTCAAATAAATATTAAACTACAGACCAAGGCCTCCAACTCCCTTCCCTCCAAAACGCTTTCAAATTCCCCTCCCAAACACACCTTTAATAATAAATAAAGGAGTTATCATCTATCTAACACTCGTTCAACATATTCCAAATAGCTCATAAAAATATGCATAAAAAGTAGCTACTAAGTACTAGAGTAGCTATTGGATAAAAGTTAAAATAGGGGACATTCCAGTAATTATATTCACAAAGCCCTATGAAGTAGAAGTTACAATTAGAGAACCGATACAAAGACACTCGAGAATTGGTCACAAAGCATAGAACCCTCAATGATGGTGGTTTTCATACCCTAAAATATTTTCATTAGACTAACAACCAACCGTTTTCAGTAACTCTAACTTCCAAAGTCAAAATTTCTTCAACACTTATTTTTTTTTTTGACTAAAGGAAACTCATATCATTTCATATAAATAATATTCGTAATAAATGTTGGACTAAAATCATGAATGTTGAGAGCTAACATACAATTTGGATACTCTAGCAAGAGAATGAACAACCAAATTTGCTTTCCTTCTAATAAAGCTAATCCTATAGCTTGAAAATTGAGCCAAAAAGGTTTTACAACTAGAAAGAATACCACCAACTTCATTATTGAGGATAGATTATTATTGATGTCATTCACTACGGATTGACAATCGATCTCAATAACTACGAAAGTGAATTTCTTTGCCTTTAAATAATGAAGAGTTTGTTTGAGACCTTCAACACTTCTAACCACCACAACAATAATAATACAAGTTCAGACACATTCGTTCGAAGACAAAATTTTAAATAAAACCCCCACCCCACACTCACATGGGTTACAACTAGGACCTCAAAAACAAAGGGGTTTTCCTCTATTTCTTCAATACAACATTATTTTGAAATAAATTCAAAGTTGGAGAAAGAATAACATAAAAGATCGAATACCCCACAACCCCCATCATTTTGCTCTCAGCCAAAATAAGAAAAATGGAGAGGAAGATGAGAAGAAACTTACAACTTTCCCCTTGAAGCCTTCCTCAAAATCTCACTCTAGTCTTCCTAAATTTTCACTTATTCTTCTTGGTTTTCAAGCACCCACACTTCAAAGCTTTTGAAAATGGAAGGAATTGTGTGCTTAAAATTTTAAGGTGAAATTATAGATTTGGTTTCCTTATTTTCAAACATTTAGATATTTGGTCCCCCTATTTTAAAACTCAGACATTTAGTTCTGCTATTTTAAAAAATTCAGACATTTAGTCTAAGGAGTTTTTTTTTTTTTTTTATGATTTGAAGGTCTGTCCAAGAAAAAAATTGACGTGGCCCTCATCACATGACGTGGAACCTGATGTTGTCCCCACAAGTAGCTGCCACGTCATTTATTGATCCAGTTAGCTTGCCTCGAAATATATCAATGAAAAAATAATTATAATAAATTAAAAGTGAGACAATTTATTTGGTTTCTCGTTTTAAAAATTTGTAATGTCATTAAACAACTTAAACAGTCTTTTATATTTTAGGCTAAATTACACCAGAGGTCGTTTAATGTATTTAATTATTACAAATTGGTCCTTTAAGATTGTTCTGTACGACCTAGGTCCTCTAAGTTATTTAATTTTAATGATTTGGTGATGAAAAATGTAAGTTATTCAGGATTTAAAAGTTACAATTAAATAACTTAAAGGAACAACTTGTTACAATTAAATAACTTAAAGGACCTAAGTGGTACGAAAAAAACTTAAAGGACCAACTAGTTACAATTAAATAACTTAAAGGACCTCTGGTGTAATTTTCCCATATTTTATGATGCAGTATTATCCTTTTAGCCCTAATCTCTTCTCACCATCTCATATCGAAATAGATGAAAACGATAGAAACCATATGCAACCCAGAAACACAGAAACCTGTTTGCGAATATCAAAATCAATTCCAACCCTTAATAAAAAATGCAGAAATTTGTTTGCCAAAAACCCATAATTTCTGATATAAACTAGATGTACATCTGTGATGCACACAATTGAGAAAACAGACCAAAATCGCGAGAGAGAAAATGTGATTCTGATGGGTACCCTATGCCATTGGGAAAATGAAGTTACTTTGCAACATAGACTCAAAATGCCATATTATATAAGCTTCATAATCATACAACATAGTTACGCACCTAGCAAGTAGATGGGACACTATTTGTTACAATTGGGTCATTACCTTGTAGTAAATTGGTCTAACGAAGTAGTTGGAATATTATTGTTTGTGTTGAAATGGAAATAAACAAATAAATACTCCACGGACACGTAATTAAAAAAAAGGAAAGACGTAATATATAATAAATATTTTAAACCGGTAATCAAAATGTGGTATAAAGCAGAAGAAGAAAACAGTTGTATTGGACATTCAATAGGAACTTGTGAAGAAGCCATCAAGGCCCCTCTTATCAAGATTTACTTCAAACTGGTTGCCTTGTGCCAGCCACATGTGTGCCAACATCGGGTGCCACGTCATTTAATGAGGGCCACACAGTTTTTTTTACAGATTTACAAATTAGAAAAAAAAAATTAAAATAGTGGAACCACTTGTCAGAATTTTTAAAAATAAAGAGACTAAAACTATAATTTCCAAATTTTTAAAAGGTGTTTATAAGAGAGAGAGAGATTGTGTGTGTCCCACAATCGGAGATGTCAAGAAAAGAGAGATTTTCTTTCTTAGTTTTTTTATCTTTAACTTAATATAGTCTATTATTTTTTATTACTAATCCATTTGTTTGATCAATAGTAATCAATAAAATAACTTTACCACCATAATCATTACTAAACCTCCAAAGTCATGACAACCATCCAATTAAGATTAGCACTACTCACTTAACAGTATAAAATTATATATCGGTCTACTAATAAATCGATAATGATTTTTTTATTCACCAAATAATAATATAATTATTTTAATTAACTATAATATTTTTCTACGGAAAAATATTATTTTCACTTCCCTGAGTTATATCCCACACACAGAAATCTCAGTTTAATTTTCATTGAATTCTGAGTTCTTTCAAAATTAAGTGACTGGTAAAATTTACATTGTAAATTACCAAAACACAATAAATTTTTTGTTTCTAAAACTTTCAAAGAAAAATTCACCAACACTTAAAAACATCATATCAACCACGATAATAGATGAATTGTATTGTGGCAATTAATGCGCACTTGTTTCAATATGTTTAATCATGTGGTAAGGTTGGATTTTGAATTGGATTTCTCAATTAAAATTTTCACTTTTCTCTCCTTTTGAATATCACTTCCATTCCCAATTCAAAGGTAATCATTTACCACCCATTTAGAATAAAGATATGAATTTTGTGAATAAAAATCTTTTTGGCACGCTATCACACTTTTGTGAAGAATTGGGGTTTAACATGACATATTGCACATACATATGGAATTGAGTTATATGATTGAGTTTTCTATTTTCCAGAAAGTTGGGAATAAAAGATACAGAAACAATTTGATATGATATTCAAAAGAGAGGATCTCGTTTAGCTCCAGAAAATCTTGTAGGGATTGGATTCTCGGTAGAGAGATCTTCAATAAAAAGATCTTCCAGAGAATATGTTAGAAGACTTCTTTCACTTTCCCTTAAATCATAGATTTTTTTAGGTAATTGTTTGAGGTACTATTTTCCAAATAAATAAATCAACTCAAGTGATATTAGTCTCAAAGTAAATTAATTTATATTTGAAGTTTTTGAATGTGTATTTTATGTGACTCAAACCATATTTAGGGACTAAATTGAATGAAAAATACTCATCAACACTAGTGAAAAAACAGGATTTAAAGTCGGATATTTCGGACTTTCAAAGTCGGATGTTCATCCGACTTCGAACAAGGCGACTTAGAAAGTAGGCGCGATTTAAAGTCGGGTGGGGATCTGACTTAAAAAGTCTGTTTTTAAGACGGATTAAACAGAGATATCCGACTTTAATTTTCTCTTGTATGCTGCGGTTCTGCTCTCGGTGGATCACTTTTAAAGTCGGACTAAACAGAGGGATCCGACTTTAAAAGTTTTATAAACATAAGTTTTTCTGCATATGGGCCACATGTCTTTCTTATCAATTATATTAGAATAGATATTCCACTCACATATAAACTTTCTTATCAACTATATTTCATTTTCTAGTTTCTACACCTTACAGTTCTCTAGCAGACCATAATAGCAAATAACACAAGGCCGGAATTAGACCATAAATAAGGTTCCTTATTCTGATGGTGATTGATACGGGTTATGAGTACATCATCAATGTTCAGCAAATAGGTAATTTATTATATATAGTGTCTACATTCGGTATTAGTTTATGGTCTAATATTATATGCTAATATGACTATTCATATAGCTTTCTTAACTTTATAACCTCAAAACTTGATAAGTTTTTTTTATTTACATTTTGGGCTTAAGTTTAACTCTGCGATATGAGACCTATAATTCTAAAGAGGCCATTACTTTTCCCACACCTTCTCCTACTCAGAACACCCCATAACCTCGTGAAAAGACCAAAAGACCATTAATGAAATGGACAACGCGTCTTTTTTTCAAAAAAAATCACCGGTTCAGACACGGGCAACCGAACCAATTCGGCCAGAAGGGGGGAGTGTTGTGATTTTTGACACACACCCTCTTGTGTGAAATTGAACAGGTTCAGATGGAACCAACCGAACCAGTTGGATTTGTGTTACCGAACACCCTATTTATTTGGTTCAGAGGTTCTGACCCGAACCAGTGTTATATTTTCCCAAATTTTAGAAGCCTTAGACTCCACCGACAGTTTTAATCAACGGCTTACAATCAGTCAAATGTGTCAGATAAAGGAGTGGATGTCATTCCCTTGGGAAAATGTGTCTGAACGGAAGTTGTTCCCAACCCAGTACTCAAGCGACAAATTCCTAACGACCCTTCATTACCGTGGAACTGTCACAACCAGGGAAGATGGTGTTGTGTTTCATTGTCGTAAGCCTATCTTCTGTAGGCTAAGTAAAGACATTACAATCACACAGTTGAAGGAAAAGGCGGAGAGGAAGGTTTGTCCAGAGGGAGAGTGGCATAAAGATGTGGAGCGTTTACATTACCGCAAGTACAGTTGTAGAGATTACGAGACTGCCCGCTATCAGTTATGGAGATCTGAAGCGACGATGACGTTCGCGCAATGATGAAAGCTCATGCTAATATTCCAATGGGACGTAGTATCTTAGAGCTGTATGTGGACACGATTCACACTTCGGAAGAGGTCATTTATCTTCTGGAACATGGACTACCCAAATAAACGCTAGCTATGTAGTTGTTTGCTTATGGTTGTTTTCATCGTTTCAGTGTTTCATTAGTTGTTAAGCTTTTTTAATGAAATCAAGTTTTTCCCTAGGTGAAATAAACTGTGAATATAAAGATCGAAACATAAATATAAAAGATGCAAACAAATAGAAAATATCCCACTAATATAAACCAGGCGTCCTACTGTGTGTTGCGGACCTTCCTATCATACACATTACCAAACCTCCTCATAAGTCTACGGAATGGGTTCACGAGGCTCTTGATCCGGTAGAGTATGTTCCTTGTTGCCGTCCCCGTGGTATATTCCCCTCCATGGTGTGCTCCATCTCATCAATCAAATCTATCAGCTCTGATACCATCTGTCAGACAAATAACATAATTATTAAAACCACTAGATGTTTAATAATCAAATAAATGCTAACATGAAAAAGACGTACCTCTCTAGCATCAGACTCATCCTCAAGGCGTACGTACTGCACATGTGATAGAAATGATGTGAGACCCTTGCAAACCAATCAAATTAGCCTGACACAGTGATTAAGGAATGGTCTACAAGGAGGCGCCGGCTGCACCAAAAAATGGTGGAAGTGTGTCCACAAATAATCACAATTGACTAAGGTACAGACGGCCCGAGTAGGAGGTTTGGGGTCCTCTGGGATCCCCTGTACCTGATCAAACTATTTGAGGGTGCGATCTGGCATATAGGGCACGAAGCACCCATCATGACATAAAAAGCCTTTGAACCTAGCCATCATTTCGAATGGTGCATGAGCTCTATGGGCTGTGTAGGGGTCCCAGGTGACCTCATCTCGATCAAGCCTATCAAGAAATTGGCATTTCGTTAATTTTTTTTGTTAGAACCTATGTTTTTTTAATTTCTAAACTCTAAAATTAGGCTTCAACATAAAACACGAAAGTTTAGTTGGTAAAAGATATGACACAACCTGGGTCTTACAATAAGTGATTAATAATGGGTAACCTATTAGTAGTTCATCGTATATTAATTAGGATTGGATAACATATTAGTGGTTCATTGTAAGTGATTAGGAGTGGGTAACAGATAATTAGGAGTTTATTGTAATTGACTAAGAATGAGTAACAGACTAGATCAATTCATTGAAAGTGATTAGGATTTGAAGGATTGACGAAAGTATAACAAAATGTTGTCTATAAAGCAATATTGATTGTTTCTTTGATTGTCTCATTAATATGTATCCCTAAATGTGATTTGAGTCACATAAAATACACATTCAAGAACTTCAAGTATTATTTTATTTACTTTGGGACTAGTATCACTTGAGTTGGTTAATTGAGTTGTTTGGCAATAGTACCTCAAACAATAACATCAATGCAATATATGATTATAGGGAAAGTGGAAGAAGTCTTAAAGCGAATTCTTTGGAAGATTTTGTATTGAAGATCTCTCTACCGACAATACACTCCCTACAAGATTTTTGGAGCTAAATGAGATCCTCTCTTTCCAACATCATATTAACTTGTTTTGATAACGTTTTTTCAAAATTTTGAAGGATAAGATTTATTCATAACTGGGTCGAGAAGGAGATTGGACCCGGGGTAATTTGATGTGGTGTCTCAGTAGATTTACGATGGCTCGGATCTAACGAAGTTTGCCGAGGTCGAGATCGTCGCGGTGGGGGCACATACAACACTCCAATGCTTAAGTCAGCAAGAGAAGTTGAGAGGTATGCAAGAAATGAAAGTGTACTTGTTTCTGGAGGGGTGTCACTCTATTTATAGTTGTGGGTATTGTCGTGCGCTGTTGGATGTGGCGTACTGATCCGGTCCGTTAATGCATGATGTCGTCGCATTGTGGGCCGATTCAAGGCTTGAGATTGGGCCTAGCCCAATCACTGGTGGTGGTACACTAGGCGCCATGGTTCTGAAGTTCCTTTGTAGGCGCCATGGTTCCGAAGTTCCTTTGTAAAGTGGACTTCGACCCAATTCGTGTAACATCCCAAACTGATTTCTAGGATTGTTGACTGCCCCTACAAACCAACACGAGTCTTTTCAGCATGTGTTGTCCTCACTTGCATCCTTTCCGGGAAATTTCCCAGAAGGTCACCCATCCCACTACTACTCCAAGGCAAACACGCTTAACTATGGAGTTCTTATGGGAAGGGCTCCCTAAAAGAATGCACCTTGTTGGTATAGGTAGACTAAATCAATTATTTTAAGCCTTCATTCAACTGTATTGTCCCATACCTGCATAGTCTCAGGATCCCTCTCATTTCGGTGCATATTCAGTTCATTTACGTTGTTGTGCGAAAAGGTGATGTGCAAGTATACACAATCGCAACAAGTAATATAATGATAAGTAAAGATCGTTCCCACGAGGATTGTTGAGTTTACTTCTATATTTAAATTAGTAATTTAGCCAATGAGTAACACAAATAACAATAACAAGTTGTCAACAAGTATTGTGATTAACATAAATGTAAATAAGCAAGTAAAGATGGATGGTAAGTAGAAATTTAGAATGAGAGTAGTTGGAATGCTCTTTGCTAAGTAAATTCCCAGAAGTAAAGCGTTATAACGTCACACGCTATAGCGCCAAGCGCTGTCGCAATTGATTTTGTGTTTTTCAGTCACTGTGTAACACCCCCTTCTACATAAGCTACTATTTAATTAATTTGAAAATCAGAGTATCCGAAAATTTTTAGTGCGACCACACGAGGGTGCCACATTTAAACAAAACACATCTAATAACTCCAAAATGATTAATAAAAATAAACTCTGTGCACGAGATACATAGCACCATAGTTAACATAAATGTAAAACCATTCGCAATAAAATATAACAAAACTTAAAGCATTGAATTACAAAACCAAATGGAAGTTCAAGCATAAATGAAACGACAAGTACTAAACGCCCCGGTGCTACGTATCAGAGCTAACTCAACCAAACTAGAAGAAGGTGCCAAATCACCTTCAGTCGCTGTCACCTGCACGTTGCCGACATGAGAAGCAACATAAAGCAGTAGGGTGACTCTCTTTAAATGAGTAATAACATATAAAACAAGCAACGCAATAGAGCAGGCAACTAACACACCAAAATACAATCATATTCAATACACCATTAATTTATAATCACCAAAGAAATCACCAAATGCATGTAAGTGTGTGAGATGCAGCCCAAAACTCCACGGGCATATGCATGTGGATCCATCACCAAAATAGCCTTGAGGGCATTCACCAAAATATTTATTGAGGCCGAAGTCTATTCACCAAAAATGCATATGATTATGCGACACCATGACTATGCAACATAACACCAAAATCACCAAAATATGCATTAGCATGCTCACCAATAGTTTATTTACTCACCAACACCAAGAAAGGTCATAGACCCCCAATCACCAATATTCATTCACCATGTATTACTCATCACCGTAAAGAACAGCCCCACAAGGACTAAAAACAACACCAAAAGGACTAAAAAAACACCAAGGACTAAATCCACACCAAGGACTGAAACCACACCAGGGACTAAAACCAACTCCAATGGCCAAAACCACATCAAGGACTAAAAACAACACCTAGGGACTAAAACAACACCTAGGGACTAAAACAACACCTAGGGACTAAAACAACACCTAGACACAGGCGCACAAGGTTGCACCCTGGGCTGCCAAACTGGCGCCCATCACCTGACACACAGCGCGCACAAGTGTTGTTGCGCCTTGGCGCAAATCGGCGCCCATCACTTAGACACAGAGCGCCAAGATGTTGCGCGCCGGGCCGCTAAATCAAGCGCTTCACCTAGCACAAAGAACACACACGGAACACAGGGCAAATGCAATTTGGCGCCACACATTAGACACCAAAGACAACCAAAGCACACAGGCAGCAAATGCAAATTGGCACCCTGCACTTAGACACCAGGACACACACTGCACTTGGGCGGCCAAATGGCGCCCTGCACTAGAACACCAGCACACACAGTGCATTTGGGCAGCCAAAATGGCGCCCTTGCACTCCACACCTGCAACACAGGCGCGCTTGGGCAGCCAAAATGGCGCCTTTATGCGCAACACCACCACACACACACACACAAGACAGCGCATGGGCGCCACACTTGGCGCCCGCCTGTGCAACACCAAAGACACACGCACACACCCCGCGCGACTGGGGGCACGCCAAATCGGCGCCTTTGGATCGCGCCACCCACCAACACACACACGCGCGCAGGGCATGCCAATTTGGCGCCCTTGCTCGCGCTTCACCCCCACGCGCAAAGAACACCTAGCGCACTTAGGCGCGCACAAACCCGACCAATTTGGCGCCCCACTAATAAACTTCTAAACCCGATGGCTACTCCATACATAACATCATCAAAACACCTTCATTCAAGCAAATCAACAAACACCTAACAATCACTATAATTTCTCCCATTTAATTATATTGAATTAACAACTAAACACCTTAACACCAATTGACATCCACCAACAAATTCAAAGTCAACAAAACCAATATTTTCATTTAACAACAACACCACATAAATCATGATAATCAACAACATAATCATTCAACTCAATGAAATCGCTCCTAACACCTAACTCATATGGTTACTAGTCATATGAGCTATTAAGCATGAAAGAGAGCACCCTTACCTTTGTTAATTGAAGAAAAACACCCAAGCTTCAAGAATTTTTCCAAGGCACCAACACTCCAAGCTTCCTTCCTCTCCTTGAGCTTCACGTGAATCTCTCTCTTTCCTTCCTCCTTGTCGTCGCGACACTTCTCACTTTCTAATTTTTTTTGATTTTCTCTCCAATAAGGGTTTCTCCTAAGACCCAAGGGTTTTACTAATTTAGTTTGGGCCACTTAACAATATTGGGCCTCATTTACACCCCCTCATTTACTTATACGTCTCCTGAAATAAAGTACAACTCTAGTTAATTAATTTTACTTAAATAAATATTGTAAGCCTCTAATAACTTAATCAAATAATTAATTAAATTATTTTGGGGCGTTACACACTGACGCCAGGGTATCATTACAAGAAGCCTATGTCTAAGTTCTAAATAAGTTCACCCCTGTATAATAAAGAACCCACAGCTTTTGCCCTATGAACTATTGCCTTTCTATGTCTAGATTTAGCAAACGTTGGTTAAATGTGTTTAAACAACCTTTCATCCATATCAATCTTTGAGTTCGATTCATGGACCATGTCTGTACCCATGAATATACCCATTTTAGCTGATCAATTCTAAAACAAGTTTGGAAGAATTAACATACAAAGATTGAAACGCAAAACATTAAACGTTAATAACGAAATACTAAAGATTCATTACAAAGCTCAAAGCAATCCAACTACAAGAGAATCAACTCATGATGAGCAACAACACAAGAAATACAGCATAAAAGTGTTACCTAAAGCCATAAAACCGAAATCACAAAGAGATGGAAAACACTCCAAATGATGACAGCTCCTGTGCCGCTACAGCGCCTACCGCTATAACGTCTCTCTCAGCACTGCAAAAAATCTACATTTTATTGTGAAAATGGAGCTTGGACGAAAATGGAGTGCAAGAGAGTTATTTCTAACTCTTCTATCTTCTGAACCAGCAGCTCCAAGATGAAGAAGATGAAGTTTTTTTGACTTCTCTATATAGAAAATATCTCCCAAAAAAGGTGACAAGCATTCCCACCAACTATAGCTAGCCTCCCACTCACACAATGCCATGTGTCCTTTAGTATCCCATAAAATCTGGCCGTGTCAGCTGCACAGTGGGCACAGAAAACGAGATTTGGAGTGAAGAGCTTGGCGCCAAAAATACACTTTTGCTTCAAAGACTTAGCCGAGCTGCCCTCTTGCCTTAGCCGACCGTCCCTCTTGCCGCTATAGCGTTAGACGCTATAGCGCTTAACACTGCAGCACTCACAAAACACATTAAATTGCTCAAAAGGGCACCAGATGTGCCAAATTAATACAAAACAGTTTCTAACCATTATTTTCCTACAACTATACTAAAATAGCGAAATAAGGTACTAATTTTACTTGAGAACTCACTTGATTTACATGGATAAAGGCATAAATAACTCATATAAATATGAGTTATCACACGTGCCCCTTCGCTGGAAGCTGCTAGAAGCCACTCTCCTTCTGCAGGCCACCATCGGGCATCGACGATCACTCCCCGCCCTCGTCAGCCTCGGATGTCACATGCCCACCAGCTTCCACAAGGTTCGTCCCCAAACCACACCATACTGGTTGAGGTCTGCTGCTCTAACCCATATAAATGCTATTTAATCCTAATTATCTATTCTGCTAACCAATTGTGCTTCTTCATATATGTGTCTTAAATTAATGTGTAACTCCTAACGTAAAATCAAGAATCCCAAATAATGATGTTAATATTAATGTAAATTGTAAATTTTCCTTTCTTTCGCAAAGTTTCTTGCCAAAAATATAATTAACATAAAATATTATTTCACCTCCCTTTTCTTCAATCCAATTATATATGGATAAATATAATCTCATTCTCTTTTGTTAACCTTCTATACTCGTTCATACACGAATCTTACAACTTATCTATAACCCTTAACTTCAAGTGATGAATCCTGAGTGATGACATTAATTTTAGTGTACATTTTGTTTTTCTTTGTTTCATAAAATTTCCTAACAAAAATATAATTTACGTTAAATCTTTCATTTGTTTCCCTTTGCCTCAGTTTAAACCTATTGCAAGTTGTCCTATAACTATATAAAACAAGGAAAGGCACAATGTACATTAAAATAAATAAAATCATTCAAGATTCATCTCTTTATGTTAACTGTTATAGATTAGTTGTCAGATTTGTCTACTGTATAGAAGGTTAAAAAATGAGCAAAAGAAAATTTTTATATATTTTCATCACAAGAAATTAATTATTGATTTGAAGCAAAGGGATATTAATTAAATATTTTAAGTAAAATATATTTTTAGTAGGAAACTTTGCGAAAGAAAGGAAAGACAAAATGTACATTAATATTAACATCATTATTTGGCATTCTTGATTTTAAGTAGTGGATTACATAGAATTAAGATGCTAGCTCAGTGGAAAGGGCTAGCCTTGTTTCATCAAGGTGCTGAGTTCAAATCCCCTCGGCGACAGTTGTAAAATGGTCATTAGTGCCATTTTGATTAATAAAATTTCCCCTTCCCAATTTTTTTTTAAAAAGTTAGGGTTTACACATTAGGTTAAGACACGTATATGAAGAATCAATTGGTTTGCAAAATAGATAATTAGGACAAAGCATTTATATAAAAAATTATTGCTTATTAATTTTTTTATTACTAAAAGTATTAATTATATGTTTAGATTGTGGCAAAGGGGGATGAGTGAAAAATGTTATGTCAATCATATTTTATGGTAGAAAACTTTACGAAAGAACAGAAAGAAATAATGTGCATTAAAATTCGCAGATTTTCTTGGGATCACCATTTTAAGTAACGAGTTCCATATTAGCTAAAATATAAGTATATGTTTTATGTTAAAAGGTAGAGATATTTTATTGATAACACAATATTGAATAATAGAATCACTAAAGAACTTATACATACAATCCACCATAAATAAATATAACTAAATAAAATGGGACTCAACTGTTTAACACTTAGCGTGTCACCCCAAATCAAAATTGAAAATCAAAATGTTTAATAATAAAATATTTAATAAGTAATAATTTGATATATAAATACTATTTAATATTAATTATATATTCTGCAGAACAACTGTACTTCTTCATATACGTGTCTTAAACTAATGCGTAACCCCTAAAATAAAATAAAAAATACCAAATAATGATGTTAATATTAATGTTCATTGTTTCATTTCTTTCTTTCGCAAAGTTTCCTACCAAAATTATAATTTACATAAATATTTCATTCATCTCTCTTTACTTCAGTCTTATTATATATTTTCACATATCTTTTAATTAAAATCAAATAATTAATGGCTTGTTGTATAAATGGATAACTATATTCTTTTGTTAACCTTCTATACTCGTTCATACACGAATCTTACAACATATCTATAACCCTTAACTTCAAATGATAAATCCGGAGTGATGACATTAATTTTAGTGTACATTGTGTCTTTCCTTGTTTCATAAAATTTCACTACGCCAGAATTGTAAAAAGAGATCGCCACCTTTAGTAGCGTTTATAAAAAAACGCTACCCATTTTAATAACACGCTACACCATTAGTAGCGCTTTTACTTTAAAACGCTACCAATTAGGTAACACGCTAGATGCAGGATCCTAGCGCTTTTTATTCAAAAACGCTAGCCAATTAGAAAACACGCTAGATAGATCCTAGCGTTTTTTTAAAGCGCTAGCTATTTAGAAAACACTCTAGACAGATCCTCAGCGCTTGTTTTCAAAACGCTAGCCAATTAGAAAACACGCTAGATAGATCCTAGCGTTTTTTATAAAACGCTAGGTATTTAGTAAACACTCTAGATGCATCCTCAGCGCTTTTATTCAAAACGCTAGGTATTTAGAAAACACGCTAGATAGATCCCTAGCATTTTTAGAAAACGCTAGGTATGGTTAAATAATATTTTTTTGTTTCCCATTGAGCTACTTCCTTTCTCGCCTAACACTCTCACCCGAAACGCAAAATCACTCACCCGTAAACGCAAAAACCCTAACACCCTAACTCAAATTAACATCATCTCTCTCAACGAAAATCATCTCTCTCAAGAACATCATCTCTCTCACTCGCACAACATTGGTGAGTTTTTGTTCCTTGCTCTGCTTTCTTGTTAGATATTAATTATGGGTTCTAGTTTAGAAATATATTAGTTTTGTCACTTGTGCACACTAGACTCTTCTTCTTTTTTTTTTTTACCACTAGCCTCTTCTTGTTAAACATAAATTAATTATTTGGAAGACTATAATATGATATAGATATAGCTTGGGAAAATAAGGAGTGGATTTGAAAAAATTTTAAAAGAGGAATTTTTGTTTGTTTTTTGATATGAATTGATTCTTCATTATATTCAAATGCTTGATGGGTCATATGTTAAAGTTCTCTTCTCGTGATTTTATTATAAATATAATTTGGAAATTATGGATAGAAATTGGATGTCCGCCAATCGTCATCCCAAGGAGTATGCCAACGGAGTGGATTATTTTGTGAGTTGTCTTTGTTGAACGTTTAGGGACTTCTAGTGGTATGAAATGTCCTTGTTTAAGGTGTTGTTATGTAAAATCAGTTACTGCAGAGGAGTTGGCACGACATTTAAAGGCGAATGGAATTGATCAAAGTTACACTTGTTGGATAATGCACGGTGAGAAAAAAGGTGAATCTTCAAATATGAATGATATTAGTAAGAGATATGCGCCGCCGGTTGACACCGGAACACATTCATTTGATGCGAACGAATTTGAAGAGATGGCAAAGGTGGTTGAAGAGGATCTTAATGATTGTCCTGAAATGTTTGAGAAGTTGATAACTGATGCAGAGACACCATTGTATGCGGGTTGTAATGAATTCACAAAATTATTGGCTGTGATCAAGTTGTATAACTTGAAAACTCGCCACGGATGGACGGATAAGAGCTTTACCGATTTACTCTCACTTCTGAAAGAAATGTTGCCGAATGATAATGTGCTTCCTTCTCGGACGTATGATGCAAAGCAAATGTTGGGGTCTATTGGCTTGAACTATGAGAAGATACACGCTTGTCCGAATGATTGCATTTTATTTCGAATGAATATGCGTTGTTAAAGTCGTGTCCTAAATGTAATGCACCATGCAGATAAGAAGAAAGAGTCCGCTCCACAAAAGGTGTTGTGGTATTTTCCTATAATTCCTCGATTTAGGCGCATGTATCGTAGTTCGTAAGATGCAAAACACTTGACATGGCATGAGGATGAAAGGATTAAAGATGGTATGCTACGACACCCTACAGATTCTCCGCAATGGAAAAAATCAATATTGAGTATCCTAATTTCGGGATGACCCAAGAAACCTACGCCTTGCATTGTCTGCGATGGATTTAACCCGCACGGTATCCAAAGTAGCTCCCACAAGTACATGGCCCGTGATTTTGGCGATTTATAACTTACTGCGTGGTGGCTTTGCATGAAACGCAAATATATGATGTCAGTCTTTGTTAATTTCTCAGGCCCAAACAACCAGAAATGATATTGATGTATACTTGGCTCCTTTAATTGAAGACTTGAAGCAAATGTGGGAGACTGGGGTAGAGGTGTATGATGGGTTCGAGAGAAGAAAGTTTCACCACGAGGGCTATGATCTTTGGCACAATTAACGACTTTCCGCGCATACGGCAATCTATCTGGTACAGAACAAAGGGCGAGTGTGCATGCCCTATATGTGAAGATAACACAGATTGGATGTGGTTGGAACATGGTAAGAAGAATATCTATCTTGGTCATCGTAGATTTTTTTGCCATCAACTCATCACTATCGATTGTGGAGAAAGGCATTTGATGGGAATACGAAAACACGTAGAGCTCCCCGCTTTGACGCGAAGTGTATTTGAAAAGGTGGAAGATTTGAACATTAAATTTGGGAAGCCTTTTTGCGGAGAGATTGCCAAACGGGGTGGAAGAAAAAGTCGATTTTCTTTGAGTTGCCATCTTCGAAGTCATTATATGTAAGGCATTTCATTGATGTGATGCATGTTGAAAAGAATGTCTTCGAAAGTGTCATTGGTACCTTACTCAATATGCCGGGTAAGACTAAAGATACCATCAACTCAAGGTTGGATTTGGTTAGTATGGGTTTGAGACCGAATTGGGTCCCAGAAAGAAGGGTACACGTGCATATCTACCTCCTATGACTCATACTCTATCTAGAAAGGAGAAGACGTCTTTTGTGAGTTTCTTCATGGAGTTAAAGTTCCAGAGGGATACTCTTCAAATGTGGCGACTCTTGTATCGATTAAAGACCTCAAGTTAAAGTCTCTAAAGTCCCACGATTGTCATGTTCTCATGGAGAATTTGCTACCCATTGGTATACGATCCATTTTGCCTAAGAAAGTGCGTCGACCTTAACCAAACTTTGTTTATTCTTTAAGGCGATTTGTAGTAGAGTGATTGACCTGAAAGTTGCCAACATTGCAAAGAGAAATTACTCATCACTTTGTGTGAGCTTGAGATGTATTTCCCACCTTCCTTTTTCGACATAATGATTCATCTAATAGTTCATCTGGTTAGAGAGACACAATTGTGTGGCCCATGTTACATGAGATGGATGTATCCGTTTGAGCGTTACATGAAGATATTAAAAGGATATGTGAAAAATCGATCACGACACGAGGTTGTTGTATTGTTGAGCGCTACATAGTTGAAGAGGCTATTGAGTTTTGCACTGCTATCTATCTAGTCTTGAATATTCTGTGGGACTGCCAAGGTCTCGTCATGCAGGAAGGATTAGTAAAGGGATGACAGGAAATAAATTAGTGATGGTATCAAGGAAAGAACTAGAGCAAGATGATCAGAGTAAAATGCAAAATAGTGGGGTGACTCTTGTAGCTCATTCTATGCATGCATCCAGTGCCAAAGATAGAAATCCCATATATGCGAATATGTCTTACTTTGGCTTCATTGAACACATATGGGAGTTGGATTACAATATGTTTCAGAGCCCGTGTTCAAATGTGAATGGGTTGACAATAATATCTTGGTTTACGATTGATGAATTAGGGTTCATGCGGGTGAATTTCAACAAGTTAGGATATAAAGATGAACCTTTTATTTTAGCATCGCAAGCTCAACAAGTGTTTTATGTCACCGATCCAGCTTAATATCAATTGGTCTATTGTTCTATTGATCGACAAAAATTTGTGTATAACAACGATGATGATGAAGCACCCGATGATGTTGGTGTTGAGGACGACCCGCTTCTTGTAACATCGTAACCAATAATAGGGAAAATACTTCTATAGAGGATGTTGTATATTTTAGAAAAGATCATAATGATGGAATTTTTATTCGCCGGAAAAAAAATACCAAGACGCGAATTGCAAACAAAATTTTATCTAGGAAAAGGAAAAGGTAATATAGACTTAATGATTTCTCGTTATTTTTATTAATAGATAATTATTATATTGTTTTTGTAAATTTAACAATAACATAGATTATGTTATATTGCAGTCGATGGCATCACTTAGTGATCATGAGATCTAGTGGTCAAGACAGTAGTCATTTATGTTATATATGGTATAGCTTTAATTTGTAGCTACTTTTGAGTTTCATAATGTAAGTTACTTATTATGTTGTATGATTTGTAAACAAAAATATCTATTAATAGGTTGAATTTTGTGTGTATCTATATATTGATTGTAATGATATTGGCTGAATTTTGTTGGAATGATATTTGATGAATTTTGCTGGAAGGGAATGAATTAATAGGTTGTAATTAAAAGGAGAATAAACAAAAATAAAAAATAATTAAAAAAATCGAGTCAATAGGTAGCGTTTTAGAGTGAAAACGCTAGAAATGAAGTTAAAAAATTCATTCAATACCTAGCGTTTTAAAGTTAAAACGCTAGGAATTGTAAAGAGGAGCTAGAGGATCCCTAGCGCTTTCTGAAAAACGCTAGGAATGCTAATAAAAGGTGCTATAGCATCCCTAGCGTTTTACATAAAACGCTAGGAATGCTAGTAAAAGAAGCTATAGCATCCCTAGCGCTTTTACATAAAACGCTAGGAATGCTAGTAAAAGGTGTTATAGCATCCCCAGCGCTTTTACATGAAACGCTAGGAATGGTAGTAAAAGGTGCTATAGCATCCCTAGCGCTTTTCTGAAAACGCTAGGAATTGTAAAAGGCGCTATAGCATCCCTAGCGCTTTTACTTAAAACGCTAGGAATAGTAGTAAAAAAGGTGCTATGGCATCCCTAGCGTTTCTGAAACGCTAGGAATGGTAAACACGCGCTAGTTGATCCCTAGCGCTTTATGTGTAAAAACGCTAGGAATGCTATTAAAATTTTTACAAGGCGCCTCTCATCTCCCTCACACACTCACGTACAACCCGAACTCATCTACCTAACTTTTCTCCACGAACAACCCGTAACTCATCTTCGCTCATCTTCGCTTCATCGTACCCTTTGCGAACCTCCACGACCCAGAAACCCTCTTCGCTCATCTTCGCTTCATCACCGCTGCACATTTCGCTCATCTCCACGCACAACCTCGGTTACCCATTTCGTCATCATCTCCACGCACAACCCGTTACCCATTTCGTTCACCGCTGCCTCTCTTCGCTCATCTCCACGCCGCACTACCGCCTCTCCTCTCTCTCGTTGGCTCACGAAGTTGTGTGACTAGATTTCTCGTGTATGGATTTTCTTTTTCTCCGATTGTATTGTACATAGATTGCCACTTTGCTTGCATGTTAGTTATAACAATGTTCTCATTATTGGCATTTTGAACAAAAGATTTGATACTAGTCTCAGAGATGGCTTCTAGGTTACTCTTACTCTAGGTTTACTCTAGGTTACTTAGTGCATGTTAGTTATAACAATGTTCTCATTATTGGCATTTTGAACAAAAGATGAACTCTTGATACTAGTCTGTATATGGCTTCTAGGTTACTCTAGGTTTACTCTATGTATGTTTACTCTAGGTTACTTAGTGCATGGCTTTGATCATTACTTACTTTGTGCATGGCTTCTTCTATATTTTGTTAAGTGTTTGTTGGTTCTAAACAATTAGAAAGCTAAAACTCACCGAGTCTTATTCATTTGGGTGATTGCAAGTCGATGGCATCACATAGTGATCACGATAGTAGTCGGGGTGGTGATGGGGTGATAGAAACACAAAGAAGTTCACTCCCGAGGAATTACATCGAAAAAGAATATCGTCAATCGGATAAGTAAAGGACACGAGAAATATAAGGTAAGTTAATTACTAATTATTAATGTTGTTCTCTACCTTTCCAAGTTATCTAATTATTTAATGATTTAATTATTTAAGGTCCGATGGAGTGTTAAAGGTTTGCCAATTGGAGACAACGGCACAAATTTAATTAGCTTTATTGGTACTAAGGTGAAGCAAATCTTTCCAATTTCAATTAAAAGTTGGAATGAGAAAGATAATCGAGTTTTGCCTAAACTGAAAGATGATTTTTGGGACTTAATACAGTATATAATTTTAGACCTCTTTAATAATCTTATTTAGTGATTTTTAGTTATATTTATTTAATCCATTTTTATGTATAACTAGAAACACTTTGATGTCGATGAGTCCCGAAGAGATTGGATCTCAAGGAAGCGGGAAGGTTGCATAGGGCTTACGAATCGATGTGGGGAAAAAGTATCTCAAACGCCCCGATGGGACCATCGACAGAGCCTCCAAAGATCGTATGCCTAATTATAACTAAGGAGGATTGGACCAAATTTGTAGATATACGCACTCTGAGATCCGGATTTCTGGTTAGTATATTAATTATTTAAGTTATATATATATTTCACAAGTAGATATCATTCATTAATGTATACTTATCTTTTTAAATAGAAAAAGAGCAAAGCGAATAAAGAAAGAGCTTCTAATCCCGAGTACCCTTTATAGAGGAGGTTCTAGTGGATATCAAATTCTCGAAGAAAGATTGGTAAGACACAATTAGTTTAATTTATTATGATTTAATGAATCTTTTAATTTACAGCTTGATTAACAATTATTAAACTTAAATAGTTCTTGGAAGAGGGGAAAGATCCAACTCAAGAATCCCTTGATCGCATGCGATTGTCCGTTAGAGGCCCGACAAAACAAGGATGGGGAGATTGTGGATCCGAAAACTAAGGAGGTCAAGGACAAAATTGTAAGTATTCCAAAATTCATGAAAAATTGCAAGTTGGAATTTGTGTCCGACTATATTTTTTAATCCGTTACTCGATTTTTTTGACACGTGAACATATTTTTATTGTTGTCGATTAAATTTCGTTGACACTTGTTTATTATTTCTATCCGTTACTCGATTTTTTTGACACGTGGACATATTTTTTATTGTCGATTAAATTTCTTTGACACTTGTTTATTATTTTTATCCGTTACTCGATTTTTTTGACACGTGGACATATTTTTATTCTCGATTAAATTTCTTTGACACTTGTTTATTATTTTTATCCGTTACTCGATTTTTTTGACACGTGGACATATTTTTTATTGTCGATTAAATTTCACTTGACACTTGTTTATTAATTTTATCCGTTATTTATGTTTGTGCATCAAGAAGAAAGCATATCACAATCAGATCACAAGGAGATTTAACAGATTGTGATGGTCACCAAGATGTCCTTGCTCGTGCCTTGGGAAGGGAAGAGAGACAGGTCGGATTAGAGGTTATGGATATGGGATTCCTCCGACAACCGTGTTTGGGCCAAAGAAGAGCCAAAGCAAGGGGTGCGGGGATTGTAAAGTCATGGCGGAAAAGTATGACGAGCTATCCAAGAATGTTCTTTGTGCTAATGGAAGAGAGAGAGATGTTTAAGCGACTCTTGGCACAAAGGATTGGTGCACCATCCCCGCCGCACCACCCCCCTGAAACCTATTGAGCCTCTTTGCACCCCCATAGCGCCCGAGATAGCTGCACCATCCCTTCAACACGTATTTAACAAAACTCGACTGCTTTTTTTGTACATATGTATTTGATAAAATTATCATGTATATTTATTTTTCTTTATAATTGCTTTAGGATAACTGTGAATGTGAGCTATATATTGCAAACCCACATCGAAAGGTTGCAGTGGGTTTGATATGTAACCAATTGATTGAGTGCCACATCGCACAATCGTGCCATGCCCGAAAACCATTTGAGAGTTAGGGTAGACTATTCAATAGAGGGTCTGCACCATTGCCTGCTCCAATTGCTAATGCGGATATATTTATCGTGGATCAAGCACTTAGTACTTTTGTGGCATGGCTCAAACAACTTGTCGTTGTAAGTGACAATATTTTTGTTAATAATTAAATGACTATAATGTGTGTTAACTAACTAGCTAATTAATCATTTTTTTAATATATACTAGGTACCCCATGTGTCCCGACCTTCCCTTCCATGAAAGTGTCCCAACCTTCCCTTCCACTACCAAACTCTCCCGACCATCTTCTATACAAACCAGTCCAACATGTTGGTCAATTTCCCAATGATGAATTCCAGAACTACATCGATTCTCTAAAGGTCCACATTCAAAAATGAACCAGATTTACCAAATTTTTTTACCGCCCGATAACATTGTGGGCCCGGAACAGTTGGTAATGATCAACATCGAGGATATGAAAGCTATAGTTGAGATGGATTGGGCCACTTGCATCGATATTAGAGTATACCAGAGGTATGTATTAAATTATTTGTACACAATAGTTGTTTATATTAGAGTATATATATGAGGATCCAAAGTTGTATATATATTATTTATAGGTTTTTGTACAATCGTCTTACGGTCCTTTTCAACGGACACGTAAGTATTTCTTCTTGTGTCCGGCGTGTATCGTTGTGTTTAAGCAAGGTAATACAGAGGAACGACATCGTGTGATTAAGAGTGAAGTACAAAGTTATATCCATTCACGCTTCATGGAAGCCAAGCATTTGAAGGGCGACTCTTTATTTTTGGCACCACTCAATAATGGGTGAGAAATTTAGTCTTCAATCACTTGTTTAATTATTTTGAGGATTGTATTATAGTGTAAATTAATGTGTACTCATTCGTTTCTTCATTTACTTGTAGGCAACATTGGGTACTCTTTGCAATAAACCCTAAGCAAAATGTTGTCTATTATCTGGATTCACTTCAAGGCCATTACAACGTCTACGAAGACTTCGTACAGATGGTTGAGAGGTGTGTATGTGTAACCCTCTCATTTTAATTTGTATAATTTAATATATGTATTTTGTTCAACTTAACGTTATATATATATATGTATGACGTTACGATTGCTTTTGAAAGAATACTTGGGATTATCTACGACTAAAACAAGATGGCTACCCATAATCTGTAAGCTTTTTAAGAATCATTCTTATAATTTTAATTGATTTTTGGTCATAAAAATGTGACAATTAAGTTATAATCTTTTGCTTTGTAGTGTCCTAAACAACCAAATAGCAATGATTGTGGGTACTATGTTATGAGGTATATGAAAGAGATTATCACTCATGACAAAGTAATAATCCCAACCAAGGTAACTACTTAGATTTATTTTTATATTGATATTATAATACTTACTCACATTTAATAAACATTTTAATTCTAATTTTATTTCATTTTTTTTCAAGATTTTCCCACTTCAAAAAATCCAGATTACTCACAAACAACTTACAGCAAGATGTGGGGAGTGGTGCCATTTTGTTTCTAGCTTTTTGTAGCAAGTTTTGAGATTCATAATAGTTTAGTTATTATTTATGTTGTATATATTGGATTTATATTATGTTGTAAGTACTTCTTAGAATGATATATATTGGATTGGAAATATTATTTGATGAATTTTGTTGACTGAATTTTGTTTGAATGATATATTGGATTGGAATGTATTTTCTGAATTTGTTGAAAAGGGAATGAATTTATAGGTTGTAATTAAAATGGAGAACAAACCAAAATAAAAAAATATTTAAAAAAATTCAGTCAATAGGTAGCGTTTTAGAGTGAAAACGCTAGAAATGAAGTTAAAAATTCATTCAATACCTAGCGTTTTAAAGATAAAACGCTAGGAATTGTAAAGAGGAGCTAGAGGATCCCTAGCGTTTTTACAGAAAACGCTAGGAATGCTAATAAAAGGTGCTATAGCATCCCTAGCGTTTTATATAAAACGCTAGGAATGCTAGTAAAAAAAGCTATAGCATCCCTAGCGCTTTTTATAAAACGCTAGGTATGGTAGTAAAAAGGGCTATAGTATCCCTAGCGCTTTAATTTAAAAACGCTAGGAATGGTAGTAAAAAGGAGCTATGGGATCCCTAGCATTTTTATTTAAAACGCTAGGAATGGTAGTAAAATGAGCTATGGGATCCCTAGCGCTTTCGTGAAACGCTAGGAATTGTAAAAGGCGCTGGTCAATGGCTAGCGCTTTATATAAAACGCCACGTATGTCTAAAACACGCTGGGTAAATGGCTAGCGTTTCTTAAAACGCTACTAATGGGGTGTACGCATTAGTAGCGCCAGCTTCTCTAGCGTTTTAAAACGCTACCAATGCCCAAAAAAAACGCTGACAAACCTTGTACGCTGGCGTAGTGTTTCCTAAAAAAAAAGCTTACCTAAAATCTTTCATTCATCTCTCTTTGCCTCAATTTACACATTTTGCAAGTTGCCTCGTAACTATATAAAATGCTAGTACATAAAGTTTTTTATGTATGTCATCAAATCTATAACAAACAAAATTTTGCAACTTTAGGTTACAATTAATTGTTTTATTGGATATGGTTGATCGCTACAATAACGATGAAGTTGAAGATGAAGATGAAGGTGGAGATAGAGATATTCTCAAAATCAAATCAACGAAGTACCAAAGGTATGCCACAACACTAAATTCTCAACATGATTTATAATTATTCTCAAAGTACACATACCAACAGGCATTGACAGGTTATTAGTTAGAATTGAATCATATTGAGCTAATATAAACTATAGTGTTTTATACCGATTTTCCTGCAAAAATATTTTGCAATATGAGAGGTAGAATTATGGGCATTAAAAATTCTCTAAAATATGGAATCAATCCTATACTTGAAAAGTTAGGAACAAAAGTTACTGAAACAACTTGATAAGATATTGAAAAGAGAGGATATCTTTTAGCTCAAGAAATCTTGTAGGGATCGGAATGTCGGTAGAGAGATCTTTAGTAAAAAAATCTTCCAGAGAGTGTGTTAGAAAACTTCTTTCACTTTCCCTTTAATCATATTTTTTTTATGTATTTATTTGAGTTACTATTTCCAAACATATCAACCAACTCAAATGATTTTAGTCCCAAAGTAAATCAAATTATATTTGAAGTTCTAGAATGTGTATTTTAAGTGAATTAATTCGAATTTAGGGACTAAATAGAATAAAAAATACTTGTCAAATGGGTAATTTTTTATATAAAAAGTCTACATTCGGTATTAGTTTATGGTCTAATATTAAAAAAGTATATGCTAATATGACTCTTCATATAGCTTTCTATACTCTATAAACTCATAATATATATATTTTTTTACATTTTGGGCTTAAGTCCAACTTTTGCAATATGGGACTTATAATACTGAAGAGAAGTTGTTTTGCTGCAACTTACCATTTTGTTAATTTTGTTGTTAGAATCTATGTTTTTTTTCCCTTATTAGATGCCCGTTCAAGGAGATTTTTGTGGAGAATGATGTAAAGATAAAGAGAATAGTCTATAAGGAATATGAATAAGTGGACAGAAAAGCAACTTACCTAGTTCCCTATTATTAAATACTATGGAATTTTTTACCACTAAGGAAGTTGTTAAGACAAAAGTCCTATCCAAGACTTGAAAGGATATGAGTGCACATTACTAATTCTTTTTAGCCAATTCTTCAAGGTCTCTATAGTTTTGGGAATAAGGTTACGAAACCAAAATCGATGGTTGTTTCATCAAGGAACTCCAAATTTGGTCCAAGAGTTGGTTATGGCTATAAGTAAGTTCACCCCCATAAGCAAATGACTTCAGCTTAGGAGTTGATATCTGAACTTTGATAGGGTCACAAATAAGCTTGTAAATCCCATGGTTAGATTACCAAATTTATCACCAGATACACATAAGAATTTCTCTTTTCTTTTTTGTTGTTCACAATTATGAAGAATTAAATCACTCAACTTTTTGCGCCTTTAAAATGGCTAAATAAAATCTTTGTCATCACTTGAAGTAAATGTGACATACTTCAAACAACGTTTTACCAATTCAGGAAGGTTTAGAGTTTTTGGAAATTTATGTATGTCCCTATTTTATAAAGTGAAAAGTCAATATATTTTAGACAATGACAAAAAAATATTGGGTAAAATATAAGTATATGAAATTATTTTTTCTTAAAAGGTAGAGAAATTTTTTTGATAACACAATATTGAATAATAGACTCACTAAAGAACTTATACATACAATCCACCATAAATAAATATAACTAAATAAAAAGGGACACAACTGTTAAACAGTTAGCGTGTCACCCCAAATCAAAATTGAAAATCAAAATGTTTAATAATAAAATATTTATTAAGCAATATTTAATAATCAAATCTATAACAAACAATATTTTCAACTTTATGATACAATTAATTGTTTTATTGGATACGGTTGATCCCAACAATAACGGTGAAGATGAAGATGAAGGTGGCGATGGAGATATTCTCAAAATCAAAGCAACAAAGTACCAATGGTATGCCACAACACTAAATTCTCAACTTGATTTATAACTATTCTCAAAGTACACATACCAACATGCATTGACAGGTTATTAGTTAGCATTGAATCATAATGAGCTACTATAACTATAGTATTTTATACCAATTTTCCTGCAAAAATATTGTGCAATATGAAAGGTAGAATTATGGGCATTCAAAATTCTCTAAAATCTGGAATCAATCCTATACTTGAAATTTAGGAATAAAAGTTACAGAAACAACTTGATATGATTTTTGAAAAGAGGATATCTTTTAGCTCAAGAAATCTTGTAGGGATTGGAATGTCATCAAATCTATAACAAAACAATATTTTCAACTTTATGATACAATTAATTGTTTTATTGGATATGGTTGATCGCAACAATAACGGTGAAGATGAAGATGAAGGTGGAGATGGAGATTGTTATACCCTAATTTTGTCTGAGTTCTTATATCATTGTAATTTTTTATTAAGTAGTGTATGTGCAAGTGTCAATGCGACAAACGTTTCTATGTACTCAAGGAAAATATAAGTAGCTTGTGCATATCAACCATAATTAACATAAAGTTGAAATAAAGATGCATGATTTGATTCTCGGTCAATCATCCCACATGTCCTTTTCTTTTGATCCTCTTTGAGCAATTGAACAAGCAAGTGAAGCAAAGCACAAGAGCTTACACAATAAAAACAAGAAGATGAAAATACCTAAATCTGCAGTTCTATTGCAAAGGCAATTTCTCTCTCCTCATACCTTGTTTCGACGATCCGAACGGTGAAAGTGAAGATATATGTCTCACGAACCTACTGTCAAAAAATGAAGACAATCCAACGGTTAACGAATCTGGAATCCCACTTTTACGGTGACATGTTTGAGAAAACCGGGAATTGTTTTCTTTGAATGGTAATTGCATTGTCTATCCTGTTTTAGTCCCACATCTCTTGCGAGAAACAATAACCCTCTAGCAATTGGCTATAAAAGAGGTTGAGAGGTGAAGACAAGGGTCATTGGCGGGTTAAGTGATCTATTGGATCAAGCCTTTGCGGCCCATATCACTAAAAAAGCACCGCCTTTGATTATCTTGTGCGTTTTGAGTCGGCTTTCCGCTCTCAAAACAGTTTTTGCACAAGGCAGTTTTGGGGTCAAAATGGACCAGATAGGAATCCAATTCGCAGTTTACTTGGTCAGACTGCTCGGTACGGTTTGACATTCATCGTGTCCAGGTTAGTTTTGTATTTATTTTGTTTAATTTTTTTTATGTACTTATTTATTTGTCATTTATTTATAGTTTATTTATTTATTTGTCATTTATTTATTTGTTTATGTATATATCTCTTCCTATTTATTTATGTATATAGTATTTATTTAATTTTTAGCCTAGTCTTTATTAATTGTCAGTTTTGTCTTTTTTTTAAGCACAAATTTATTTATTTATTCAAGAACCAAAATAGGGGATTAAGTCGATTGTAGAATCGGGTTAGTCAGCTTTTTAGGGCCACGAATGAGCCGTACGGCTCAGGTCCTAAAATCTCTATTTAAAATAAATAATTTCTATCTAAAATACCAATAGGGGACTAAGTCGACCGTATTCTCTATCCCAAAATTTTGAAATTAAAAGAGTGAATGTTATTTTGAAATTAAAATTTTGAAAAAGTGGAATCATGATTACAAATGAAGAGTGGCCATTTTCTCTATCCCAAAAACAAACCCTTGTTGTCTCATTTGAGCTTGTAATTTCCTTTCACTTAACCATGTACAAGGATTGACCCTACAGTAATATTTAGTGCATTTAGATTTCCAAAGATAGAGAATCTATGAGAAAATGGATGGAAAAAAAAAGAGAAAAAAATTTGAAGCTCGCAAGACTGAAAGCCTGTATGGTTAGTCTTGGCAAAAATTAGGGCGCAAAAAAAATGATGAAAAAACAGAGAAGTGAAAAAAATCAAACAAAATGTGAATTGAGGGGTTTTATGAGAAAGATGTGAGGTTTGAGAAACACAATAGGAAGTCGAATGCACTAAAGATCCTTGATCCATTCCCATAACCCGTATCTGTAAAACATTTCTTTGAGCCTTCAATTCATTTTCCTTCAATAAACCATAACCCATACCCGTAAAATATTTCTTTAAACCTTCTAATCATTTTCTTCCATAACCAATAACCCATGCCCGTAAAGCATTTCTTTGAGCCTTGTAATCATCTTTCTCTCATAACCCGAAGCCACATTACAAGACTCTAAAACTCCACTCTAATTGATGAATGATTGTTTTCATTTTCATAATATTAATTTTTAGATAAATCATTCGCTTCTTTTAAACTTTCCTTTGCTCTAAAAAAAGAATGAAAAAAAAGGAGAATGAGACCTGCTAGACTGAAAACCTGTCAAGGCAGTCTAGGCAAAAATTAGGGTAAAGAGAAAAAATAAAAAATGAAGCCCGCTAGATTGAAAACCTACAAAAATTAGGGCACAGAAGGAAAATGAGACTTACAATGAGAAGTTTATGTAGTTCACTGGAAAAAATTCTCCTACTTATGCCAAACAACAGTGTACATTGGGGCAATTTGTAAGGGAGGTAAACTTGAGAGTCTCAAGAATCCCCACACTGGGGCAAAATTTTGTCAGAACCTTTATGAGCCAAATGTTTCTTGCTACACCATGTAGTATTCTCTTAGGGAAATGTCTTTCACAAGAATGAGGCAGAAGTATTACCTTGCCCTACATCAATCAAACTTTTTTGCCATATCAGTGCACTATTGTGAGCACCAACTTTTACTAATACTGGGGAAAAACCTGTGCAACACCCGTCACGAGTCAAAACTTTCTTTCCACACCTTGGTTGTTTCTCTTGAAGAACGTTTGTCGCCACACAGAAGCAAAAATTTGTGCAAGACTCTTCATGAGTCAAAACTTTGTTTAGTACACCAATGTAGCATTCTGTTGGGGAAATACCTTCTACCAACACCAGAGGAAAAAATATTTGCATGACCCTTGATGAGTCAGATTTTGCTTGCTATGCCTTGTAGTCTTCCATCTGTGATAAAACCCAATTCCTAGCCAATTTCCAACAAGTCAGGTACCTCAAGTAAATGGAATGCCCAATAACTCGAGGTTTCCATAATACCTTTTTCCCTACCATCTTGTGTCGCCTTTGTCCTCCCTATGTTTTCTCTCTAAAAATACCCTCCACTTCCAAATCAAAAATCTAAAAAATACAAAATCCCAGCTCTCAAATACCCATGAATCCATGCATGTTCATTAAGTAATGCTTCAGTAATAGTCAATTGGGAATCAGTGATGTGATTTAAGAGAGCTAATGACAATCAGAAGGATAAAAAAAGAGAAGGTCAATTTTGAGGGTGTTTTGCTTTGAAAGGTGAGGAGTGATCAAGAAGGAAAAAGTCTAAGAAAGGTAGCTCAGAGGAGGATAATTGTTCAATTGAGGACAAGTTTGATTGGTTTCAATTGAAGCATGCACAAAGAAGAGAAAAAGAAGAAAATGCTTTTAGTGAATCTAACTTTCATTACACGTGCACTCAAGACTCATGTATATAATTCATGCATTTCATGTCATTGTTTGCATACATTTCATCCATGCATTCAACTTTATGACGAGAAGAATACATTTGCGTTCAGTAATTTGTAAATAAAGTAATAAAAAGGAGTCATCCAAAGCAAGACGTGCATTGCATATTCTATACTTCGTGCTAATGGTTCAGCCCTGACACTTCTTTCCTTCTATCGGTTCATCCCTGGCATTTCTCTACTAAACTTTATGCTATCGGTCAGCCCTGACATTTCTCTTCTCAACTTCGTGCTATCGGTTTAGCCCTGGCACTTCTTTCATGCTATTGGTTCAGTCCTAGCATTTCTCTTCTAAACTTTGTGCTATCGGTTCAGCCCTGGTACTTCATTCATGCTATCGGTTCAACTCTGGCATTTCTCTTCTCAACTTCGTGCTATCGGTTCAGCCCTGGCACTTCTTTTATGCTATCGGTTCAGCCCTGGCATTTATCTTCTAAACTTTGTGCTATCGGTTCATCCCTAGCATTTCTCTTCTCGACTTTGTGCTATCGGTTCAGCTCTGGCACCTCTTTCATGCTACCGGTTCAGCCCTGGCACCTCTTTTATGCTACCGGTTCAGCCCTGGCATTTCTCTTCTAAACTTCGTTCTATCGGTTCAGCTCTGGCACTTCTTTCATGCTATCAGTTCAGCCATGGCATTTCTCTTCCCAACTTCGTGCTATCAGTCTTGACCTGTCACTGTTTTACTTCATGTTATCGGTCTTCCCCTGGCATCTGTCTTTAATTTTTGTGCTATCGGTCTTGTCCTGGTACTGTTTTACTTTCATGCTATCGGTCCTGCCCTAACATTTGTCTTTAATTTTCGTGCTATCGGTCCTGCACTGGCACTGCTTTACTTTTGTGCTATCAGTCCTGTCCTAGCATTTGTCTTTAATTTTCATGCTATCGGTCCTGCCCTGACATTTTTCTTTAATTTTCATGCTATCGGTCTTGCCCTGGCATTCTCGTTTATTTTCGTGTTATCGGCTTTGCCCTGACACTATTCTACTTTGATTCTATCGATCTCGCCCCGACATCGTCTCCATTGTAATATAGCCTTGACATCGTCCTTTTTAAATTTCGTGGTTTTCGGTTCATTTCGACAAGGTGCATATTTCACCTGTTAAAATTGAGGTTCATATCTGTACTTATCTCTTACTTTGATAATACGATAGAACATGGTTATGTGTATTATATCGTAAGAGAGTAAGCAAAGAGGGGCAACTGTGAACACTCAAATTTTACCGGTATTTTTCACTTTTTTGAAAAGATAATCGCTTTTTCTGTATTTTCGAATTTTAGTGTTAAATTCGTCATTTTACTCTCGTTAGTAAAACAAAATTAAAAAAATGCTAATTCAAAAAATTACAAAAAATAGTAGATTTATTTAATTGTTTAGTTATAATGTTTTTTTTTACAATAACCCAAAAAATAAAAAAATTAAACACAAAATTAACAAAACAAAAATCATAAAAGATCAGCTTCAGCAGATTCAGGGTTAGCAAGTAGCAAAATCTGATTTGGGCCTAGTCTTCTCAGCAGATCCAAAGCCCAGATCTGCAAGTCATAGTCAAAACCCAATCAACAGCATTAATGGCTAAAACTTAAAAATTAACTATAAAAACAGGACAAGCCATCAGTCTTGATAGAGGAGGTTTCAACAATAACCTCTTTCTCTCTGAACCATTCATTTTTTTAGTCGTTTGTCATTAATTTTTTTTTCAAAGGGATCAGATCTGAAAGTTGCACATCGGTGGCGGTGGTTATCACTGTGGCGGCGTTCTGGCTCCGTTGTTAGGGGTCGCAGCAACCTTAAAAACACCACAGTCAGGAGTGTAAAAAAGGAGAGGAGAGGAAGAAGATCCAAAGAGAAGGAAGTAGTTGCAGGCACCAAAGCAGAAGCCTTTTTTTCCGAAGCTGGAAAAACAGGTTAGTTTTTAAGAGCTGTTTGAATCTAAAAATGTAGAAAAGCTTGTTTTTTTTTGTTTTGTTTTTCGTTTTATTATAGATATGTACCATACATGCTTAGAATATGTATCAATTAGGATTAAGAATAGATCCGTAAAAAGGGGGAAATCGAAAAAAAGAAATAAGAGCCACCTCCGAACTCCGGCCACCACAGACGGTGGCCGTCAGCCTGTCGCCGCCACCATTCTCTTCCTTTCTTACCCCTATTCTACACATTCATACATACCCCCTCTTTATTATCATTTATTTAAAATTAATGCACCATCTTTATTATCATTAATGCACACCATCTTTATTATTATTTATTTAAAATTAATGCACCATATTTTCTTCCTTTTTTAATTAACAATTATTTGTTTTAGTCAAAGGTGACATGTGATTTTTTTTTGTTGAAACCATCGACCCCTTCTCCACATTGTTATTACTTTTTTTTTAAATCCTTATGTCTTTTTTTTTCCTTTTTCGTTTTTGTGATATTTTATGCCTTTTGCATCAAAGGATGTATATGCCTTTCTTTCTAAAAAATAATAATTAGACTTTGATCGAGATGTACATCTTATCAAATCCACAATACTGGTTTAAGAGACCCGAATTGTACAACTAGGTCCTAAACCCCTTCATATTTAAAACCAAATAACAAATTAACATTTTCTGAAAATCCCCAATCAGTTTATTTTTATGTAGAACCTATTTTCTTAATAATACTGGGATTGACCGAGATGTACATATTGTCAATCCCGGCATTTACGAGACTCGAGTTGTACAACTTAGATCTTAAACCCCTTCAAAATTAAAATCAACCAACCAACAAATTTTTCAAGAAGAACTATGTGACTGAGTCCTTTATTGCACCGGATAGTACGTAGGAGCTGGCTTCCCTGTAAAGTGAAAAACTAAATTTTCTCAATTTATTCTTTTTCAATCTTCTCGTAAATAACTATCTTCTTTTTCTACCAAATTCTATTAAATCTTATTTTTGGGCAACCAAATAATTAAACGTCTTGTTAATTATTGCACAAATCAAATTTAGGGTAACTGTCTTAGGACAAATGTGTTAGGGGTGGAGTGAAATTAGGTTTTCGCCCCTTCCCTACGCATAACCGATTCCCGAATCCGACCTAGTTACGCAGACCAAATAACTCTTATGTTATGGTTTTCTCAATTTTCCTATTTTTAATAAATTGTGTGGCGACTCCTAAAATCATTATATTTGAGACGTCTGCGCCGAGATCCCTGTCAAAATTGAATGAAAAATACTTGTCAAATGGGTAATTTATTATATAAAGAGTCAACATTCGGTATTAGTTTATGGTCTAATATTAAAATAATATATGCTAATATGACACTTCATATAGCTTTCTTTTCTTTATAACCTCAAAACATGATAAGGTTTTTTTTTTTTTTTTTTTACATTTTGTGCTTAAGTCCAACTCTGCAATATGAGACTTATAATTCTGAAGAGAAGTTGTTTTGTTGCAACTTACCATATAACATTTTAATATTAGACAATAAAGTAACACCGAATGTAGACACATATTTTATGAAATTGTTTTTTCTTAAAAAGGTAGAGATATTTTTTTGATAGCACAATATTGAATAATAGAATCACTAAAGAACTTATAAATACAATCCACCATAAATAAATATAACTAAATAAAAAGAGACACAACTGTTAAACAGTTATCGTGTCACCCCAAATCAAAATTGAAAATCAAAATGTTTAATAATAAAATATTTAATAAGTAATAATTTGTTATATAAATTCTATTTAAGACTAATTAAATATTTTGCAGAACAACTTTACTTCTTCATATACGTGTCTTAAACTAATGCGTAACCCCAAACGTAAAATCAAAAATACCAAATAATGATGTTAATATCAATTTGCATTGTTTTTTTTCTTTCTTTCGCAAAGTTTCCTACCAAAAATATAATTTACTTAAATATTTCGTTCATCTTCCTTTACTTCAGTATAATTATATACTTTTTTCACATCTCTTTTAATTAAAATCAAATAATTAATGACTTGTTGTATAAATGGAAAAATATATTCTTTTGTTAACCTTCTATACTCTTTCATATATACACGAATCTTACAACATATCTATACCCTTAACTTCAAATGATAAATCCTGAGTGATGACATTAATTTTAGTGTACATTGTGTCTTTCCTTGTTTCATAAAATTTCTTAAAAAAAAAAAGCTTACCTAAAATCTTTCATTCATCTCTCTTTGCCTCAATTTACACATATTGCAACTTTAGTTTACAATTAATTGTTTTATTGGATCGCAACAATAACAGTGAAGTTGAAGATGAAGATGAAGGTGGAGATGGAGATATTCTCAAAATCAAATCAACGAAGTACCAAAGGTATGCCACAACACTAAATTCTCAACTTGATTTTAAATTATTCTCAAAGTACACATACCAACGTGCATTGAGAGGTTATTAGTTAGAATTGAATTATAATGAGCTACTATTAACTATGTTTTATACTGATTTTCTTGCAAAAATATTTTGCAATATGAAAGGTAGAATTATGGGCATTAAATTTTTTCTAAAATATGGAATAAATCCTATACTTGAAAAGTTAGGAACAAAAGTTACTGAAACAACTTGATATGATATTGAAAAGAGAGGATATCTTTTAGCTCAAGAAATCTTGTAGGGATTGGAATGTCGGTAGAGAGATCTTCAGTAAAAAAATCTTCCACGGAACGTGTTAGAAAACTTCTTTCACTTTCCCTTTAATCATATATTTTTTTATGTATTTGTTTGAGGTACTATTTCCAAACAAATCAACCAACTCAAATGATATTAGTCCCAAAGTACTTAAATCGCATTTAGGGACTAAATTGAATAAAAAATACTTGTCAAATGGGTAATTTAGTATATAAAGTGTCTACATTCGGTTTTAGTTTATGGTCTAATTTTAAAAAAAGTATATGCTAATATGACTCTACATTTTGGGCTTAAGTCCAACTCTGCAATATGAGACTTTTAATGCTGAAGAGAAGTTGTTTTGTTGCAGCTTTCCATTTTGTTAATTTTGTTGTTAGAATCAATGTTTTTTTCCCTAATTAGATGCCCGTTCAAGGAGATTTTTGTGAAGAATGATGTAAAGATAAAGAGAATAGTCTATAAGAAAAATGAATAAGTGGACAGAATAAGCAACTTACCTAGTTCCCTATTATTAAATACTATGAAATTTTTTACCACTAAGGAAGTTGTTAAGACCAAAGTACTATCCAAGACTTGAAAGGATATGAGTGCACATTACTAATTCTTTCAGCCAATTCTTCAAGGTCTCCATAGTTTTGGGAATAAGGTTACGACACCAAAATTGATGGTTGTTTCCTCAAGGAACTCCAAATTTGGTCCAAGAGTTGGTTATGGCTATAAGTAAGTTCACCCCCATCAGCAAATGATTTCAACTTAGGAGTTGATATCTGAACTTTGATAGGGGTAACAAATAAGCTTGTAAATCCCATGGTTAGATTAGCAAATTTATCACCAGATACACATAAGAATTTCTCTTTTCCTTTTTGTTGTTCACAATTATGAAGAGCTAAATCACTCAACTTTTTGCGCCTTGAAAATGGCTCAATAAAATATTTGTCATCACTTGAAGTAAATGTGACATACTTGAAACAACATTTTACCAATTCAGGAAGGTTTAGAGTTTCTTGAAATTTATGTATGTCCCCATTTTATAAAGTGAAAAGTCAATATATTTTAGACAATGACAAAAAAAAATATTGGGTAAAAAAACCCATTTTTTCAAGTACCACGTCTTCAACCAGAAGTCTCAGTGCTACAGAGAATGTTGGCCAAGACTTCTAGTGAAGACGTGGTAATTGCAAAAAACAAATACGGTTTCTTTCACCCAATACTGTTTTGTCATTGTCTATAGTATATTGACTTTTCACTTGATAAACTGAGGACATACATAAAACATCCAGAAACTCCAAACCTTCCTGAATTGGTAAAATGTTGTTTGAAGTGTGTCACATTTACTTCAAGTGATGACAAACATTTTGTTGAGCAATTTTCAAGGTGCAAAAAGTTGAGTGATTTAGTTCTTCACAATTGTGAACTACAAAAAGGATATAGAAAATCCTATGTGTATTTGGTGATAAATTTGCTAATATAACCATGGGATTTGCAAGCTTTTTTGTGACCATATCAAACTTCAGATATCTACTCTCAAGTTGAAATCATTTCCTTATGGGGGATGAACTTACTTCTAGCAATCACCGACTCTTTGAGCATAATTTGGGGTTCCTTTAAGAAACAACCATCTATGTTTGGTGCCATAACCTTATTCCCAAAACTATAGAGACCTTCAAGAATTGGCTGAAAAGAATTAGTAATGTGAACTCATATCCTTTCAAGTCTTTCATAGGACTCTGGTCTTAACAACTACCTTAGTGGTAAATATTTCCATAATATTTAATAATAGTTTTTGATTTTGTCTACTTGTTCATTTCTCTTATATACTCTTCTCTTTATCTTTACACCTGTCTCCACAAATATCTCCATGCACGGACATCTAATCTGGAAAAAAAAATTATTTGCTAAAAACAAAATTGACGAAATGGTAAGTTGCAACAAAACAACTACTCTTTAGAATTATCAGTCTCATAAAGTAAAGAAAGCTATATGAACTCATATTATCATATAACATTTTAATATTAGAGCATAAAGTAACACCAAAAGTAGACACTTTATATGAAGAATCAATTGATTTGCAAAATAGATAATTAGGATTAAATAGCATTTATATAAAAAAACTATTGCTTATTGGTTTTTTTATTACTAAACGTATTAATTATATGTTTAGATTGTGGCAAAGGGAGATGAGTGAAAATTGTTATGTCAATCATATTTTATGGTAGAAAATTTACGAAAGAACATAAAGAAATAATGTGCATTAAAATTCGTAGATTTACTTGAGTACACCAATTTAAGTAACGAGTTATAGACTAGTTTTAATATAAGTATATGAAATTGTTTTTTCTTAAAAAGGTAGAGATATTTTATTTATTAAACAATATTGAATAATAGAATTTCTAAAGAACTTATACATACAATCCACCATAAAAAAATATAACTAAATAAAAAGGGACATAACTGTTAAACAGTTAGCGTGTCACCCCAAATCAAAATTGAAAATCAATAATAAAATATTTAATAAGTAATAATTTGTTACATAAATTCTATTTAACACTAATTAAATATTTTGCAAAACAACTTTACTTCTTCATATACACGTCTTAAACCAATGCGTAACCCCAAACGTAAAATCAAAAATACCAAATAATTATGTTAATATCAATTTGCATTGTTTCTTTTCTTTCTTTCGCAAAGTTTCCTACCAAAAATATAATTTACTTAAATATTTCGTTCATCTTCCTTTACTTCAGTCTATTTATATACTTTTTTCACATCTCCTTTAATTAAAATCAAATAAATAATGACTTGTTGTATAAATGGAAAAATATATTCTTTTGTTAACCTTCTATACCCGTTCATATATACACGAATCTTACAACATATCTATAACCCTTAACTTCAAATGATAAATCCTGAGTGATGACATTAATTTTAGTGTACATTGTGTCTTTCCTTGTTTCATAAAATTTCCTAAAAAAAAAAAGCTTACCTAAAATCTTTCATTCATCTCTCTTTGGCTCTTTGCCTCATTTTACACATATTGCAAGTTGCCTCGTAACTATATAAAATGCTAGTACGTGAAATTTTTTATGTATGTCATAAAATCTATAGCAAACAAAATTTTGCAACTTTAGGTTACAATTAATTGTTTTATTGGATATGGTTGATCGCTACAATAACGGTGAATTGGAAGATGAAGATGAAGGTGGAGATGGAGATATTTTCAAGATCAAATCAACGAAGTACCAAAGGTATGCAACAACACTAAATTCTCAACATGGTTTATAATTATTCTTAAAGTACACATACCAACAGGCATTGACAGATTATTAGTTAGAATTGAATCATAATGAGCTACTATAAACTATAGTGTTTTATACCGATTTTCCTGCAAAAATATTTTACAATATGAAAGGTAGAATTATGGGCATTAAAAATTCTCTAAAATATGGAATCAATCCTATACTTGAAAAGTTAGGAACAAAAGTTACTGAAACAACTTGATATGATATTGAAAAGAGAGGATATCTTTTAGCTTAAGAAATCTTGTAGGGACCAGAATGTCGGTAGAGAAATCTTCAGTAAAAAAAACTTCTAGAGAATGTGTTAGAAAACTTCTTTCACTTTCCATTAATCATATTTTTTTATGTATTTGTTTGAGGTACTATTTCCAAACAAATCAACCAACTCAAATGATATTAGTCCCAAAGAAAATCAAATTATATTTGAAGTTCTTGAATGTGTATTTTATGTGACTTAAATCGCATTTAGGGACTAAAATTGAATAAAAAATACTTGTCAAATGGGTAATTTTTTATATAAAAAGTCTACATTCGGTATTAGTGTATGGTCTAATATTAAAAAAGTATAAGCTAATATGACTCGTCATATAGCTTTCTATACTCTATAAACTCAAAATATATATATTTTTTTAACATTTTGGGCTTAAGCCCAACTCTGCAATATGAGACTTATAATACTAAAGAGAAGTTGTTTTGTTGCAACTTACCATTTTGTTAATTTTGTTGTTAGAATCTATGTTTTTTTCCCTAATTAGATGCCTGTTCAAGGAGATTTTTGTGGAGAATGATGTTAAGATAAAGAGAATAGTATATAAGAAAAATGAATAAGTGGACAGAATAAGCAACTTACCTAGTTCCCTATTATTAAATACTATGGAATTTTTTACCACTAAGGAAGTTGTTAAGACCAAATTCCTATCCAAGACTTGAAAGGATATGAGTGCACATTACTAATTCTTTTCAGCCAATTCTTTAAGGTCTATATAGTTTTGGGAATAAGGTTACGACACCAAAATTGATGGTTGTTTCATCAAGGAACTCCAAATTTGGTCCAAGAGTTGCTTATGGCTATAAGTAAGTTCACCCCCATAAGCAAATGATTTCAACTTAAGAGTTGATATCTGAACTTTGATAGGTCACATATAAGCTTGTAAATCCCATGGTTAGATTAGCAAATTTATCACCAGATACACATAAGAATTTCTCTTTTCCTTTTTGTTGTTCACAATTATGAAGAACAAAATCAATCAACTTTTTGCGCCTTGAAAATGGCTCAATAAAATCTTTGTCATCACTTGAAGTAAATGTGACATACTTCTAACAACATTTTACCAATTCAGGAAGGTTTAGAGTTTCTGGAAATTTATGTATGTCCCCATTTTATAAAGTGAAAAGTCAATATATTTTAGACAATGACAAAAAAATATTGGGTAAAAAAAACCCATTTTTTCAAGTACCACGTCTTCAACCAGAAGTCTCGGTGCTACAGAGAATGTTGGCCAAGACTTCTAGTGAAGACGTGGTAATTGCAAAAAACAAATATGGTTTCTTTCACCCAATACTGTTTTGTCATTGTCTATAGTATATTGACTTTTCACTTGATAAACTGAGGACATACATAAAACATCCAGAAACTCCAAACCTTCCTGAATTGGTAAAATGTTGTTTGAAGTGTGTCACATTTACTTCAAGTGATGACAAACATTTTGTTGAGCAATTTTCAAGGTGCAAAAAGTTGAGTGATTTAGTTCTTCACAATTGTGAACTACAAAAATGATAATAGAAAATCCTATGTGTATCTAGTGATAAATTTGTTAATATAACCATGCGATTTGCAAGCTTGTTTGTGCCCTTATCAAACTTCAGATATCAACTCCCAAGTTGAAATCATTTGCTTATGAGGGGTGAACTTACTTCTAGCAATCACCGACTCTTTGAGCATAATTTGGGGTTCCTTGAAGAAACAACCATCTATGTTTGGTGCTAACCTTTTTCCCAAAACTATAGAGACCTTCAAGAATTGGCTGTAATGAATTAGTAATGTGAACTCATATCCTTTCAAGTCTTTCATAGGACTCTGGTCTTAACAACTACCTTAGTGGTAAAAATTTCCATAACATCTAATAATATTTTTTGATTCTGTCTACTTGTTCATTTCTCTTATATACTCTTCTCTTGGTCCCTACACCCGTCTCCACAAATATCTCCTTGCACGAGCATCTAATCTGAAAAAAAAAAAATCTAAAAACAAAATTGACGAAATGGTAAGTTGCAACAAAACAACTACTCTTTAGAATTATTAGTCTCATAAAGTAAAGAAAGCTATATGAACTCATATTATGATATAACATTTTAATATTAGAGCATAAAGTAACACCGAAAGTAGACACTTTATATGAAGAATTAATTGGTTTGCAAAATAGATAATTAGGATTAAATAGCATTTATATAAAAAAAAAACTATTGCTTATTGGGTTTTTTTTATTACTAAACGTTTTAATTATATGTTTAGATTGTGGCAAAGGGAGATGAGTGAAAATTGTTATGTGAATCATATTTTATGGTAGAAAACTTTACGAAAGAACATAAAGAAATAATGTGCATTAAAATTCGTTGATTTACTTGGGTACACCATTTTAAGTAACGAGTTATAGACTAGTTAAAAAATAATTATATGAAATTGTTTTTTCTTAAAAGGTAGAGAAATTTTTTTTATAACACAATATTGAATAATAGAATCACTAAAGAACTTATACATACAATCCACCATAAATAAATATATCTAAATAAAAAGGGACACAACTGTTAAACAGTTAGCGTGTCACCCCAAATCAAATTGAAAATCAAAATGTTTAATAATAAAATATTTAATAAGTAATAATTTGTAATATAGATTCTATTTAAGACTAATTAACTATTTTGCGGAACAACTTTACTTCTTCATATACGTGTCTTAAACTAATGCGTAACCCCAAACGTAAAATCAAAAATACCAAATAACGATGTTAATATCAATTTGCATTGTTTCATTTCTTTCTTTCGCAAAGTTTCCTACCAAAAATATAATTTACTTAAATATTTCGTTCATCTTCCTTTACTTCAGTCTAATTATATACTTTTTTCACATCTCTTTTAATTAAAATAAAATAAATAATGACTTGTTGTATAAATGGAAAAATATATTCTTTTGTTAACCTTCTATACTCGTTCATATATACTTGAATCTTACAACATATCTATAACCATTAACTTCAAATGATAAATCCTGAGTGATGACATTAATTTTAGTGTACATTGTGTCTTTCCTTGTTTCATAAAATTTCCTAAAAAAAAAGCTTACCTAAAATCTTTCATTCATCTCTCTTTGCCTCATTTTACACATATTTCAAGTTGCCTCGTACCTATATAAAATGCTAGTACATGAAATTTTTTATGTATGTCATCAAATCTATAACAAACAAAATTTTGCAACTTTAGGTTACAATTAATTGTTTTATTGGATATGGTTGATCGCTACAATAACGGTGAAGTTGAAGATGAAGGTGGAGATGGAGATATTTTCAAGATCAAATCAACGAAGTACCAAAGGTATGCCACAACACTAAATTCTCAACATGGTTTATAATTATTCTCAAAGTACACATGCATTGACAGGTTATTAGTTAGAATTGAATCATAATGAGCTACTATAAACTATAGTGTTTTATACCGATTTTCCTGCAAAAATATTTTACATATGAAAGGTTTAATTATGGGCATTAAAAATTCTCTAAAATATGGAATCAATCCTATATTTGAAAAGTTAGGAACAAAAGTTACTGAAACAACTTGATATGATATTGAAAAGAGAGGATATCTTTTAGCTCAAGAAATCTTGTAGGGATCAGAATGTCGGTAGAGAGATCTTCAGTAAAAAAATCTTCTAGAGAATGTGTTAGAAAACTTCTTTCACTTTCCCTTTAATCATATATTTTTTGTATGTATTTGTTTGAGGTACTATTTCCAAACAAATCAACCAACTCAAATGATATTAGTCCCAAAGTAAATCAAATTATATTTGAAGTTCTTGAATGTGTTTTTTATGTGACTTAAATCGCATTAAGGGACTAAAATTGAATAAAAAATACTTGTCAAATGGGTAATTTTTTATATAAAAAGTCTACATTCGGTATTAGTTTATGGTCTAATATTAAAAAAGTATATGCTAATATGACTCATCATATAGCTTTCTATACTCTACATACTCAAAAAATATATATATATTTTTTTACATTTTGGGCTTAAGTCCAACTCACTGAATCTGAGACTTATAATATCAAGAGAGAAGTTGTTTTGTTGCAACTTACCATTTTGTTAACTTTGTTGTTAGAATCTATGTTTTTTCCCTAATTAGATGCCTGTTCAAGGAGATTTTTGTGGAGAATGATGTAAAGATAAAGAGAATAGTCTATAAGAAAAATGAAAAAGTGGACAGAATAAGCAACTTACCTAGTTCCCTATTATTAAATACTATGGAATTTTTTACCACTAAGGAAGTTGTTAAGACCAAATTCCTATCCAAGACTTGAAAGGATATGAGTGCAGATTACTAATTCTTTTCAGCCAATTCTTCAAGGTCTCTATAGTTTTGGGAATAAGGTTACGACACCAAAATCGATGGTTGTTTCATCAAGGACTCCTAATTTGGTCCAAGAGTTGGTTATGGCTATAAGTAAGTTCACCCCATAAGCAAATGATTTCACCTTAGGAGTTGATATCTGAACTTTGATAGGGTAACAAATAAGCATGTAAATCCCTTGGTTAGATTAGCAAATTTATCACCAGATACACATAAGAATTTCTCTTTTCCTTTTTGTTGTTCACAATTATGAAGAACAAAATCAATCAACTTTTTGCGCCTTGAAAATGGCTCAATAAAATCTTTGTCATCACTTGAAGTAAATGTGACATACTTCAAACAACATTTTACCAATTCAGGAAGGTTTAGAGTTTCTGGAAATTTATGTATGTCCCCATTTTATAAAGTGAAAAGTCAATATATTTTAGACAATGACAAAAAAATATTGGGTAAAACCCATTTTTTCAAGTACCACGTCTTCAACCGTAAGTCTCTGGTGCTACAGAGAGAATGTTGGCCAAGACTTCTAGTGAAGACGTGGTAATTGCAAAAAAACAAATATGGTTTCTTTCACCCAATACTGTTTTGTCATTGTCTATAGTAAATTGACTTTTCACTTGATAAACTGAGGACATACATAAAACATCCAGAAACTCCAAACCTTCCTGAATTGGTAAAATGTTGTTTGAAGTGTGTCACATTTACTTCAAGTGATGACAAACATTTTGTTGAGCAATTTTCAAGGTGCAAAAAGTTGAGTGATTTAGTTCTTCACAATTGTGAACTACAAAAATGATAATAGAAAATCCTATGTGTATCTGGTGATAAATTTGTTAATATAACCATGTGATTTGCAAGCTTGTTTGTGACCCTATCAAACTTCAGATATCAACTCCAAAGTTGAAATCATTTGCTTATGGGGGGTGAACTTACTTCTAGCAATCACCGACTCTTTGAGCATAACTTGGGGTGCCTTGAATAAACAACCATCTATGTTTGGTGCCATAACCTTATTCCCAAAACTATAGAGACCTTCAAGAATTGGCTGAAAAGAATTAGTAATGTGAACTCATATCCTTTCAAGTCTTTCGTAGGACTCTTGTCTTAACAACTACCTTAGTCGTAAAAATTTCCATAATATCTAATAAAAGTTTTTGATTCTGTCTACTTGTTCATTTCTCTTATATACTCTTCTCTTGGTCCCTACACCCGTCTCCAAGAATATCTCCTTGCACGGGCATCTAATCTGGAAAAAAATCTAAAAACAAAATCGACGAAATGGTAAGTTGCAACAAAATAACTACTCTTTAGAATTATTAGTCTCATAAAGTAAAGAAAGCTATATGAACTCATATTATCATATAACATTTTAATATTAGAGCATAAAGTTACACCGAAAGTAGACACTTTATATGAAGAATTAATTGGTTTGCAAAATAGATAATTAGGATTAAATAGCATTTATATAAAAAAAAACTATTGCTTATTGGTTTTTTTATTACTAAACGTATTAATTATATGTTTAGATTGTGGCAAAGGGAGATGAGTGAAAATTGTTTTGTCAATCATATTTTATGGTAGAAAACTTTACGAAAGAACATAAAGAAATAATGTGCATTAAAATTCGTTGATTTACTTTGGTACACCATTTTAAGTAACGAGTTATAGACTAGTTAAAATATAAGTATATGAAATTGTTTTTTCTTAAAAGGTAGAGAAATTTTTTTGATAACACAATATTGAATAATAGAATCACTAAAGAACTTATACATACAATCCACCATAAATAAATATAACTAAATATTGAATAATAAAATATTTAATAAGTAATAATTTGTTATATAGATTCTATTTAAGACTAATTAACTATTTTGCAGAACAACTTTACTTCTTCATATACGTGTCTTAACTAATGCGTAACCCCAAACGTAATATCAAAAATACTAAATAATTATGTTAATATCAATTTGTATTGTTTCTTTTCTTTCTTTCACAAAGCTTCCTACCAAAAATATAATTTACTTAAATATTTCGTGCATCTTCCTTTACTTGATCTAATTATATACTTTTTTCACATCTCTTTTAATTAAAATCAAATAAATAATGACTTGTTGTATAAATGGAAAAATACATTCTTTTGTTAACCTTCTATACTCGTTCATTAAAACACGAATCTTACAACATATCTATAACCCTTAACTTCAAATGATAAATCCTGAGTGATGACATTAATTTTAGTGTACATTGTGTCTTTCCTTGTTTCATAAAATTTCCTAAAAAAAAAACCTTACCTAAAATCTTTCATTCATCTCTCTTTGCCTCATTTTACACATATTGCAAGTTGCCTCGTAACTATATAAAATGCTAGTACATGAAATTTTTTATGTATGTCATCAAATCTATAACAAACAAAATTTTGCAACTTTAGGTTACAATTAATTGTTTTGTTGGATATGGTTGATCGCTACAATAACGGTGAAGTTGAAGATGAAGATGAAGGTAAAGATGGAGATATTTTCAAGATCAAATTAACGAAGTACCAAAGGTATGCCACAACACTAAATTCTCAACATGGTTTATAATTATTCTCAAAGTACACATACCAACAGTCATTGACAGGTTATTAGTTAGAATTGAATCATAATGAGCTACTAAAAACTATAGTGTTTTATACCGATTCTCCTGCAAAAATATTTTATAATATGAAAGGTAGAATTATGGGCATTAAAAATTCTCAAAAAATATGGAATCAATCCTATACTTGAAAAGTTAGGAACAAAAGTTGTTGAAACAACTTGATATGATATTGAAAAGAGAGGATATCTTTTAGCTCAAGAAATCTTGTAGGGATCAAAATGTCGGTAAAGAGATCTTCAGTATAAAAATCTTCCATAGAATGTGTTAGAAAACTTCTTTCACTTTCCCTTTAATCATATTTTTTTTATGTATTTGTTTGAGGTACTATTTCCAAACAAATCAACCAACTCAAATTATATTAATCCCAAGTAAATAAAATTATATTTGAAGTTCTTGAATGTGTATTTTATGTGACTTAAATCGCATTTAGGGACTAAAATTGAATAAAAATACTTGTCAAATGGGTAATTTTTTATATAAAAAGTCTACATTCGGTATTAGTTTATGGTCTAATATTAAAAGAGTATATGCTAATATGACTCATCATATAGCTTTCTATAGTCTATATACTCAAAAAATATATATATATTTTTTTTACATTTTGGGCTTAAGTCCAACTCTCGTGAATACGAGACTTATAATATCAAGAGAAGTTGTTTTGTTGCAACTTACCATTTTGTTAACTTTGTTGTTAGAATCTATGTTTTTTCCCTAATTAGATGCCTGTTCAAGGAGATTTTTGTGGAGAATGATGTAAAGATAAAGAGAATAGTCTATAAGAAAAATGAAAAAGTGGACAGAATAAGCAACTTACCTAGTTCCCTATTATTAAATACTATGGAATTTTTTACCACTAAGGAAGTTGTTAAGACCAAATTCCTATCCAAGACTTGAAAGGATATGAGTGCACATTACTAATTCTTTTCAGCCAATTCTTCAAGGTCTCTATAGTTTTGGGAATAAGGTTACGACACCAAAATCGATGGTTGTTTCATCAAGGAACTCCAAATTTGGTCCAAGAGTTGGTTATGGCTATAAGTAAGTTCACCCCCATAAGCAAATGATTTCACCTTAGGAGTTGATATCTGAACTTTGATAGGGTAACAAATAAGCATGTTGTAACATCCCTAATTTCGTTAATTTCAAATTAAGAAATTAACGAATGATTTATTACTTGAATCGGTAATAAATCAAGTTTCGGATAAGCGGTTGTTACGAAAGCAATTTATAATTGCCAGAGAAAATAATTTAAGTGCATAACTGAGTGGAAATTAGTACTCTACGGGTATTTTAGTATTTATACCACTCACGTTAAAGGAGCTCTAGTACACAAAAAGTATCCCAAAATACTCTCTCATACCACACTTGTGATACAATTAAGTAAGAAATAGATAAAGAAAGAATAGAATAAAGAAAAGAAAGGTAAAGTAAGGGAGAGAGAAATCGGAACAGGGAGAAACCGAGAGGGAAGGAAGAGAAAAGGGGGAGAAGGAAGGTGGAAGAAGAAGAGGAAAAAGGGGATGCTTCGGTTCATCAAAACGACTTCCTTCCAACACGAAAAACGTTCAGCGTTTCTTCCTCTTCATTTTGACACCAAAATCATCATCATCCATTCACTATCCTCAAATCCACCATTTTCGAAATTTTGAAGAAAATGAGAGATGTTGGGTTTCTTGTTTCACCTCTTGTCTTGGAAGCCTAGGAAAATACCATAGAGAGGTTGGATTGTCATCTAAGAGTGAAGAATTCAAGCTTGAGTGAGTTAGGGTTTGTAAAATCCAATTTGGGGGTTTTTGTGAATAGTAGCTTTTGGAGGTTAGGGATGATGAATAGTGGTCATGGAGGATTTCGAGCAATTCGGTATTTTGGTCAAAAAGAGGTCTCGTGATCGAGTGGAAAGCTTTAGGAGCGAATTCGGATGTCGCCGGAACGTGGAGTTGAGTCGGGAGCGCTTAGGTGTGGTTATGTCAGAAAAGCGTTCTCGCGGAAAGTCTCGGTGCTTCGTGATTTTCATCACGATAGGTGAGTTTTACTCGCTTAGGGAATTTAAATATCGTTTTTGAACTATGTTTGAATGATTTTTTTAATTTCGGAGTTTCGAGAATTTTAGAGTCAAAAATGCTATTTTGCGAAAATGACGCGTGTTTGAAAATTTAACACGAAACCATAATGATTTGATTTTTGGATTGTTATGTTTGGACTGGATTATGTGTGCTGTAGCTGTACGTGGTTGAAATCGGATTGAAATACGGTTTGGAATCGATCGGAGAACGAAACGGAACGGAATTGGGCATTAAGTTGAGAAGTTCCTATGTCCCCAATATCCAATGTTTCGTTCGACGCTCCGTTCGGCTTCAAACTTCTTTTAAATCCTTTTCCTAACCACCTAGCGCGTTTATGTGGAATAAAGTTGTTTGGTATGAATCGGTTGAATTTTTAAATCTCTTGAAAACCGTAAATTTTGTATATGTGCGAGAATTGATGATTTCTGAATAAATCTGTGTCTGGACTGGTTTTACAGGAATTAATACTATTTCGGGATGTCCGTATTACGAGAGAAACTCACTGCACGAAATTTTGTTAGAAATTTTGATACAAATCCAATCGGTTTTGAAATAACGATTAATATTACTATTATTTCGAAAAACCGAACTAGTGAACGTGTGTGGACTTATGTCTTGGAAAATAAACCGAACGAAATGTTCTATTTTTATGATTTGGCTAGGGATGATTATAAATCATCTAAACCTATCCATGAGACCTATAATTATAAACTATATGGAATTGAAATAATGCTTGCGGAAAATGATATGCTCTATCCGTTATGTTACGATATATAAATATATCGAGTTGAGGTGACGACCTCTATGCGTTAGTATGGTAGGGAGGGCGTCATGAGCCCTAGCCCTAGGCCCCAATGTTAAAAAGAATTATTCCGCCTTTGAGAGTTGTACACTTATTGGCTATGACCGGGTCCACCCATGCTTCTTTTAGGTTGTTGGTGGTGTACTAAAATTAATAAAACTTTATTGTAATTCATTCTTGGATTACCATGTGATTCCGCAATTCATATAATAGAATTGCTAAGATCTCCATGAAGTATTAACTTGCTTTGTGTATATGTTTTTAAGCGGCTCATGAGTGTGGCTAGGGTCACGGTAAAGCTCACTCGAGACAAGTTGTCTCACCCAATATATTGTGGTTATTTTACGAGAAACAGGGGAAAGAGGAAAGCTAAGAAGCACGGCTAGTTGAAGCTTGTGTTGAAGATGGCTAAGGAGCATTTATGCTTATGTATTTCCGTTTGTGTTTCTTTGTATTTTGGCTCGTATAACTTGTATTGATACAAGTTGTATATTATGTTCCGCTACTCGATATATTCGGATATGTAATATTAGCATTGCAATCGCGAAAAATTTTCGTGTGTTACATTTGGTATCGAGCGGTTCGACCTAGTTTGGACGTAGAGACCTTATGGTCAAGAGGTTAGATAGAGTCACTTAGGGACGTGTGACGAGCAATTGTTAGAACCTTCCAAAGATGTTATGTGAAGCTTTGAGCTTGATCAACTCAATTTTTCATGCAAGGTACGGAATGATAACGATTGGTTGCCTTAGCCCCAAAATGTCCAAACCCTACACTATAGGAATTTTGGCCTTTCGGTTTATCGTGAGCACGCAATGAAAGCAAAGGGCTATAGTTGGTGTTCTGCAGCAAGTAATGGGCAGCCAAGTTGGTTCGAGAAATTGTGGGCGAATGTTCAATCAATGAACCAAGTGCAATTGTAAAATTGCGGTGGAAGTTATTGTAGGTCATACAAAGAACTACAATTAAGAAAAGCCTTTAAGCGGGAATAATGACATAGATCGTAAGATCTCATAAGATTAACTGACACCCCTAATCCTAATTATTGATTAGCCGGTCTATCGATTCTCGAAATATTGTTTTACAATAACCTTACCTTATGGTTAGAGTAAACCCCAACTTAGATCGCATTAGAGATATCCTTTTGGATAGTGCGAGTCTTGATCATGTTTTTTTCCTTTTACGCCATATTGCGAAATGCTATGAAGCCGACCTAGTAGGTTGTAGTGCAATCTCTGTATTGGCTACGGAACCCAATGTTGATCGAAAGTTAGTTATGATCACGGTTTTTGAACCAAGTCTCAATCAAGATAAGAGCAAAGAGGTGATTTTGATGGTGACATGTACCGGTAGACGCGTCATGGAAAGAATTCTCACCACCTTGTCATGTAACGAGGAAGGAAAGTGATTTATTCTCACGAATGCTCTCGATGAGGATGCACATTCCGAGTAGACTAACACTCATGCCGGGATGCAAACCTAAGGTATTCCTTTTACTCGGAATCATTTCAAGGAACGATTTACGAATCGATTCGTTTCCTTCGATTCGAGAGATCGTAAACAGCGTAACGTATTAATTTAAAGCGAGTGTTATGTCGGTTAGGAAGTATGTTTGCTATGTTGAGAGATTAGATCAATTCTATATATTGGAAGTATGTATGCTAATGAGAAGATGTCTAGAATATGACTAGAGTTACTGGAAGGTCTTTGAGGTGATATGGAACAAGGATTTAGTTTTCATTATCGTGAATAATTACCGCTTTGGTTTAGCAAGTCACTTGAAACTGGATTCCTCAAAGCCTAGCAAGTGTCCTATGGTAAGAGTATAATTGTGTTAAATGTCAATGGGGATTAAATCAGTGCTCTCGTTGCAAGGAGGAGGTCATTATGCACGGTAATGCTAAAATTAGGAACCCTTAAAGCTCGCACAATCAAGCCCGAGGGTAATCTTTAGAAGGGTACAAGTTTCCTCGGTGATAAATATGTTAGCATATTGTATGACAATAAAGCTACCCGTTGTTTATCCTTATAGCTTATGTAAATCGGGTAGGATTATTTGTGTCTCCTACCATTGAACCGATGTTTCGTAAGATTGTTTCGACCTAACCATTTGGTTCTCTGCTGAATTTGTGGATTGTTTCGCACCATTAAGGAAGTGGTTAGACTTTTCCTCCGGATGGCAAGTCTTTATTTCTATGTACGGAAGTTTTTATTTTTGTGTTGTCTCGCAACTCACCGGAATTGGTTTGTATTTATCATCCGCTCAAGTTATCAATGAATTTTCCTAGATGTATTTCCTGATAAAGTTTTCTATAGAATTAGTTCCGTGTACGGAACCAATAGCCATAGCTTCTTCTCAATGTCTTCCTTAGAATCAAATGAACCAACCCCAACTTGGGAATTAACCTCAAAGGAATTTATTCGATCAACGCCTCCAAGTGGTGCTCTGCATTACATGTCAACTAGATTGATGGGAGTATGAGGTTGTGTATCAATTATCGTTAGTTTGAACAAGTGGCTATCTAGAATAGATATCTATTGTCAAGGGTAAATGATTTACTTAACCAACTTCAAGGTGCGGTTGCTTTCTCAAAGAATTGATCTAAGGTAATGATATAATCGGATCGAGTCGCGCAGCAGGCGTGGTGGTAATCATGGATGGGAATTGGGTGTACTCAAAGACTATTAAGGAGCTTGTGCAACATCTCCGTATTGTTTCGAGGTTACTTCGAGAGAAGAAGTTATATGCCAAGCCATCGCAGCAGAGTGACTTCCTCGGATGACGTAAGTGGAGTTCTTGGATCACGTGATTTCTCGGCGGAATTGCGGTCGATCCTAGCCCGCAAAGGCCGAGTGAAGTCGTCGAAGTTTTAGGACTTGCTTTGGTTATTATCGAAGAATTATTCAAGGATTCTAATAGTTAGTTTTTCCTCTTATCTCGTTAGCTCGCGAGGGCCAACAATTTATTTGGAATGACGATTTGGAAGGATGCTTCCTAGAGTTGTAATCGCAATTTACTTTTGCTCCAATCTTAATTCTCCCGTCCGTCATTTGGAAATCCAAAGTTACAGTGACGCATCAGGGAGGGGTTAGAAAGTGTGATTATTCGGAAAATCAGGTGGTAGCTTATGCATCTAAATAGTTGGAGCCACATGAAGAAAAGTATTCAACTCATGATTAGGAGTTGGCAGCTATAGTTTACGCAATGAAGAATCGAAGACACTATCTTTATGGGTCTAGTTGTAAAGTCTTTAGTGATCACAACAAAGTTGAAATATCCGCCGATCATAACGAGCTGAATAACAATCAAGTAGGCAAAGTATCAATGAAGTTGAATGAGACTATATGTCTTATTCCATGTTATGTTTCCCTTATATGAGTATGTTTTGGTTTGTAACCGTACTTATTATAAGTTGTATAGACCATTTCGCTACTCTCTGTTAAGATAATAAACGAAAGGGGAGTTGCTAACCTATGAAGCTAGGAGCTCTGTCTCGATGTAAGGTCTAAGACAAAGCTATGTGTTGAGATTGGTAAATATCGAAAAGCTTGAGTATGTTTAACATCCGAAACAGAGTTTGTATCCTCTGAATATGTCTAATTCGTTCATTTCATTAAAGTATTATTTTGGAAAACCAATGTTGTAACAGACCCATGGAGTAGGAAATCTATCCACATGGTGGAATTGACCATCCACGAAATGTCATTGTTGGGATCTTTTAGAGAATTGAATCTCAAAGTGGCAGCAAAGGAGAGTCGGATAGTGTTAAGGCACGTTCGAATTTCGAACGCTTTGAGAAATCTAATCGGTGAAGCCCTAGGGATTGGCGTTGAGCTACAATCTCAGAAATGATTACCCAATTATACCCAAGACAGTGGTAGTATTATCTATTCCGATGGTAGGGTTGTGTACCCAACGTTATTAATGATTAGAGTCAGATTTTTGAGGAAGTTTATCAGAGTTAGTATTCAGTTCACCCTGGATCCACCAAGATGTTATTGTAATTCATATTACGAATTACCAGTTATTATTGCAATTCGGATAATGAATTGCCAGTTATTGTAATTTAATTAATAAATTACCAGTTTAAGGATTCTTAATTGAATCGAGAGAGTGGCAGTGTGAAATCGTGTATTATGGAAATTGTAGCTAAGTGCTTGACTCGACGAAGGATTAGAGCAGAGCACGAATCTCCAAGCAAGCAAGTTGCAACCATTGGAGGTTCCAATGTGGAAATGGGAAGATACCTCTATGGATTTTGTTATAGTTGGCCAAGAGGGCAAGTCGGTAACGATGCTAATGGGGTAGTGTGGATCGATTGACCAAACCCGCTCACTATATTCCGTTAGGAACATTTTAAAGTATCCAAGTTAGTAGAAGTGTATATGAACCATATCATCAGATTGCATGGAATTTTTACAAAGATGGTGTCAGATCACAACTTAAAGTTTAAAGGAGGCTTTAGGAATTAAAGTGTACGTCAGAACGAACTAATTAGACTCTTGAAGATATACTTCAAGTATGTGTTATAGTAGTGGGAGGAAATGGAAAACTCCATTGTAATGGAAGGAAGACAATTAGAATTGGAAATAGTGATAAGGTAATCTTGTAAGTATCTCCACTATCTATCTATCTTGCTAAGCATGAACAAGGCGAAAGGCACCTTGGACGAGGATTTATTGCAATGGTCAAAGTGGTGACCAATGGAGATCCGGGTAGATGGCATATGGACTGAAATCCATATCTATTTTATTGGGTTATGTTTTCGCAAATTTTGAGGACAAAATTTTTAAAAGTTGGGGTGATTGTAACATCCCTAATTTCGTTAATTTCAAATTAAGAAATTAACGAATGATTTATTACTTGAATCGGTAATAAATCAAGTTTCGGATAAGCGGTTGTTACGAAAGCAATTTATAATTGCCAGAGAAAATAATTTAAGTGCATAACTGAGTGGAAATTAGTACTCTACGGGTATTTTAGTATTTATACCACTCACGTTAAAGGAGCTCTAGTACACAAAAAGTATCCCAAAATACTCTCTCATACCACACTTGTGATACAATTAAGTAAGAAATAGATAAAGAAAGAATAGAATAAAGAAAAGAAAGGTAAAGTAAGGGAGAGAGAAATCGGAACAGGGAGAAACCGAGAGGGAAGGAAGAGAAAAGGGGGAGAAGGAAGGTGGAAGAAGAAGAGGAAAAAGGGGATGCTTCGGTTCATCAAAACGACTTCCTTCCAACACGAAAAACGTTCAGCGTTTCTTCCTCTTCATTTTGACACCAAAATCATCATCATCCATTCACTATCCTCAAATCCACCATTTTCAAATTTTGAAGAAAATGAGAGATGTTGGGTTTCTTGTTTCACCTCTTGTCTTGGAAGCCTAGGAAAATACCATAGAGAGGTTGGATTGTCATCTAAGAGTGAAGAATTCAAGCTTGAGTGAGTTAGGGTTTGTAAAATCCAATTTGGGGGTTTTTGTGAATAGTAGCTTTTGGAGGTTAGGGATGATGAATAGTGGTCATGGAGGATTTCGAGCAATTCGGTATTTTGGTCAAAAAGAGGTCTCGTGATCGAGTGGAAAGCTTTAGGAGCGAATCGGATGTCGCTTAACGTGGAGTTGAGTCGGGAGCGTTCGTGTGGTTATGTCGTAAAAAGCGTTCTCGCGGAAAGTCTCGGTGCCGTGATTTTCATCACGATAGGTGAGTTTTACTCGCTTAGGGAATTTAAATATCGTTTTTGAACTATGTTTGAATGATTTTTTTAATTTCGGAGTTTCGAGAATTTTAGAGTCAAAAATGCTATTTTGCGAAAATGACGCGTGTTTGAAAATTTAACACGAAACCATAATGATTTGATTTTTGGATTGTTATGTTTGGACTGGATTATGTGTGCTGTAGCTGTACGTGGTTGAAATCGGATTGAAATACGGTTTGGAATCGATCGGAGAACGAAACGGAACGGAATTGGGCATTAAGTTGAGAAGTTCCTATGTCCCCAATATCCAATGTTTCGTTCGACGCTCCGTTCGGCTTCAAACTTCTTTTAAATCCTTTTCCTAACCACCTAGCGCGTTTATGTGGAATAAAGTTGTTTGGTATGAATCGGTTGAATTTTTAAATCTCTTGAAAACCGTAAATTTTGTATATGTGCGAGAATTGATGATTTCTGAATAAATCTGTGTCTGGACTGGTTTTACAGGAATTAATACTATTTCGGGATGTCCGTATTACAGAGGAAACTCTGCCGAAATTTTGTTAGAAATTTTGATACAAATCCAATCGGTTTTGAAATAACGATTAATATTACTATTATTTCGAAAAACCGAACTAGTGAACGTGTGTGGACTTATGTCTTGGAAAATAAACCGAACGAAATGTTCTATTTTTATGATTTGGCTAGGGATGATTATAAATCATCTAAACCTATCCATGAGACCTATAATTATAAACTATATGGAATTGAAATAATGCTTGCGGAAAATGATATGCTCTATCCGTTATGTTACGATATATAAATATATCGAGTTGAGGTGACGACCTCTATGCGTTAGTATGCTAGGGGAGGGCAGTCATGAGCCCTAGCCCTAGGCCCCAATGTTAAAAAGAATTATTCCGCCTTTGAGAGTTGTACACTTATTGGCTATGACCGGGGTCCACCCATGCTTCTTTTAGGTTGTTGGTGGTGTACTAAAATTAATAAAACTTTATTGTAATTCATTCTTGGATTACCATGTGATTCCGCAATTCATATAATAGAATTGCTAAGATCTCCAGTAAGTATTAACTTGCTGTGTATATGTTTTTAACTGGCTCATGAGTGTGGCTAGGGGTCACGGTAAAGCTCACTGAGACAAGTTGTCTCACCCAATATATTGTGGTTATTTTACGAGAAACAGGGGAAAGAGGAAAGCTAAGAAGCACGGCTAGTTGAAGCTTGTGTTGAAGATGGCTAAGGAGCATTTATGCTTATGTATTTCCGTTTGTGTTTCTTTGTATTTTGGCTGTATAACTTGTATTGATACAAGTTGTATATTATGTTCCGCTACTCTGATATATTCGGATATGTAATTTTAGCATTGCAATCGCGAAAAATTTTCAGGGTGTTACACATGTAAATCCCTTGGTTAGATTAGCAAACTTATCACCAGATACACATAAGAATTTCTCTTTTCCTTTTTGTTGTTCACAATTATGAAGAACAAAATCAATCAACTTTTTGCGCCTTGAAAATGGCTCAATAAAATCTTTGTCATCACTTGAAGTAAATGTGACATACTTCAAACAACATTTTACCAATTCAGGAAGGTTTAGAGTTTTTGGAAATTTATGTATGTCCCCATTTTATAAAGTGAAAAGTCAATATATTTTAGACAATGACAAAAAAATATTGGGTAAAAAAAACCCATTTTTCAAGTACCATGTCTTCAACCGTAAGTCTCTGCTGCTACAGAGAATGTTGGCCAAGACTTCTAGTGAAGACGTGGTAATTGCAAAAAACAAATATGGTTTCTTTCACCCAATACTGTTTTGTCATTGTCTATAGTATATTGACTTTTCACTTGATAAACTGAGGACATACATAAAACATCCAGAAACTCCAAACCTTCCTGAATTGGTAAAATGTTGTTTGAAGTGTGTCACATTTACTTCAAGTGATGACAAACATTTTGTTGAGCAATTTTCAAGGTGCAAAAAATTGAGTGATTTAGTTCTTCACAATTGTGAACTACAAAAATGATAATAGAAAATCCTATGTGTATCTGGTGATAAATTTGTTAATATAACCATGCGATTTGCAAGCTTGTTTGTGACCCTATCAAACTTCAGATATCAACTCCCAAGTTGAAATCATTTGCTTATGGGGGGTGAACTTACTTCTAGCAATCACCGACTCTTTGAGCATAATTTGGGGTTCCTTGAAGAAACAGCCATCTATGTTTGGTGCCATAACCTTATTCCCAAAACTATAGAGACCTTCAAGAATTGGTGAAAAAGAATTAGTAATGTGAACTCATATCCTTTCAAGTCTTTCGTAGGACTCTTGTCTTAACAACTACCTTAGTCGTAAAAATTTCCATAATATCTAATAAAAGTTTTTGATTCTGTCTACTTGTTCATTTCTCTTATATACTCTTCTCTTGGTCCCTACACCCGTCTCCACAAATATCTCCTTGCACGGGCATCTAATCTGAAAAAAAAAATCTAAAAAGAAAATCGACGAAATGGTAAGTTGCAACAAAACAACTACTCTTTAGAATTATTAGTGTCATAAAGTAAAGAAAGCTATATGAACTCATATTATCATATAACATTTTAATATTAGAGCATAAAGAAACATCGAAAGTAGACACTTTATATGAAGAATTAATTGGTTTGCAAAATAGATAATTAGGATTAAATAGCATTTATATAAAAAAAAACTATTGCTTATTGGTTTTTTTATTACTAAACGTATTAATTATATGTTTAGATTGTGGCAAAGGGAGATGAGTGAAAATTGTTTTGTCAATCATATTTTATGGTAGAAAACTTTACGAAAGAACATAAAGAAATAATGTGCATTAAAATTCGTTGATTTACTTGGGTACACCATTTTAAGTAACGAGTTATAGACTAGTTAAAATATAAGTATATGAAATTGTTTTTTCTTAAAAGGTAGAGAAATTTTTTTGATAACACAATATTGAATAATAGAATCACTAAAGAACTTATACATACAATCCACCATAAATAAATATAACTAAATATTGAATAATAAAATATTTAATAAGTAATAATTTGTTATATAGATTCTATTTAAGACTAATTAACTATTTTGCAGAACAACTTTACTTCTTCATATACGTGTCTTAACTAATGCGTAACCCCAAACGTAATATCAAAAATACTAAATAATTATGTTAATATCAATTTGTATTGTTTCTTTTCTTTCTTTCACAAAGCTTCCTACCAAAAATATAATTTACTTAAATATTTCGTGCATCTTCCTTTACTTGATCTAATTATATACTTTTTCACATCTCTTTTAATTAAAATCAAATAAATAATGACTTGTTGTATAAATGGAAAAATACATTCTTTTGTTAACCTTCTATACTGCTCATTAAAACACGAATCTTACAACATATCTATAACCCTTAACTTCAAATGATAAATCCTGAGTGATGACATTAATTTTAGTGTACATTGTGTCTTTCCTTGTTTCATAAAATTTCCTAAAAAAAAAACCTTACCTAAAATCTTTCATTCATCTCTCTTTGCCTCATTTTACACATATTGCAAGTTGCCTCGTAACTATATAAAATGCTAGTACATGAAATTTTTTATGTATGTCATCAAATCTATAACAAACAAAATTTTGCAACTTTAGGTTACAATTAATTGTTTTGTTGGATATGGTTGATCGCTACAATAACGGTGAAGTTGAAGATGAAGATGAAGGTAAAGATGGAGATATTTTCAAGATCAAATTAACGAAGTACCAAAGGTATGCCACAACACTAAATTCTCAACATGGTTTATAATTATTCTCAAAGTACACATACCAACAGTCATTGACAGGTTATTAGTTAGAATTGAATCATAATGAGCTACTATAAACTATAGTGTTTTATACCGATTCTCCTGCAAAAATATTTTATAATATGAAAGGTAGAATTATGGGCATTAAAAATTCTCAAAAAATATGGAATCAATCCTATACTTGAAAAGTTAGGAACAAAAGTTGTTGAAACAACTTGATATGATATTGAAAAGAGAGGATATCTTTTAGCTCAAGAAATCTTGTAGGGATCAAAATGTCGGTAAAGAGATCTTCAGTATAAAAATCTTCCATAGAATGTGTTAGAAAACTTCTTTCACTTTCCCTTTAATCATATTTTTTTTATGTATTTGTTTGAGGTACTATTTCCAAACAAATCAACCAACTCAAATTATATTAATCCCAAGTAAATAAAATTATATTTGAAGTTCTTGAATGTGTATTTTATGTGACTTAAATCGCATTTAGGGACTAAAATTGAATAAAAAATACTTGTCAAATGGGTAATTTTTTATATAAAAGTCTACATTCGGTATTAGTTTATGGTCTAATATTAAAAGAGTATATGCTAATATGACTCATCATATAGCTTTCTATAGTCTATATACTCAAAAAATATATATATATTTTTTTACATTTTGGGCTTAAGTCCAACTCTGCAATACGAGACTTATAATACTGAAGAGAAGTTGTTTTGTTGCAACTTACCATTTTGTTAACTTTGTTGTTAGAATCTATGTTTTTTCCCTAATTAGATGCCTGTTCAAGGAGATTTTTGTGGAGAATGATGTAAAGATAAAGAGAATAGTCTATAAGAAAAATGAAAAAGTGGACAGAATAAGCAACTTACCTAGTTCCCTATTATTAAATACTATGGAATTTTTTACCACTAAGGAAGTTGTTAAGACCAAATTCCTATCCAAGACTTGAAAGGATATGAGTGCACATTACTAATTCTTTTCAGCCAATTCTTCAAGGTCTCTATAGTTTTGGGAATAAGGTTACGACACCAAAATCGATGGTTGTTTCATCAAGGAACTCCAAATTTGGTCCAAGAGTTGGTTATGGCTATAAGTAAGTTCACCCCCAAAAGAAATGATTTCACCTTAGGAGTTGATATCTTGAACTTTGATAGGGTAACAAATAAGCATGTAAATCCCTTGGTTAGATTAGCAAACTTATCACCAGATACACATAAGAATTTCTCTTTTCCTTTTTGTTGTTCACAATTATGAAGAACAAAATCAATCAACTTTTTGCGCCTTGAAAATGGCTCAATAAAATCTTTGTCATCACTTGAAGTAAATGTGACATACTTCAAACAACATTTTACCAATTCATGAAGGTTTAGAGTTTTTGGAAATTTATGTATGTCCCCATTTTATAAAGTGAAAAGTCAATATATTTTAGACAATGACAAAAAAATATTGGGTAAAAAAAACCCATTTTTTCAAGTACCATGTCTTCAACCAGAAGTCTCGGTGCTACAGAGAATGTTGGCCAAGACTTCTAGTGAAGACGTGGTAATTGCAAAAAAACAAATATGGTTTCTTTCACCCAATACTGTTTTGTCATTGTCTATAGTATATTGACTTTTCACTTGATAAACTGAGGACATACATAAAACATCCAGAAACTCCAAACCTTCCTGAATTGGTAAAATGTTGTTTGAAGTGTGTCACATTTACTTCAAGTGATGACAAACATTTTGTTGAGCAATTTTCAAGGTGCAAAAATTGAGTGATTTAGTTCTTCACAATTGTGAACTACAAAAATGATAATAGAAAATCCTATGTGTATCCGTGATAAATTTGTTAATATAACCATGCGATTTGCAAGCTTGTTTGTGACCCTATCAAACTTCGTATATCAACTCCCAAGTTGAAATCATTTGCTTATGGGGGTGAACTTACTTCTAGCAATCACCGACTCTTTGAGCATAATTTGGGGTTCCTTGAAGAAACAACCATCTATGTTTGGTGCCATAACCTTATTCCCAAAACTATAGAGACCTTCAAGAATTGGTCGAAAAGAATTAGTAATGTGAACTCATATCCTTTCAAGTCTTTCAGAGGACTCTTGTCTTAACAACTACCTTAGTCGTAAAAATTTCCATAATATCTAATAAAAGTTTTTGATTCTGTCTACTTGTTCATTTCTCTTATATACTCTTCTCTTGGTCCCTACACCTGCCTCCACAAATATCTCCTTGCACGGGCATCTAATCTGAAAAAAAATCTAAAAAGAAAATCGATTTAAATGGTAAGTTGCAACAAAACAACTACTCTTTAGAATTATTAGTGTCATAAAGTAAAGAAAGCTATATGAACTCATATTATCATATAACATTTTAATATTAGAGCATAAAGAAACATCGAAAGTAGACACTTTATATGAAGAATTAATTGGTTTGCAAAATAGATAATTAGGATTAAATAGCATTTATATAAAAAAAAACTATTGCTTATTGGTTTTTTTTTACTAAACGTATTAATTATATGTTTAGATTGTGGCAAAGGGAGATGAGTGAAAATTGTTTTGTCAATCATATTTTATGGTAGAAAACTTTACGAAAGAACATAAAGAAATAATGTGCATTAAAATTCGTTGATTTACTTGGGTACACCATTTTAAGTAACGAGTTATAGACTAGTTAAAATATAAGTATATGAAATTGTTTTTTCTTAAAAGGTAGAGAAATTTTTTTGATAACACAATATTGAATAATAGAATCACTAAAGAACTTATACATACAATCCACCATAAATAAATATAACTAAATATTGAATAATAAAATATTTAATAAGTAATAATTTGTTATATAGATTCTATTTAAGACTAATTAACTATTTTGCAGAACAACTTTACTTCTTCATATACGTGTCTTAACTAATGCGTAACCCCAAACGTAATATCAAAAATACTAAATAATTATGTTAATATCAATTTGTATTGTTTCTTTTCTTTCTTTCACAAAGCTTCCTACCAAAAATATAATTTACTTAAATATTTCGTGCATCTTCCTTTACTTCAGTCTAATTATATACTTTTTTCACATCTCTTTTAATTAAAATCAAATAAATAATGACTTGTTGTATAAATGGAAAAATACATTCTTTTGTTAACCTTCTATACTCGTTCATTAAAACACGAATCTTACAACATATCTATAACCCTTAACTTCAAATGATAAATCCTGAGTGATGACATTAATTTTAGTGTACATTGTGTCTTTCCTTGTTTCATAAAATTTCCTAAAAAAAAAACCTTACCTAAAATCTTTCATTCATCTCTCTTTGCCTCATTTTACACATATTGCAAGTTGCCTCGTAACTATATAAAATGCTAGTACATGAAATTTTTTATGTATGTCATCAAATCTATAACAAACAAAATTTTGCAACTTTAGGTTACAATTAATTGTTTTGTTGGATATGGTTGATCGCTACAATAACGGTGAAGTTGAAGATGAAGATGAAGGTAAAGATGGAGATATTTTCAAGATCAAATTAACGAAGTACCAAAGGTATGCCACAACACTAAATTCTCAACATGGTTTATAATTATTCTCAAAGTACACATACCAACAAATCATTGACAAAAGTTATTAGTTAGAATTGAATCATAATGAGCTACTATAAACTATAGTGTTTTATACCGATTCTCCTGCAAAAATATTTTATAATATGAAAGGTAGAATTATGGGCATTAAAAATTCTCAAAAAATATGGAATCAATCCTATACTTGAAAAGTTAGGAACAAAAGTTGTTGAAACAACTTGATATGATATTGAAAAGAGAGGATATCTTTTAGCTCAAGAAATCTTGTAGGGATCAAAATGTCGGTAAAGAGATCTTCAGTATAAAAATCTTCCATAGAATGTGTTAGAAAACTTCTTTCACTTTCCCTTTAATCATATTTTTTTTATGTATTTGTTTGAGGTACTATTTCCAAACAAATCAACCAACTCAAATTATATTAATCCCAAGTAAATAAAATTATATTTGAAGTTCTTGAATGTGTATTTTATGTGACTTAAATCGCATTTAGGGACTAAAATTGAATAAAAAATACTTGTCAAATGGGTAATTTTTTATATAAAAAGTCTACATTCGGTATTAGTTTATGGTCTAATATTAAAAGAGTATATGCTAATATGACTCATCATATAGCTTTCTATAGTCTATATACTCAAAAAATATATATATATTTTTTTACATTTTGGGCTTAAGTCCAACTCTGCAATACGAGACTTATAATACTGAAGAGAAGTTGTTTTGTTGCAACTTACCATTTTGTTAACTTTGTTGTTAGAATCTATGTTTTTTCCCTAATTAGATGCCTGTTCAAGGAGATTTTTGTGGAGAATGATGTAAAGATAAAGAGAATAGTCTATAAGAAAAATGAAAAAGTGGACAGAATAAGCAACTTACCTAGTTCCCTATTATTAAATACTATGGAATTTTTTACCACTAAGGAAGTTGTTAAGACCAAATTCCTATCCAAGACTTGAAAGGATATGAGTGCACATTACTAATTCTTTTCAGCCAATTCTTCAAGGTCTCTATAGTTTTGGGAATAAGGTTACGACACCAAAATCGATGGTTGTTTCATCAAGGAACTCCAAATTTGGTCCAAGAGTTGGTTATGGCTATAAGTAAGTTCACCCCCATAAGCAAATGATTTCACCTTAGGAGTTGATATCTGAACTTTGATAGGGTAACAAATAAGCATGTAAATCCCTTGGTTAGATTAGCAAACTTATCACCAGATACACATAAGAATTTCTCTTTTCCTTTTTGTTGTTCACAATTATGAAGAACAAAATCAATCAACTTTTTGCGCCTTGAAAATGGCTCAATAAAATCTTTGTCATCACTTGAAGTAAATGTGACATACTTCAAACAACATTTTACCAATTCAGGAAGGTTTAGAGTTTTTGGAAATTTATGTATGTCCCCATTTTATAAAGTGAAAAGTCAATATATTTTAGACAATGACAAAAAAATATTGGGTAAAAAAAACCCATTTTTTCAAGTACCATGTCTTCAACCAGAAGTCTCGGTGCTACAGAGAATGTTGGCCAAGACTTCTAGTGAAGACGTGGTAATTGCAAAAAACAAATATGGTTTCTTTCACCCAATACTGTTTTGTCATTGTCTATAGTATATTGACTTTTCACTTGATAAACTGAGGACATACATAAAACATCCAGAAACTCCAAACCTTCCTGAATTGGTAAAATGTTGTTTGAAGTGTGTCACATTTACTTCAAGTGATGACAAACATTTTGTTGAGCAATTTTCAAGGTGCAAAAAATTGAGTGATTTAGTTCTTCACAATTGTGAACTACAAAAATGATAATAGAAAATCCTATGTGTATCCGTGATAAATTTGTTAATATAACCATGCGATTTGCAAGCTTGTTTGTGACCCTATCAAACTTCGAATATCAACTCCCAAGTTGAAATCATTTGCTTATGGGGGGTGAACTTACTTCTAGCAATCACCGACTCTTTGAGCATAATTTGGGGTTCCTTGAAGAAACAGCCATCTATGTTTGGTGCCATAACCTTATTCCCAAAACTATAGAGACCTTCAAGAATTGGCTGAAAAGAATTAGTAATGTGAACTCATATCCTTTCAAGTCTTTCGTAGGACTCTTGTCTTAACAACTACCTTAGTCGTAAAAATTTCCATAATATCTAATAAAAGTTTTTGATTCTGTCTACTTGTTCATTTCTCTTATATACTCTTCTCTTGGTCCCTACACCCGTCTCCACAAATATCTCCTTGCACGGGCATCTAATCTGAAAAAAAAAATCTAAAAAGAAAATCGACGAAATGGTAAGTTGCAACAAAACAACTACTCTTTAGAATTATTAGTGTCATAAAGTAAAGAAAGCTATATGAACTCATATTATCATATAACATTTTAATATTAGAGCATAAAGAAACATCGAAAGTAGACACTTTATATGAAGAATTAATTGGTTTGCAAAATAGATAATTAGGATTAAATAGCATTTATATAAAAAAACTATTGCTTATTGGTTTTTTTATTACTAAACGTATTAATTATATGTTTAGATTGTGGCAAAGGGAGATGAGTGAAAATTGTTATGTCAATCATATTTTATGGAGGAAAACTTTACGAAAGAACATAAAGAAATAATGTGCATTAAAATTCGTTGATTTACTTGGTACACCATTTTAAGTAACGAGTTATAGACTAGTTAAAATATAAGTATATGAAATTGTTTTTTTTTAAAAGGTAAAATCTTTAATCCGATTTTCTTTATGCCAGTTCGAGCCTGGCGAGTCGCTCCTTTCTTCCGGTTGGAAGTGCAAGGCAGCAATCATCTGTAGCGGGCTAGCTCACTGAATCGATATATGTATTTGTTTGTATAATAAATAAATATAATAGATGCTTTTTTCTTTTTCTTTTAAGCCGGATCTAAAATGTATTTGTAAGGATCTCTCCCCTGCCTATTTGTTTCGTCTCTGACTTGGTCTTCGAATCGTATCAGCCCGTTACCAGCTTGCCTCGCTCTCAGGTTGGCCCTTCTACTTTTTTCAAGTACCATGTCTTCAACCAGAAGTCTCGGTGCTACAGAGAATGTTGGCCAAGACTTCTAGTGAAGACGTGGTAATTGCAAAAAACAAATATGGTTTCTTTCACCCAATACTGTTTTGTCATTGTCTATAGTATATTGACTTTTCACTTGATAAACTGAGGACATACATAAAACATCCAGAAACTCCAAACCTTCCTGAATTGGTAAAATGTTGTTTGAAGTGTGTCACATTTACTTCAAGTGATGACAAACATTTTGTTGAGCAATTTTCAAGGTGCAAAAAGTTGAGTGATTTAGTTCTTCACAATTGTGAACTACAAAAATGATAATAGAAAATCCTATGTGTATCTGGTGATAAATTTGTTAATATAACCATGCGATTGGCAAGCTTGTTTGTGACCCTATCAAACTTCAGATATCAAATCCCAAGTTGAAATCATTTGCTTATGGGGGGTGAACTTACTTCTAGCAATCACCGACTCTTTGAGCATAATTTGGGGTTCCTTGAAGAAACAACCATCTATGTTTGGTGCCATAACCTTATTCCCAAAACCATAGAGACCTTCAAGAATTGGCTGAAAAGAATTAGTAATGTGAACTCATATCCTTTCAAGTCTTTCGTAGGACTCTTGTCTTAACAACTACCTTAGTCGTAAAAATTTCCATAATATCTAATAAAAGTTTTTGATTCTGTCTACTTGTTCATTTCTCTTATATAATCTTCTCTTGGTCCCTACACCCGTCACCACAAATATCTCCTTGCACGGGCATCTAATCTGAAAAAAAAAAAAATCTACAAACAAAATCGATGAAATGGTAAGTTGCAATAAAACAACTACTCTTTAGAATTATTAGTGTCATAAAGTATAGAAAGCTATATGAACTCATATTATCATATAACATTTTAATATTAGAGCATAAAGAAACATCGAAAGTAGACACTTTATATGAAGAATTAATTGGTTTGCAAAATAGATAATTAGGATTAAATAGCATTTATATAAAAAAACTATTGCTTATTGGTTTTTTTATTACTAAACGTATTAATTATATGTTTAGATTGTGGCAAAGGGAGATGAGTGAAAATTGTTATGTCAATCATATTTTATGGAGGAAAACTTTACGAAAGAACATAAAGAAATAATGTGCATTAAAATTCGTTGATTTACTTGGTACACCATTTTAAGTAACGAGTTATAGACTAGTTAAAATATAAGTATATGAAATTGTTTTTTTTAAAAGGTACAGAATTTTTTTTGATAACACAATATTGAATAATAGAATCACTAAAGAACTTATACATACAATCCACCATAAATAAATATAACTAAATAAAAAGGGACGCAACTGTTAAACAGTTAGCGTGTCACCCCAAATCAAAATTGAAAATCAAAATGTTTAATAATAAAATATTTAATAAGTAATAATTTGTTATATAGATTCTATTTAAGACTAATTAACTATTTTGCGGAACAACTTTACTTCTTCATATACGTGTCTTAAACTAATGCGTAACCCCAAACGTAAAATCAAAAAAAACAAATAATGATGTTAATATCAATTTGCATTGTTTCTTTTCTTTCTTTCGCAAAGTTTCCTACAAAAAACATAATTTACTTAAATATTTCGTTCATCTTCCTTTACTTCAGTCTAATTATATACTTTTTTCACATCTCTTTTAATTAAAATCAAATAAATAATGACTTGTTGTATAAATGGAAAAATACATTCTTTTGTTAACCTTCTATACTCGTTCATATATACACGAATCTTACAACATATCTATAACCCTTAACTTCAAATGATAAATCCTGAGTGATGACATTAATTTTACTGTACATTGTGTCTTTCCTTGTTTCATAAAATATCCTAAAAAAAAGCTTACCTAAAATCTTTCATTCATCTCTCTTTGCCTCATTTTACACATATTGCAAGTTGCCTCCTAACTATATAAAATGCTAGTACATGAAATTTTTATGTATGTCATTAAATCTATAACAAACAAAATTTTGCAACTTTAGGTTACAATTAATTGTTTTATTGGATATGGTTGATCGCTACAATAAAGGTGAAGTTGAAGATGAAGATGAAGGTGGAGATGGAGATATTTTCAAGATCAAATCAATGAAGTACCAAAGGTATGCCACAACACTAAATTCTCAACATGGTTTATAATTATTCTCAAAGTACACATACCAACAGGCATTGACAGGTTATTACTAAATCACTCGAGTAATAAATCACTCGTTAATTTCTTAATTCGAAATTAACGAAATTAGGGATGTTACACTTATAATACTGAAGAGAAGTTGTTTTGTTGCAACTTACCATTTTGTTAATTTTGTTGTTAGAATCTATGTTTTTTCCCTAATTAGATGCCTGTTCAAGGAGATTTTTGTGGAGAATGATGTAAAGATAAAGAGAATAGTCTATAAGAAAAATGAAAAAGTGGACAGAATAAGCAACTTACCTAGTTCCCTATTATTAAATACTATGGAATTTTTTACCACTAAGGAAGTTGTTAAGACCAAATTCCTATCCAAGACTTGAAAGGATATGAGTGCACATTACTAATTCTTTTCAGCCAATTCTTCAAGGTCTCTATAGTTTTGGGAATAAGGTTACGACACCAAAATCGATGGTTGTTTCATCAAGGAACTCCAAATTTGGTCCAAGAGTTGGTTATGGCTATAAGTAAGTTCACCCCCATAAGCAAATGATTTCACCTTTGGAGTTGATATCTGAACTTTGATAGGGTAACAAATAAGCATGTAAATCCCTTGGTTAGATTAGCAAATTTATAACCAGATACACATAAGAATTTCTCTTTTCCTTTTTGTTGTTCACAATTATGAAGAACAAAATCAATCAACTTTTTGCGCCTTGAAAATGGCTCAATAAAATCTTTGTCATCACTTGAAGTAAATGTGACATACTTCAAACAACATTTTACCAATTCGGGAGGGTTTAGAGTTTTGGAAATTTATGTATGTCCCCATTTTATAAAGTGAAAAGTCAATATATTTTAGACAATGACAAAAAAATATTGGGTAAAAAAAACCATTTTTTCAAGTACCATGTCTTCAAACGAAGTCTCTAGTGCTAGAGAATGTTGGCCAAGACTTCTAGTGAAGACGTGGTAATTGCAAAAAACAAATATGGTTTCTTTCACCCAATACTGTTTTGTCATTGTCTATAGTATATTGACTTTTCACTTGATAAACTGAGGACATACATAAAACATCCAGAAACTCCAAACCTTCCTGAATTGGTAAAATGTTGTTTGAAGTGTGTCACATTTACTTCAAGTGATGACAAACATTTTGTTGAGCAATTTTCAAGGTGCAAAAAGTTGAGTGATTTAGTTCTTCACAATTGTGAACAACAAAAATGATAATAGAAAATCCTATGTGTATCTGGTGATAAATTTGTTAATATAACCATGCGATTTGCAAGCTTGTTTGTGACCCTATCAAACTTCAGATATCAAATCCCAAGTTGAAATCATTTGCTTATGGGGGGTGAACTTACTTCTAGCAATCACCGACTCTTTGAGCATAATTTGGGGTTCCTTGAAGAAACAACCATCTATGTTTGGTGCCATAACCTTATTCCCAAAACTATAGAGACCTTCAAGAATTGCCTGAAAAGAATTAGTAATGTGAACTCATATCCTTTCAAGTCTTTCGTAGGACTCTTGTCTTAACAACTACCTTAGTCGTAAAAATTTCCATAATATCTAATAAAAGTTTTTGATTCTGTCTACTTGTTCATTTCTCTTATATACTCTTCTCTTGGTCCCTACACCCGTCACCACAAATATCTCCTTGCACGGGCATCTAATCTGAAAAAAAAAAAATCTAAAAACAAAATCGAAGAATTGGTAAGTTGCAACAAAACAACTACTCTTTAGAATTATTAGTGTCATAAAGTATAGAAAGCTATATGAACTCATATTATCATATAACATTTTAATATTAGAGCATAAAGAAACATCGAAAGTAGACACTTTATATGAAGAATTAATTGGTTTGCAAAATAGATAATTAGGATTAAATAGCATTTATATAAAAAAACTATTGCTTATTGGTTTTTTTATTACTAAACGTATTAATTATATGTTTAGATTGTGGCAAAGGGAGATGAGTGAAAATTGTTATGTCAATCATATTTTATGGAGGAAAACTTTACGAAAGAACATAAAGAAATAATGTGCATTAAAATTCGTTGATTTACTTGGTACACCATTTTAAGTAACGAGTTATAGACTAGTTAAAATATAAGTATATGAAATTGTTTTTTTTTAAAAGGTAGAGAAATTTTTTTGATAACACAATATTGAATAATGTAACATCCCTAATTTCGTTAATTTCAAATTAAGAAATTAACGAGTGATTTATTATCCGAATAAATAATAAATCAAGTTTCGGATAAGAGGCTGTTACGAAAGCAATTTATAATTGCTGAGAAAATAATTTAAATGCATAATCGAGTGGAAATTAGTACTTCTAAGGGTATTTTAAGTATTTATACCACTCACGTTAAATGAGCTTTCTCTAGACACAAAAAGTATCCAAAATACTCTCTCATTCCACACTTGTGTTGAAATAAGAAGATAAATAAAGAAGGAATAAAGGAACAGAGAAAACGTGACAGAGAGAGAGAGAGAGAGATAAGAAGGAATTAAGAAATGAATGAATAGTGAAATGAATAAAATAAAGGAAAGTGAAAGAAATAAGAAAGAAGCATGCGTGAGAGACAGAGAGAAAAAAAAAGGAGGACCGTGAGAAGAGAGGAGGGGGAAAACGAAGGAGAAGGAGAAAGAGGGGAGGAGATCTCCCTCAATTTGGAACCAGGTAAGGGGCTTTTGGTCTTGTTTTCTTCCATTTTTCGTCCTCTATCTATTGGTACCACTTTCACACCCTAATTTCTACTCGTTTTTAATTTACCATTGATGACCATTGGAGCTCAAAATTGGGGATTTATGGATTTGTGAGAAATTGAAGCTTGGAATTGATGAATGGAAGCTCAACAACTGACGTGGAGTGTTCGGTTCGGGTTTGGGAGCGGATCCGAAGCGTGTTCGTGTGTTATGTGTCGATCGAGCTTCGGAGAGTTTCGGTTGTTCGTGATTTTCATCACGATAGGTGAGTTTTACTCGCTTAGGGAATTTAAATATCGTTTTTGAACTATGTTTGAATGATTTTTCAATTTTCGGAGTTTCGAGAATTTTAGAGTCAAAAACGCTTATTTTACGAAATTACGTGTATTTGAAACATAGAAACGAAATAATATGATTTTGATTGTTAAATTGTATTGCATGGATTGGATTATGTGTCTTTGTAGTATGCGTGGTTGAAATCGGATTGAAATACGGTTTGGGATCGATCGGAGAACGAATCGGACGGAATTGGGCATTATGTTGAGAAGTTCCTATGTCCCCAATATCCAATGTTTCGTTCGACGCTCCGTTCGGCTTCAAACTTCTTTTAAATCCTCTTCCTAACCACCTACAGTATATATGGATGAATTGTTTGTTTTATACGTGAATTGTTTTGACTGGACTGGTTTTACAGAAAATGTACTATTTTGGGATGTCCAGTATTCACGAGAAAACTCTCTTTGAAATTTTGTTAGAAATTTTGATACAAATTCAAAGTGGTTTTGAAATAACGATTAATATTATTATTATTTCGAAAAACCGTAATTAGTATACGAGTGAGGACATATATTTTGGAAATTGAATTGAACCAAAATGTTCATTTCTATTTTATATTTGGCGCGGGATGATTGTATTCATCAAAACCGGCCTTCTTTGAACAAAATGTTCTATTGTTATTTTTATAATTGGCGCGGGATGATAATGTTCATCTAAACTGCCCATATTTGACGATATATAAAAATATCGAGTTGAGGTGGCGACCTCTATGTGTTTAGTATGCTAGGGAGGCGATCATGAGCCCTGGCCCTAGGCCCCAATGTTAAAAATTATTATTCCGCCTTTGAGAGTTGTACACTTATTGGCTATGACGGGGTCCACCCATGCTTCTTTAAGGTTGTTGGTGGTGTACTAAAAATTAATAAGACTTTATTGTAATTCATTCTTGGATTACCATGTGATTCCGCAATTCATATAATAGAATTGCTAAGAGATCCAGTAAGAACTAACTTGCTGTGTCTATGTTTTTAATTGGCTCATGAGTGTGGCTAGGGGTCACGGTAAAGCTCACTGAGACAAGTTGTCTCACCCTATCATATGTGGTTTTTTTCAGAGAAACAGGATAAAAGAAAAGGGAAGAAGCACGGGCAGTTGATGCTTGTGTGGAAGATGGATACGGAACATTTATGCTTATGATATTCTATTTTGTTTCTTTGTACTATATTGTATAACTTGACTTGATACAAGTTGTAAGTTATATTTCCGCTACTCTGATATGCTCTGATATGTAATGTTTTGTATAATTCGCATTTAAGGCGCGAAAAATTTTTAGGGTGTTACATTTGGTATCAGAGCGGTTCGACCTAGTCGGACCTAGAGACCGTATGGTCAAGAGGTTAGATTAAGTCAGCTAGGGACTTAGACAATTAAATGTCAGAACCTTTCAGTATATTATGTGAAGTATTGAGTCAGGATCCGCTCAATGTTTCATGTGAGTTACTGAGAATGATGACAGTTAGTTGCCTCGGCCCCGAAAATGTCCAAACCCTACACCGTAGAACTTCTGGCCTTCTCAGTTTATCAGAGCACGCAGCGAAAGCAAAGGGCTATAGTTGGTGTTCTGCAGCAAGTAATGGGCAGCCAAGTTGGTTCGAGGAAACGGTGGACGAATGTTCAATCAGTGAACCAGGTGCAATTGCAAAAATTGCCGTGGAAGTTATCGTAGGTTCCGCAGGAACTACAATTAAGAAAAGCCTTCAAAGTAAATAATGACAATGATCGTAAGACTGTTAAGATTAATTGATGCACCCGAGGTCCTGACCGTTGATTAGTCAGTCTAGCAGTTATGGAAATATTATCCTATATATAACCTTACTTTATGGATAGAATAAACCCCAGCTTAGATTGCAGTTAGAGGTTCCCTCTGGATAGCTGCGAGTATTGATAAGGTTCCTTTTTCCTTAAAGCCATCTTTGCGAAATGCTATGAAGCCGATCTAGTAAGTTGTAGTGCAATCTCAGAATTGGCTACAGAACCCAATGCGGATCAAATTAGTTCTGATCACAGTTTTGAACCAAGTCTCAATCAAGATGAGTTCAGTGGGTGACTTTGATGGTAACATGTACTGGGTTTCAAACAATTCCCGAATTCTGGTAATATTTCGAAAAGAGTGATTATTGGATTGAAAGACACGCACCTATATTGGATGCTAATGTTAAACTTTCGGATGAGGAACTTGAGGAATATCTTTTCAATCTATTTACGAAACTCGTGTCCAATCAAGTTATGCAATGGATCGTTGCTTGATTTTGAGAAATGACGCGCGATAATGAAATGAGATGTCACATGTGAGGGAAAATATATTCAAGATGATTGATATATATATTATGAGGAAGCTAGTCTCAGTTTGTGAGAAATTTTCGATAGTTCACCAACTTGATTTATTTATAACTTCTAATCCGGAACTCCGATTCTTATGTTCCGGGATGCGTTGGAAAGCTAACGAAAATGTTTACACATATGAGTAGTTTGTGAATTGGTTGTTCAAAGGTATTCGAATCAGTATCTCGGTATTATCCCAAGTTGTTTGGTACTAATGCGGTTGTCGAACATAAACCTATTATAGGCTTGGGAAGTTGAAAGAGGATTTTAAGTCATTAAGATGAGATTCCTAAACACTTGTTTTAGGATGATACTCATTATAGTTTTCCTATGGACTGTTCCCGGAAAAGGTTGTTAGCGACTTTAGCTTTTCAACGATCGGTAGAGTTGCCAAAAGCGAACGATTATGAGGTATGTCACCAGTATATCCAAGGGTGGAACATTCAATTTCTTAAAGTGTTGTTGTGCTATAGTAAGACGGAATTAAGTGAGCGTGAGACACCTTACTTATTGTTAAGCAAGACATGTTCCATGCCAAATGGATACGTTAAAGAGGTTATGGTTATGTTTGAACGTTTATGGAGCTGGAGAGTTGTGGGACCAAAGGAATGACTAAAGTGGTGAGAATTGTTCTCGGAATCAACGTTGGAAGCATCATCTTGTGCCCGCTTTGATTCCGTAGAAGAATCCTTCTATTTTGATTATTTCTTTGATGATTATAGTAACTGGTTTGACTTCGTGATGAATCCAAACATAAACGTTCCGCTTAGAGTAAGTCCTACTTAGCTAGGAAAGCGGTTATGTATCAAGCGAGGGATCTATGTGGTTAGATTCTTTTATGCTTGAATATTTGAGTATTAGGCTCCATTCAAGAGAATGGTTGGCTTTAGAAAAGTTGTTTGACATATGATCCATACCTTAGTTAATGACCACAAGGACCATGAGGATGAAACCTATTTTGAAGTATATAATAGTGATAATAGAAAGCGTATGGTGTTGCAAATTTGAAGGAGAGTATGAGGAGTATTTATGATACTTCTAACGAAGTTTTAACTACAGAAAATGTAACTTAAGACTATGCTATTCCAAACAGATCGATCAAGAAATGTTGTTTTGATTGGAAAGTGGCTAGTTCGGCAATCACTGCCTATATTCAATGAAATAAAGTCAAAGGACTTTGATCCGTAATCCATTTGTAATGCATGAAATTTTTAGTTCACAAGTTACATTAGCAACTACCGTGATTAGTTCTGAGTTAGTAACATTGGTATACTATTATTAATAGTCCCTAATCTAAAGAATGTTTTGATATTGGAGATGGGTACATCATTGTATCACTATTGTTGATGGAATCCAAGTGAATGAATAATAGATTCGATTCAAGGGAAAGGTTGGTTGGAATAGTCATCCGATTTCCGTGTTACGAAAGGCCATACATTTGTGTGAGATCATCCTGGATCTCGGAATTGAGTTTCAAGAATGAGTCACGAGGTGAAGATATGTTTTATTAGTATTTCGGGTTAGCGAAGAAACAAACTCCTATAGGTAAGTGGGAAGATTATTTCATATTCAAATGTTTTCAAGGAACTTTTACAAAACCTTTACCCATTGGTGAGTCGATTAGGAACAACAGTAGTGACAGAGTTTAACCCAAAGTGCTAATAAGATATCTAATAAAACAGAAAGGTAATGTGACCTAGTTTTCCCACAAGTTGGGGTGCTTAGTGTTAATTATTGAAAAGAAAGATGGGAGCAGGGAGATCGGGAATGAATTACTTGGATGGACAAAGTTACTTTTGGGAATAAGTATCCTTGCTAAGTATAGATGATTTGCTTAATCGACTTTCGAGGTGCAATAGTGTTTTCAAAGATTGGTTTAAGGTCGGGTTACTTTTAATTAAATGTTAGGGCTTTAGTTACTCCGAAGACAGCTTTCCATACTAGATATGGACATTACGAGTGAGTAATGCTCTTTGGTCTAACTAATGTTCCTACGGTATTCATGGATTACATGAACCGAGTTTTTCACCCGTATTTAGACTAGTTGTTGAAATTTTCACCGATAACATTTTGGTATACATTAAGACCATGTGGATCGTGATGTACATCTCTGCATTGTTCGGAATGTGCTCTGAGTAAAGAAGTGATGGGCTAAGCCATCGAAGTGTGATTCCTAGATAACTGTAGTGAAATTTTTGGAACATGTGGTCTTCAGCCTGTTGTGGCAGAAAATACTAGTAAAGTTGAAGCTGTAATGAATTGGGAGTTACCGTCGTCATTCACAGAAGTAATGAGTTTATGGAGACTAATTGGTTGGTATAGTAGGGTTATCGGAAGATTCTCATGGTAATTCTTTCACTCATTCGGTTAACTTGTAAAGGTCGGCCGTTTGAATGGGATTTTGATTGTGAGGAAGACTTCTAGAGTGGTAAGAGGGATTGACTTCTGTTTCAATCCGCATTCTTCTGAATCCGTCCCTGGGTTTCTAAATGCACAGTGACGCCTTGAGAAGAGTTTAGGAGGTGTTTTGATGCTGAATTAACAAGAGGTAGTTTATGTATTCATGCAAGAGAAGCCTCTGAGAAGGATTCTCCGACTCATGAGTTTAAATGGAAAACTAATGGTTATGTAGGGAGAATTGAAGGTAACTCTGAGTCGACAAAAAGGGTTATGTTGACCAAAGAAGTAGACCACGAGAGTTGGATCTGATGATCCTGTATTGTAAGAGTTACATCAACCATTGTTACTGGGTAGAGCATTGCTTGGCGAAGAACTCGATTCTTGAGTGTATTGTGCTAGTGGAGTATTGTATAGTTTCATCTTGGGCATTGTTCAATTTAAATGAAGTATTTCTTGTATCCTAATTGGGGAAAGACCTTCTAATCCCATCCAAGCTGGAGTTAGAAACGATCGATCTTTGATTAATTCGTCATTTCAGCCAAATCCAAGTCATATCTTAGGTCATGAAGAGAAAATGCTTCGGACGAGAACAATTACAATTGCTTAAGGAGTTTGTAATCGTTTTTCGGTTCAGGAAGCTATTTGGGAATTGGAGGACGATATGCGGACTAGATATCCGTATATATACTCTTGAGGTATGTTTGTCAAATTTTGAGGACAAAATTTTTCAAGTTGGGGTATCAGAACATCTCTAATTTCGTTAATTTCAAATTAAGAAATTAACGAGTGATTTATTATCCGAATAAATAATAAATCAAGTTTCGGATAAGAGGCTGTTACGAAAGCAATTTATAATTGCCAGAGAAAATAATTTAAATGCATAACTGAGTGGAAATTAGTACTCTAAGGGTATTTTAGTATTTATACCACTCACGTTAAATGAGCTCTAGTACACAAAAAGTATCCAAAATACTCTCTCATTCCACACTTGTGTTGAAATAAGAAGATAAATAAAGAAGGAATAAAGGAACAGAGAAAACGTGACAGAGAGAGAGAGAGATAAGAAGGAATTAAGAAAGGAATGAATAGTGAAATGAATAAAATAAAGGAAAGTGAAAGAAATAAGAAAGAAGCATGCGTGAGAGACAGAGAGAAAAAAAAAAAAACGGACCGTGAGAAGAGAGGAGGGGGAAAACGAAGGAGAAGGAGAAAGAGGGGAGGAGATCTCCCTCAATTTGGAACCAGGTAAGGGGCTTTTGGTCTTGTTTTCTTCCATTTTTCGTCCTCTATCTATTGGTACCACTTTCACACCCTAATTTCTACTCGTTTTTAATTTACCATTGATGACCATTGGAGCTCAAAATTGGGGATTTATGGATTTGTGAGAAATTGAAGCTTGGAATTGATGAATGGAAGCTCAACAACCGACGTGGAGTGTTCGGTTCGGGTTTGGAGCGGATCCGGCGCGTGTTCGTGTGTTATGTCGATCGAGCTTGGAGAGTTTTGGTTGTTCGTGATTTTCATCACGATAGGTGAGTTTTACTCGCTTAGGAATTTAAATATCGTTTTTGAACTATGTTTGAATGATTTTTCAATTTTCGGAGTTTCGAGAATTTTAGAGTCAAAAACGCTATTTTACGAAATTACGTGTATTTGAAACATAGAACGAAATAATATGATTTTGATTGTTAAATTGTATTGCATGGATCGGATTATGTGTCTTTGTAGTCATGCGTGGTTGAAATCGGATTGAAATACGATTTGGGATCGATCGGAGAACGAATTGGAGCGGAATTGGGCATTATGTTGAGAAGTTCCTATGTCCCCAATATCCAATGTTTCGTTCGACGCTCCGTTCGGCTTCAAACTTCTTTTAAATCCTCTTCCTAACCACCTACAGTATATATGGATGAATTGTTTGTTTTATACGTGAATTGTTTTGACTGGACTGGTTTTACAGGAAAATGTACTATTTTGGGATGTCCGTATTACAGAGGAAACTCTGCCGAAATTTTGTTAGAAATTTTGATACAAATTCAAAGTGGTTTTGAAATAACGATTAATATTATTATTATTTCGAAAAACCGTAATTAGTATACGAGTGAGGACATATATTTTGGAAATTGAATTGAACCAAAATGTTCATTTCTATTTTATATTTGGCGCGGGATGATTGTATTCATCAAAACCGGCCTTCTTTGAACAAAATGTTCTATTGTTATTTTTATAATTGGCGCGGGATGATAATGTTCATCTAAACCGGCCCATATTTGACGATATATAAAAATATCGAGTTGAGGTGACGACCTCTATGTGTTTAGTATGCTAGGGAGGCGCAACATGAGCCCCGGCCTAGGCCCCAATGTTAAAAATTATTATTCCGCCTTTGAGAGTTGTACACTTATTGGCTATGACGGGTCCACCCATGCTTCTTTAAGGTTGTTGGTGGTGTACTAAAAATTAATAAGACTTTATTGTAATTCATTCTTGGATTACCATGTGATTCCGCAATTCATATAATAGAATTGCTAAGAGATCCAAAGAAGAACTAACTTGCTTTGTGTCTATGTTTTTAATTGGCTCATGAGTGTGGCTAGGGGTCACGGTAAAGCTCACTGAGACAAGTTGTCTCACCCTATCATATGTGGTTTTTTTCAGAGAAACAGGATAAAAGAAAAGGGAAGAAGCACGGGCAGTTGATGCTTGTGTGGAAGATGGATACGGAACATTTATGCTTATGATATTCTATTTTGTTTCTTTGTACTATATTGTATAACTTGACTTGATACAAGTTGTAAGTTATATTTCCGCTACTCTGATATGCTCTGATATGTAATGTTTTGTATAATTCGCATTTAAGGCGCGAAAAATTTTTAGGGTGTTACAAATAATAGAATCACTAAAGAACTTATACATACAATCCACCATAAATAAATATAACTAAATAAAAAGGGACACAACTGTTAAACAGTTAGCGTGTCACCCCAAATCAAAATTGAAAATCAAAATGTTTAATAATAAAATATTTAATAAGTAATAATTTGTTATATAGATTCTATTTAAGACTAATTAACTATTTTGCGGAACAACTTTACTTCTTCATATACGTGTCTTAAACTAATGCGTAACCCCAAACGTAAAATCAAAAAAAACAAATAATGATGTTAATATCAATTTGCATTGTTTCTTTTCTTTCTTTCGCAAAGTTTCCTACAAAAAACATAATTTACTTAAATATTTCGTTCATCTTCCTTTACTTCAGTCTAATTATATACTTTTTTCACATCTCTTTTAATTAAAATCAAATAAATAATGACTTGTTGTATAAATGGAAAAATACATTCTTTTGTTAACCTTCTATACTCGTTCATATATACACGAATCTTACAACATATCTATAACCCTTAACTTCAAATGATAAATCCTGAGTGATGACATTAATTTTATCAGTACATTGTGTCTTTCCTTGTTTCATAAAATATCCTAAAAAAAAGCTTACCTAAAATCTTTCATTCATCTCTCTTTGCCTCATTTTACACATATTGCAAGTTGCCTCCTAACTATATAAAATGCTAGTACATGAAATTTTTATGTATGTCATTAAATCTATAACAAACAAAATTTTGCAACTTTAGGTTACAATTAATTGTTTTATTGGATATGGTTGATCGCTACAATAACGGTGAAGTTGAAGATGAAGATGAAGGTGGAGATGGAGATATTTTCAAGATCAAATCAATGAAGTACCAAAGGTATGCCACAACACTAAATTCTCAACATGGTTTATAATTATTCTCAAAGTACACATACCAACAGCATTGTGAGTTATTACTAAATCACTCGAGTAATAAATCACTCGTTAATTTCTTAATTCGAAATTAACGAAATTAGGGATGTTACACTTATAATACTGAAGAGAAGTTGTTTTGTTGCAACTTACCATTTTGTTAATTTTGTTGTTAGAATCTATGTTTTTTCCCTAATTAGATGCCTGTTCAAGGAGATTTTTGTGGAGAATCATGTAAAGATAAAGAGAATAGTATATAAGAAAAATGAAAAAGTGGACAGAATAAGCAACTTACCTAGTTCCCTATTATTAAATACTATGGAATTTTTTACCACTAAGGAAGTTGTTAAGACCAAATTCCTATCCAAGACTTGAAAGGATATGAGTGCACATTACTAATTCTTTTCAGCCAATTCTTCAAGGTCTCTATAGTTCTGGGAATAAGGTTACGACACTAAAATCAATGGTTGTTTCATCAAGGAACTCCAAATTTGGTCCAAGAGTTGGTTATGGCTATAAGTAAGTTCACCCCCATAAGCAAATGATTTCACCTTAGGAGTTGATATCTGAACTTTGATAGGGTAACAAATAAGCATGTAAATCCCTTGGTTAGATTAGCAAATTTATCACCAGATACACATAAGAATTTCTCTTTTCCATTTTGTTGTTCACAATTATGAAGAACAAAATCAATCAACTTTTTGCGCCTTGAAAATGTCTCAATAAAATCTTTGTCATCACTTGAAGTAAATGTGACATACTTCAAACAACATTTTACCAATTCAGGAAGGTTTAGAGTTTTTGGAAATTTATGTATGTCCCCATTTTATAAAGTGAAAAGTCAATATATATTAGACAATGACAAAAAAATATTGGGTAAAAAAAACCCATTTTTTCAAGTACCATGTCTTCAACCAGAAGTCTCGGTGCTACAGAGAATGTTGGCCAAGACTTCTAGTGAAGACGTGGTAATTGCAAAAAACAAATATGGTTTCTTTCACCCAATACTGTTTTGTCATTGTCTATAGTATTTTGATAACTCGTATTTATATGAGTTATTTATACTCACTCACGAATAAATCATGCAAGTTCTTGAGCAATACAAGGTTTAGTTAATTAGTTTTATAATGATTTCTGAGTTTTAGGTGAATAAGAGTTATAAAGATAAAACTGTGCATTTAGGCACCAATTGGTGCCCTTGAGAGCGTTTTGATGCTTTTTGTGCATGTGCAGGAAATTCAGTGTTGAACGTTACCACGTCCCTCACCACGTCTACAATAGTGCAGCAGAGCAAGAGCGAAGGATCTTAATTTTGGCGCGCTGAGCAATGATAGTCAAAGATATAAAAGTCAGAAGATCTTCTGTTTCCCATGAGTGACACGCGAAGCAATCGTGTAGCAATGAACAATGTCGTGAAAAACGAGAAAGCGAGTTGGTAGGTGGGCAAGTGACATCAAGACATGTAAGCAAGGTGGCTATTTAATGAAGGTTCAAAGACTCTCTCTCGAAGGCATCACCAACCACACTCACGATCATCATCTCTTTCACCCATTTTCTCGCATCACTTCATCATCTCACCATCTCCACCATTAAACTCGTAATTTGTTTGTAAAGAAGATCCGAAACAGACTTACGAACTTAGTTTATTTTCTGCGGTAGTGTAAAGCTCGGGCGTTGTAACGCTCTATACAGTACATACATCTTTGAAGAGCTACTTAGTTGCATCTTGTGCACTTAGTTCCTTTTCGTAATGTATGGTATTTGGGTTTTAAATCCACTTCATTCTCAGAAAGATGCTCAAAGATGAGCTAAACACTTTGTAGTTGAGTTGTTGTTTTGCTTTTTAATGAATTTCTAGTTAATGTCATGAAGTGTTTACGTTGCCTGTTTTAAATCTTTGTGCAATAATATTTCCAAACTTGTTTTGAGGTTGGCCTCTTAAAATAGGTAGATTCATAGAGTACAGGACATGGTCTATGAAAAGAAATCAAAGATTTACATGAATGAACAATGCACTAAAGACATTTAGGCATCTTTATCTAAGTCTAGACATAGAATGGATAATAGTTCATGGAACATTCTTTGTGGGTACTTAAAATACGAGGAGTGGGCCTATTTAGAACCTAGACATAGGATTTCTTGTACTTGAAACTCGGCGTTTATGCCGAAAAGCATAGCTCTTTTTGCAACAAATTGGGACGTGGCCACGTTTACAGTTAACATTTGAACGTCATAACGTCTAGACGTTGTGACGTCTGGCTAGGAAGGATTTATTTGCATGCAACAACTCAACTCATTTCTCATCCATTTTCACAACCAACTTTAATTTCCGTGTTTTAATTACATCTTTAGCTTTACAATCAACTCTTATTGCCGATTTGTTACTTGTTTCTCTTATGTTTTGATCTTGAACTTTGAAAGTATAACCAATCCTCGTGGGAACGATCTCTTACTTATATCCACTTTATTACTTGTACGATGTGTATACTTGCACTATAATTGCGAAAATTCATACTACTACACAAACGCGAACAAGTTTTTGGCGCCATTCTTAGGGATTGTAAAACTTTTATTGTTCAAAAGTATTAAAGCATAAGTTGAAAGGATTTTACTGTGTTGTTTGTTGTTTCTGTGTTTGAACAGGTAGACGTTATAGCGTATGCTTAGTTCCAACTCAAGCTCTAGTTCAACGGAACCACAGAGTGAACCTGGACCTGAGTTCGATCCAGAACCCGAAAGGACTTTCAGACAGCTAAGGAGACAACAAAGGTTAAGAAGGAGGCAACAACAACAACTCCCAACTATGTCTGAGCATAACACCGGTTCTAGAGGTGGACATACACCAAGAGGAGGTAGAGGACATGGTAGAGGACCACAAACTCATACAGAAACAATCATTGTTGACGATGAGCACTACCAAAGGCAGCAACTCATCAATGCAGGACCACAAGACATGGTCAATGACAGGGACAGGCCTATGCGTGATTATGCCGTGCTCAACCCTGCTCATCTACAAACAGGCATTGCAAGACCAACCCTTCATACTCGGTCACTTTGAGTTCAAGCCAATGATGTTCCAAATGCTTTTGCAAATCGCAGCCAATTTGGAGGTTTCCTCAAGAAGATCCATACTCTCACGAGACAATTTACGGATGTGTGCGACAACTTTATCATCCCTGGAGTTTCAGAGGACGCCTTTAGATTGAAGCTCTTCCCATACTCACTCAAGGATAAGGCTAAAAATTGGCTGAACTCCTTAGAACCAAATTCCATTCACACTTGGGATGAGCTAGCTGAGAAATTCCTTGCAAAATACTTCCCTCCCAACAAAAATGCTAAGTTGAGAAATGATATCACTTCCTTCAAACAAAGGGAAGGGGAATCATTATTTGAAGCGTGGGAAAGGTGGAAGGAATTACTAAGAATGTGCCCACACCATGGCATTCCCGTGGTTATTCAAATGGAGACTTTCTATAATGGTCTAGATCAGCCCACAAGGTTGATACTTGATGCTTCATCGTGGTGTCATTCAACATGTCCTTCTCTCGAGGCATGCAAGCTCATTGATGACATAGCCACCCATAACTCTCATTGGCCATCGATAGATTTACTCCGGAAAGAAGGCGGTGTGCATGAGATAAGTGAAGTGATCGCTCTTTACGCTTCAAGTGGCTACACCGACCAACATGATCAAAACTTTGAATACTTCAAACGTGGCCGCGTCGAGAAGCGGTCATTGCGCAGCGATTGAACCTACTCATTCGGTGGAGTAGTTTGTGTTTCTTGTGAAGAAGGGCATGTGTATGAGGAGTGTCCCTACAACCCTCGGTCAAGAAACTTTGTATCTCAAAATAGAGGAATGGTCCCTATTCCAACTCCTACAATTCAAATTGGAGAAATCATCCAAACTTCATTGGAGAAACAACAATGCATTGAATGCCAACAATCTTTGCTCCCGCAATACCACCGTGATTTCCTCCTCAACAACAGAGCGCGGCATGTGCGAGAATAACAACAATAGCAACTTGGAGGCCATGATGAAGAGCTTCATAAGTGATCAGAAGACTACTTTGCAAACTCATGAGTCTTCAATCAAAACTCGAAAAACAGATTGGACAGATAACTTCACTCTTACTCGAGGCGAATGGAACTCTTCCTTCTACAACAGAAACACCACCTCCATCATCCAACCCTAATGGTAATAATGGGGTAAATGGACGAGTAAATGCAATTTCTTTAAGAAGTGGTACTGAATATCCCGAACCACCTATACCGTGAATGAAGAAATGCGGGATAAGCAAAAAGAAATATCGAGAGAAAAAGAAAGGAAAAGAGACAAGCTCAAGTGGTGAGAAGGATACTCCGTAAATTGTGATGTCCAACCCGACGTTACTGACGTCTAACTTTGAACCAGAATCAAAATCGTACCCGAGCATTGTACACGAGTATCCTCCTCCACCATTCCTCAAAGATTGAAAAAGGCTCATGAAGACAAGCGATTCAAAGAAGTTCATGGAAATGTTAAAGCAACTACACATCAACCTTCCTTTGGTTGAAGCCTTACAAATGTATGCCTAACTATGCCAAGTTCTTGAAAGATATCATCACCAAAAGAAGAAGACTAGGGAGTTTGAAATCATTGCCTTAATCAAGAATGTAGCTTAATTATGCGTAATAAACTTCCTAGAAAACTCAAGGATCCCGGCGCTTTCACTATACCATGCTCCATTGGAGATTTTTACATTGGAAAAGCTTTGTGTGACTTGGGAGCAAGTATCAACTTGATGCCCAAGTCCATTTATGATAAACTTGGTATAGGAACTGCTAGACCTACTTCTTTAAGTTTAACTTTAGCTGATAAAAGTAGGGTTTATCCTGAAGGAATATTAGAAGATGTTTTGATTAAAGTTGACAAGTTTGTGTTTCCAGTGGACTTTGTTATTTTAGACTTTGATGCAGATAAAGAAGTTCCCATCATTCTGGGGAGACCATTCTTAGCAACTGGAAGAACAATCATTGATGTGCAGAAAGGAGAATTAATCATGAGAGTCAATGACCAAGAAGTCAAGTTCAACGTCCTCAATGCACTCAAATATCCAGATCCAAACACTGAGGAATGTTCGTATGTCGTTGCCATTGATCAAATGGTCCAAAAGCAGTTCAACAAGGACAATGATCACCTGGAGAAGATTCTGGGCAACAATGAGATACAGGAATCGTTAGCAGAAGAAGTTATCCCTTTAGACGTCGTAACGTCTGTCACAGACGTGGTCACGTCTGAGACCCCTGCACCAAAGCCGTGGACAAAAAGGTATGAATCTTTAGGGCAAGAGGAGTCAAATCTGAAGAAGAATGTGCCTTCCATTAAAGAGCCACCTACCTTAGAATTAAAAGTGTTACCTGATCATTTGAAGTATGTCTTTTTAGGGGAACATGATTCCCTACCAGTGATCATTTCTTCCAAGCTCACTCAAGAGCAGGAAGATGATCTCATTACTACCCTGAAGAGACATAAAAAGGCAATTGGTTGGCAAATGGCAGACATTAAAGGTATCAGTCCCACAATCTGCATGCACAGAATTGTCTTGGAGGAGAATGCCAAGAATAGCATTGAAGGGCAGAGGAGATTGAACCCCATAATGAAGGAGGTGGTGAAGAAAGAAATCATCAAATGGTTGGATGCAGGAATCATCTACCCTATTAGTGATAGCTCCTGGGTAAGTCCAGTACAATGTGTGCCAAAGAAGGGTGGAGTTACTGTGGTAACAAATGATAAAAATGAGCTAATTCCAACAAGGACAGTAACAGGCTGGAGGATATGCATGGACTACAGAAAGCTAAACAAAGCAACGAAGAAGGATCATTTCCCTCTCCCATTCATCGATCAAATGCTAGATAGGCTCGCAGGCAAGGATTTTTACTGTTTCCTTGATGGTTATTCCGGCTACAACCAGATAGCCATAGCACCTGAAGATCAAGAGAAGACAACATTCACTTGCCCCTATGGTACCTTTGCTTTCAGAAGGATGCCATTTGGGCTGTGTAATGCTCCTGCAACATTTCAGAGGTGCATGATGGCCCTGTTTTCTGATTTCATTGAAAATTCCATGGAAGTCTTTATGGACGATTTCTCAGTCTATGGAGATTCATACAAGGCATGCTTGGATAATTTGGAAGGAGTTCTGATAAGGTGTGAAGAGACCAACCTAGTGCTCAATTGGGAAAAATGCCATTTCATGGTACAAGAAGGAATAGTATTGGGACACAGAATATCAAAGAAAGGGTTAGAGGTGGACAGAGCAAAGATTGATGTTATTGACAAGCTACCTCCACCCACAACTATCAAAGGAGTCAGAAGTTTCTTAGGACATGCAGGGTTTTACAGAAGATTCATCAAGGATTTCTCAAAAATTTCAAAACCCTTGTGTCTGTTGTTGCAACGTGACCACGTCTTCAACTTTGATGAGCAATGTCATGAAGCTTTCAACAAACTGAAGACTGCCTTGGTGACTGCTCCTGTAATGTGTGATGCAAGTGATTATGCTGTAGGAGCTGTGTTGGGGCAAAGGTATGGAAAAATTTTTCATTCTATCTATTATGCCAGTAAAACCTTAGATGATGCCCAATTAAATTATCTTGTGGATCGAGAAAGAACTCTTGGTCGTTGTGTTTGCATTTGATAAATTTAGATCATACTTAGTTGGTGCAAAAGTTATTGTTTTTACTGATCACTCAGCCATTAAGTACTTAATTTCTAAAAAAGATGCAAAGCCAAGGCTTATTAGATGGGTTCTCCTCCTCCAAGAATTTGACCTAGAAATCCGTGACAAAAAGGGGGTGGAGAACCAAGTCGCTGATCATCTTTCTAGGCTTGAGAATGTTGATGCAGGTGCAGGTGAAAAAGATATACAAGAAAAATTTCCTGATGAGAGACTATTGTTAGTAGCCTCAGTAGTTGAAGACGTGGCCACGTCTATGACACTCTCGTCAAACGTCATAACGTCTGATACTACTGCACCATGGTATGCTGACATAGTTAACTTCCTTGTTAGCAAGATTGTGCCTGTAGGATTCAACCACCAACAAAAGAAGAGATTCTTCCACACTACAAAGCAATATTTCTGGGATGAGCCATACTTGTACAAAATGTGCCCAGATCAATTACTAAGAAGGTGTTTAGCTGAGGAAGAACAACTCCATGTGCTACAACAATGTCATGCAGCACCTTATGGTGGACATTTTGGAGGTACTAGGACAGCTGCAAAGGTCCTACAATCAAAGCACTCTCGCCAACATTATTCGAGAGATGCATGAAAGTGGTTAGGAGATGTGACAAAGCAAAGAACAGGGAATATATCAAGCAAGCAGGAGATGCCTCTCACAAACATTCTAGAAGTTGAATTGTTTGATGTCTGGGGAATGGATTTCATGGGGCCATTTCCTATGTCCCATGGGAATCTATATATTCTGGTAGCTGTGGACTACGTGTCCAAGTGGGTTGAAGCAGTGGCATTACCAAACAATGAAGCTAAATCGCTTAGCAAGTTCCTAAAAAAGAACATATTCACAAGGTTTGGGACTCCAAGAGCCATAATCGGTGATGAAGGCTCTCATTTCTCGCAATAAGTTAATTGAGAACCTCCCGGCTAAGTATGGAGTGAAACACGAGAATTGCTACTCTGACTTATCACCCTCAAACCAAAGGCGGTGCGAGAAATATCCAACAGGGAGATCAAAAGAATACTTGAAAAGATGGTTGGTCCCAACAGAAAAAGAGTGGTCATTACACCTAGATGATGCACTTTGGGCCTATAGAACAAAGATACAAAACACCATTGGGTATGTCTCCTTACAAGCTAGTTTATGGTAAAGCTTGCCACCGCCAATTGAGCTCCAACACAAGGCTTATTGGGCAATAAAACAATTGAATCTAGATCATGCAAAGGTCGGTGAAGCAAGATTGTTGCAATTGAATGAGCTAGAAGAGTTTAGACACCATGCCTATGAAAGCTCAAAGAATGTATAAAGAAAAGACCAAGAAGTGGCATGATCGGAGAATCCAAAGGAGAGAGCTAACGAAAGGGCAGCAGTGTTGCTATTCAATTCAAGGCTTAAGTTGTTTCGGAAAATTGAAGTCAAGGTGGTCAGGTCCATTCAGATTAATGAAGATCTATCCTCATGGTGCCGTGGATTTATTTGATGAAAAGACTAACACCATGTTCAAAGTTAATGGCCAACGTGTGAAACAATACCATGGAGAGCATGTGGAAAGGGACAAGATCCAAATGTCCTTCAACAACTCTTGAATAAAAGAAACAATAGTCTGGCTGAAGACTCTTAAAGCAAGCGCTCTTGGGAGGCAACCCAATGATTTTTAAATTAACAAATTTTTTGTGTCTTTGTAATTTTCGTTTTGCAGGAATAAATGTTGAAGAAATGTGGAGTAAGATGGTAGACGTCGTAACGTCTCAGTAATTACCAGACGTGGGCACGTCTGGGCAGTCAAGGAAGGTTTAAATTAAGTCAAGGGCGTAAGTGATGACGTGGCAGAAATGATTTCCCTCAAAAACGAGCGTGGTAACCCGACCACGACGTCACCCCCTCACTTAGCATGTCTAATCAACGGTTACTTTCTCCATTACTTCACTCTTCCATTTCTCAACTCCCCATAACCATTTCCCCATAAAAATCTCACCATTCACCATCATTCCCCCTCCTGCAACTTATTTCTAATCCCTCTCTCTCTGAACCAAAATCTTCCCTCTCTTCCTCAGAAAACCTAAATTTCCAGAAATTCCCCATTACCTTCCAAGAAATTTTTTGCGCAAACACTATGACAAAAATGAAGCAATCCGCCACCAAATCCTCTGGAAAAGGAAAGCATGCTGACCTGAGTTCATCCTCAGCCCCCATCCCTGAAACACCAAACCCATCTAAGAAGAAAGCCCTGCTTCCTGAAAGGGGTTTCAGTCAAGAAAACCCCAATCCTAATTTTCTCGCAACCGTCGCAGCGTTAGGTTGGCAGAAATTTGTTGTGCACAGAAAAGAATACATAGCTACTCTGGTCCATGATTTCTACAAGGGGATCGTTGAGAGGCCTGAAGGAGAGCCATCCATCGTCTCAAAGGTGCGAGGAGAAGAAGTCAAATTTGGGGTAAGGGTCATTAATGACTATTTTGGGTTAGGATACTATGGCAAGGCTGTGGAGACCAAACAGAAGAGTTATGGGTTGGCTGAAATGGATGCCATTAAAGAAAGGATATGTGTAGAAGGTGCTGTTTGGGAAAGAAGAGGCGAGCATGGGAGCGAATTCAAGATAATGAAGAAATACCTGTGTGATGAAGCCAACACTTGGTTCCATTTCATAAGGCATTGTCTGATTCCTACCTCTCACACATCCTGGGTTGACAAGGAAAGAATGATTGTGATTGATGCAATCATGTCAAGAGACAAAGTGGAGGTGGGGAAGCTAATCAACCGTGAGCTCAACAAATGGAAGAACAGGAAGGACGGCTATTTATACTTCCCTTGTTTGATAACTGACCTGTGCATGGAGGCAGGAGTGGAGATAGAAGCTTCAGAGCTTAGGGAGCAACCTCAAGGCCCCTTCTCAACAAAATTTCACCTAGAGTGAAGATCGCAGTGCCGTCTTTGCAAGTTCTGTTGATGCTCAGACGTTGCAACGTCTGGAGGAAAGACAGAATTCCCTGGCCAAGTTTATCAAAGAGCAATTTGAATGGCAAAAGAAGGTGTTTGCCCAAGTGTCCAAGGGTAAGAAAGCAATTGCAGAGCCTGTGTTGCCTGAATGGATGCAGGAAGAAGATGACGATGAAGTGCCCCTATCCACAATCCAAAGAAGAGCTGTCAAGAAGGAAAGAGCAAAGAGAGCAAGAAGCCCACCTAAGAGGAAGAGCCCAGCAAAGAAACAAAAGAAGGTAAGTAGTGAAGAAGATTTTAATTCTGATGAATTGGATGATATTTCTGATTTTGATGCAGAGGAAACAAAGAAAGCAAGTATGGAAGTAATTAGTGAAGAAGAAGAGGAGGAGAGCCCTGAGGAAAAAGGGAGCTCTAGTGAGAAGACTGTAAGTGAGTCCCCAACCAATCAAACAAATAAAGAGCCAACCCCAACAAAATCCAAAGAAGCTAGCCCCAAACCATCATCCCCACAAGCCACACAACCACCACCTTCACCAAAAGAACCCTCCACCCATGAGCAACACACACCAAAAACCCCACAATCCAAAGCTCAGGACCAACCAATTCCACAACCGCCCCCACCCCAACCTGAGCCTCAAAAACAACCTTCACCCCAGAAAACAGACGTGGCAACGTCTGAACCAACAATCCCAGAATCCCAACCCATTTCCCCACCCAAAAAGACCAGAGTCAAAACTGCACTGGCATACAACCCATTTGGTAGGAAGAAAAGGCAAGAACTAGCTGCTGAGTCAAAACAAGCTCAAGGAAGTGGAGAGAAAGAGGAAATTGTAGCCTCCTCAACCTTAAGGCCAAAGCTACCGGTAAAGAGAAAAACTCAAGGTGCTGCAGGGAAACCTGCTACTGCTACTAGTGCTGCATTCGTAGCCACTAGTGTATCTGAGAAGCCACTTCCTGCTATTGCTGAAGAATTGCCTGCAGACGTCGTAACGTCTGCTGAAAAAGAGGCTGCAGCCAAACTTGCAGAAATGCAAGTCACTAATGAAAGAGAAGCTGCCATGGAGAAAGTTAGACAGCAAGCAATGGAGGAGGCCACTCAGAAGCTGGCAGAGCACCTGTTGAAGCAAGCTCGAGAAACGATTCTTTGGGCGGAGGATCATCATCGACGGCGTGGCGACGTCTAAAGAGCCAGAGGTGGAAAAAGCCCAGGTGATCCCCAACGATCCAATGCAATTCAACCCTGCTGATTTAGCACTGAAGATGTGGGAGGAAGCTAAAAAGAGGGTTGCTGAAGCTTCAAATGTTGCTGCTGCAAGTGTGGGTGAGAAAGAATCTGATGAGACAACAACAGCAACCACAACTGAGCAAGGAGGAGTGAAGGTCAAGAAAGAGAAGAAGGAAAAGAAGAAAGGTGAAAGTCAGGCAGGAGTATCCACCAGACAAAGCGGAAGGCTTAGGTCTGGTGCTGCAAACAAGTAAGTCCCTATCAATCCAAATAGTAGTTTTAGTTTTATTTTTCTAGTTTTAAGCATAGTGTAGTTTAGTAATTTTTAATTTCAATGTCATGAATGAGAATCCCCCTTCTAAAAAAAAAAAAAAAAAAAAATAAAAAAAAAAAAATAAAAAAAATAAAAAAATCTTTGCTGTTTGCTTTTGAGCAGTGAGGACACTGCTCAGCTTTAAGTGTGGGGGGGGATCTCAATGTTTTAAATTCTGTTTTGTGTATGAAATCAAAGGCAAAAGCAGTTTCTGCTCTTAATCTGTCAAGCATGAAAATAATTCTCTTTGGGCTAAGGATAATAAAAAGTGTGTGTGAGTAACCTATGCATGATTAGATGAAAGAATTGATTGTTGCTCCTACACAAACTCTGTTTTAAGAAGGAATCTAGTTAGCTAGGGAATATTTTGTGCTGAAGTTAGTTTTGGTGAACTTTGGTGAGAATAAAACTTGATTAAAAACCTAGAATAGCAGTAGAAGCTAAGTTTGGGGGTAAATCAAGTCGTACTAAGGCTGGGTGCAAGAACTATAGGATGGTTAAGTGCAGGTGTAGTGTGAGTGCAACGTTGTAACGTCTACCCGTAACGTTATAACGTCTGCCGCGTGTGTTGTGTTGTGTGTACAGACGTTGCAACGTCTCACCTATAAACGTTGTAACGTCTATTCCCAAAAATATCAAAAAGAGTGTGTTGATACAAATAAGTGGAAAATCCACATGTGTTCCCTGTAATACCCTGAAACAAATGCTGAGCACTCTAATGTCAAAAAAAAAAAAAAAAAAAAAAAAAAAAAAAAAAAAAAAAAACTCCAAAAATGGAGCAAAATAAAGAGGAGTTGCTCAGTAATGAGGGGGTTACAGTCCTTTTTGTGTGTGTGAGTCAATAAATTAGTAGCACTAACCTAGTCCTAGCACCCAATTAAGACCCTTTGTCATGCTTTAAATGAATCCCCATTTCTTATGTGAAAATGTTAGCCTATTCTTTGCTTTGAAAAATATTTTGCTGTCACCATTTGGGAACCACTCTCTCATTAGCTAAGGTAGTTTCTGAACTAACTAGAGGAAGAATTAATACAGAGGTCACACACTCACTTTGAGCTTTAATGAATCTGGAATTTAATTATGCATTGGTATGTGAGTATGTGACGAAATAGCCCATTGAGAATGAATTTTGACTGTCTTTGGTGAGTAACACGTAACTCGCTAGTGTAGTTGATTTCATATTCTTAATTGTTTTGTTGTCTTGATTGCTTGAGGACAAGCAATGATTTAAGTTTGGGGGTGTGATAACTCGTATTTATATGAGTTATTTATACTCACTCACGAATAAATCATGCAAGTTCTTGAGCAATACAAGGTTTAGTTAATTAGTTTTATAATGATTTCTGAGTTTTAGGTGAATAAGAGTTATAAAGATAAAACCGGTGCATTTAGCCACCAATTGGTGCCCTTGAGAGCGCTTTTGATGCTTTTTGTGCATGTGCGAAATTCGGTGTTGAACGTTACCACGTCCTCACCACGCCTACAATAGTGCAAAGCAGAGCAAGAGCGAAGGATCTTAATTTTGGCGCTACGAGCAATGATAGTCAAAGATATAAAAGTCAGAAGATCTTCGGTTTCCCCATGAGCTGACACGCAGAAGCACTGTAGCAATGAACAGTGTCAGGGAAAAGACAGGAAAGCAGGTTGGTAGGTGGGCAAGTGACATCAGCACATGTAAGCAAGGTGGCTATTTAATGAAGGTTCAAAGACTCTCTCAAGGCATCACCAACCACACTCACGATCATCATCTCTTTCACCCATTTTCTCGCATCACTTCATCATCTCACCATCTCCACCATTAAACTCGAAATTTGTTTGTAAAGAAGATCCGGAAACAGACTTACGAACTTAGTTTATTTTCTGCGATAGTGTAAAGCTCGGGACGTTGTAACGTCTATACAAATACATCTTGCCAAGAGCTACTTAGTTGCATCTTGTGCACTTAGTTCCTTTTCGTAATGTATGGTATTTGGGTTTTAAATCCACTTCATTCTCAGAAAGATGCTCGGCATGAGCTAAACACTTTGTAGTTGAGTTGTTGTTTTGCTTTTTAATGAATTTCTAGTTAATGTCATGAAGTGTTTACGTTGCCCGTTTTAAATCTTTGTGCAATAATATTTCCAAACTTGTTTTGAGGTTGGCCTCTTAAAATAGGTAGATTCATAGGTACAGACATGGTCTATGAAAAGAAATCAAAGATTTACATGAATGAACAATGCACTAAAGACATTTAGGCATCTTTATCTAAGTCTAGACATAGAATGGATAATAGTTCATGGAACATTGCTGTGGGTACTTAAAATACAGGAGTGGGCCTATTTAGAACCTAGACATAGGATTTCTTGTACTTGAAACTCGGCGTTTTATCTTTGAAAAGCATAGCTCTTTTACAACAAATGCGTCGAGGCGTGGCCACGTTTACACAGATTAACATTTGAACGTCATAACGTCTAGACGTTGTGACGTCTGGCTAGGAAGGATTTATTTGCATGCAACAACTCAACTCATTTCTCATCCATTTTCACAACCAACTTTAATTTCCGTGTTTTAATTACATCTTTAGCTTTACAATCAACTCTTATTGCCGATTTGTTACTTGTTTCTCTTATGTTTTGATCTTGAACTTTGAAAGTATAACCAATCCTCGTGGGAACGATCTCTTACTTATATCCACTTTATTACTTGTACGATGTGTATACTTGCACTATAATTGCGAAAATTCATACTACTACACAAACGCGAACATATTTTGACTTTTCACTTGATAAACTGAGGACATACATAAAACATCCAGAAACTCCAAACCTTCCTGAATTGGTAAAATGTTGTTTGAAGTGTGTCACATTTACTTCAAGTGATGACAAACATTTTGTTGAGCAATTTTCAAGGTGCAAAAAGTTGAGTGATTTAGTTCTTCACAATTGTGAACTACAAAAATGATAATAGAAAATCCTATGTGTATCTGGTGATAAATTTGTTAATATAACCATGCGATTTGCAAGCTTGTTTGTGACCCTATCAAACTTCAGATATCAACTCCCAAGTTGAAATCATTTGCTTATGGGGGGTGAACTTACTTCTAGCAATCACCGACTCTTTGAGCATAATTTGGGGTTCCTTGAAGAAACAACCATCTATGTTTGGTGCCATAACCTTATTCCCAAAACTATAGAGACCTTCAAGAATTGGCTGAAAAGAACTAGTAATGTGAACTCATATCCTTTCAAGTCTTTCGTAGGACTCTTGTCTTAACAACTACCTTAGTCGTAAAAATTTCCATAATATCTAATAAAAGTTTTTGATTCTGTCTACTTGTTCATTTCTCTTATATACTCTTCTCTTGGTCCCTACACCCGTCTCCACAAATATCTCCTTGCACGGGCATCTAATCTGAAAAAAAAAATCTAAAAACAAAATCGACGAAATGGTAAGTTGCAACAAAACAACTACTCTTTAGAATTATTAGTGTCATAAAGTAAAGAAAGCTATATGAACTCATATTATCATATAACATTTTAATATTAGAGCATAAAGAAACATCGAAAGTAGACACTTTATATGAAGAATTAATTGGTTTGCAAAATAGATAATTAGGATTAAATAGCATTTATATAAAAAAACTATTGCTTATTGGTTTTTTTATTACTAAACGTATTAATTATATGTTTAGATTGTGGCAAAGGGAGATGAGTGAAAATTGTTATGTCAATCATATTTTATGGTGGAAAACTTTACGAAAAAACATAAAGAAATAATGTGCATTAAAATTCGTTGATTTACTTGGTACACCATTTTAAGTAACGAGTTATAGACTAGTTAAAATATAAGTATATGAAATTGTTTTTTCTTAAAAGGTAGAGAAATTTTTTTGATAACACAATATTGAATAATAGAATCACTAAAGAACTTATACATACAATCCACCATAAATAAATATAACTAAATAAAAAGGGACACAACTGTTAAACAGTTAGCGTGTCACCCCAAATCAAAATTGAAAATCAAAATGTTTAATAATAAAATATTTAATAAGTAATAATTTGTTATATAGATTCTATTTAAGACTAATTAACTATTTTGCGGAACAACTTTACTTCTTCATATACGTGTCTTAAACTAATGCGTAACCCCAAACGTAAAATCAAAAAAAACAAATAATGATGTTAATCTCAATTTGCATTGTTTCTTTTCTTTCTTTCGCAAAGTTTCCTACAAAAAATATAATTTACTTAAATATTTCGTTCATCTTCCTTTACTTCAGTCTAATTATATACTTTTTTCACATCTCTTTTAATTAAAATCAAATAAATAATGACTTGTTGTTTAAATGGAAAAATACATTCTTTTGTTAACCTTCTATACTCGTTCATATATACACGAATCTTACAACATATCTATAACCCTTAACTTCAAATGATAAATCCTGAGTGATGACATTAATTTTACTGTACATTGTGTCTTTCCTTGTTTCATAAAATATCCTAAAAAAAAGCTTACCTAAAATCTTTCATTCATCTCTCTTTGCCTCATTTTACACATATTGCAAGTTGCGTCGTAACTATATAAAATGCTAGTACATGAAATTTTTATGTATGTCATTAAATCTATAACAAACAAAATTTTGCAACTTTAGGTTACAATTAATTGTTTTATTGGATATGGTTGATCGCTACAATAACGGTGAAGCTGAAGATGAAGATGAAGGTGGAGATGGAGATATTTTCAAGATCAAATCAATGAAGTACCAAAGGTATGCCACAACACTAAATTCTCAACATGGTTTATAATTATTCTCAAAGTACACATACCAACAGGCATTGACAGGTTATTACTAAATCACTCGAGTAATAAATCACTCGTTAATTTCTTAATTCGAAATTAACGAAATTAGGGATGTTACACTTATACTACTGAAGAGAAGTTGTTTTGTTGCAACTTACCATTTTGTTAATTTTGTTGTTAGAATCTATGTTTTTTCCCTAATTAGATGCCTGTTCAAGGAGATTTTTGTGGAGAATGATGTAAAGATAAAGAGAATAGTCTATAAGAAAAATGAAAATCCCTTGGTTAGATTAGTTGATATCTGAACTTTGATATGGTAACAAATAAGCATGTAAATCCCTTGGTTAGATTAGCAAATTTATCACCAGATACACATAAGAATTTCTCTTTTCCTTTTTGTTGTTCACAATTATGAAGAACAAAATCAATCAACTTTTTGCGCCTTGAAAATGGCTCAATAAAATCTTTGTCATCACTTGAAGTAAATGTGACATACTTCAAACAACATTTTACCAATTCAGGAAGGTTTAGAGTTTTTGGAAATTTATGTATGTCCCCATTTTATAAAGTGAAAAGTCAATATATTTTAGACAATGACAAAAAAATATTGGGTAAAAAAAACCCATTTTTTCAAGTACCACGTCTTCAACCAAAAGTCTCGGTGGTGCTACAGAGAATGTTGGTCGAGATTTCTGGTTGAAGACGTGGTAATTGCAAAAAACAAATATGGTTTTTTTCCACCCAATACTGTTTTGTCATTGTCTAAAGTATATTGACTTTTCAGTTGATAAAATGAGGACATACATAAAACATCCAGAAACTCCAAACCTTTCTGAATTGGTAAAATGTTGTTTGAAGTGTGTCACATTTACTTCAAGTGATGACAAACATTTTGTTGAGCAATTTTCAAGGTGCAAAAAGTTGAGGGATTTAGTTCTTCACAATTGTGAACTACAAAAATGATAATAGAAAATCCTATGTGTATCTAGTGATAAATTTGTTAATATAACCATGCGATTTGCAAGCTTGTTTGTGACCCTATCAAACTTTAGATATCAACTCCCAAGGTGAAATCATTTGCTTATGGGGGGTGAACTTACTTCTAGCAATCACCGACTCTTTGAGCATAATTTGGGGTCACTACAACATTTTTGGATTTAGGCAACAGCATAAAAACGTGGCTACAAGTTAAAAAACCGTGGCCGGAAGTTTCGGCCACGGTTTTTTAGGCGCTGTCTAGGTGGCGTCGCCTATTCCTTTAGGCCACGGTTTTGGGACATTAGGCCACGAAATATTAAAAACTGTGGCCATAGTTATTAAAACAGGCCACGGTTTAGTAGTCTACCTTCCGGCCACGGTTTTCAATTGGCCACACATAAATAACCGTGGCCTATAGGTTTAAGCCACAGTTTTCAATTGGCTACACATAAATAACCGTGGCCTATAAATTGAAGTCCAATTTTTTATATTATTTCTGTTTTCCTCTTTTGCCAAATTAAATTTAATCTCCCACATAAAATATCAAATAAACAATCTTAAGTAGACATCTCCAAACAATATATTCATTGCTACTAAAAGTGTTATAATAAGTACATTGCAAAACTTTTTGCAATCAAACTAAAACCTCCACAACATAAGAACAAAATTTACATTAGATTTAGCAAAAGTGTTTAAAAAATCTAAACAAATAAAGAGCTATTATCCATTTCAGCTTCATCCACCTCCTCATGAACTTTATGTTTTCTTGTTCATCAAAATGGTTTTCCCGAATAGATTAGTCAACAAAATACCTGCAATGTCCAAAGCAAACATGATTCATCCACTCAAGGTTTAGTAAAAAGTTGGTACTTCTTTAACATACCAGAATAAATGAAAACAACCCTGAAAACAAGCAATTTTTTGACAGCAAGTAGGAGAAATAAAAATACAGCAATTTTTTTTAATACCAGGCCTTACTTATGTGTCTGTGTACCAGCCTCTATGCCACCAATCTTCTAACAAGATAGATAACCAAAAATGAATGTCATGTTAACTTCTCAATGCATATTCCTAGCATCATTTGATGCTCATTTCAAACACACCCTTTTTTTGAGGCACTAACAGAAAATGATTAGCATGCAGTTTATTGATGCCAGCACCACAACTAATAAAAAAAAATTGAATCATTCCAGCAAACAACTTCTCAGTCCTTATAACCAACTAATCCAAAAACTAAATCATTCCAGCAGCCTAAAAATCCAGAAACTAAATTATTCCAAAAAGTTAGATATACTCCCTCTGATCCTATTTATAGGAAAAAAAAGTGCATTGGATAACAAATACCGATATTGTATCACTAATACCTTTGGAGAGGTTGAGCAATTTAGGTATTGTTATTGTATACAAAGAGCAGCTGCTTCACCAAAAACACCAGTTGCTTCTTCAGCAGCACCTGAATAAATACAATAAAAAAAATATCAAAGACAAATACAATCTTGAAGATATTCAGCACCTGAATATTCAGCAGCACCTGAATATTCAGCAGCACCTGACATTGCACCGAAATATATCAGTTGTAGATGTAGATATCAAACATGTGTAGGACTTGTTAGCAACAAGCTCATCTACATTGCCAATGTCCAACATCCTGTCTACTTCATCTAGCACAAGGTAAGAAATTTGATGAAGACTGATTCTCCTCATCTCAAGAATAGCTGCTAAGTTTAATTCAAGAAACCTATTACAGCATGCAACCAATGTAGAATGATGTTTCAAGCAACATTTACTCAGTGTTGTCAAATAGCTGCTTTGGCGTCGCTATACCGCTATAGCATAGCGGAATTTGAAAAACTTTAAAAAATGAGAAAGGAACTTACTGCACATGAAATTCTTGATGATTTACAAAACTTCATAGCTTCATCTTGTATCTGTGTTGCCAACTCCCTTGTTGGTGCTATGGCGTCGCTATACCGCTATACCACATATCTTGATCAAATTCACCTGTTTCACATGTAAATATATATAGCACACTAAACAATCAATTATTATTTATTGGAAGATCCTCAAATGCATTTACTCAAGAGATCCAAAAATACAACAAATATAAGATCTACAATGAATCCTTATGACAGCTGGAAATTAGACTTTGCAACCAATAGCTGGTAACATAATGTCAACAGGAAAAAGGCAAGCAAAGAGAATGACATAGTTAAGTACCAGATTTTGGCATTCATACATACATCAAATACATTATCACTACATATACCGACTAATTATTTAGAATATATAGCAAGCAAAAGGTTGATCATATTATATACAAACATTTTCATATATATTTTTTTATGAGGGTTACATAAACCGACTTATTATTCTCACCTTTTTATATACATTTTCAAGTAACTTTAAAATAAAGCATTGAATCTACGGTATCAGCATTGTAATTACCTCTACAAAAGACTGTCAGGATTCAAACAACCCCAAGTCGTACTCCCAGTCCAAAAATTCTCTCAAATGCCAACCAATCAAAATCACTGATCAGACCTGGAAAGCTAACATAAGAGAGAACATATTTGCACACTTCATACTCTTTTAATGATATACTCTGTAAACTCAATAATATAAAAAGAACAAGCTCTGTAAATCAAGTAAGACAATCATCCATTGTCGTTTACAAGAACAAAATTTTAGTATGTCTTCAAAGAAAGAAATAACTAAAGGAAACAAAAGAGATGGAACAGAAAAAATTAGAAAAAAATGGAAAGTGCATAAAACACAAACTGAGTCTGTCTTCAAAGAAAGGAATGATAGTATTTCAGCAATCATAAATGGTTATTTAAAAGCCTCCATTGAAGCTCAAAAGGAACACTAGGGTTTTTAGAGATAGAAGTGAACTTACAGTGACTTTGAGAAGCCTCCGTTGAAGTTCAAAACTAATCCTGTCAGAGGTTAACCCTATTTTCAGCAAAGCCCTAAATTCTGTAAACAACAACAACAACTTATAAATCCAGCAACAACAACAACTTATAAATCCAGCAACAACAACAACTGATGAATCCTTATTCAGTTAAAGCCCTAAATCAACAAACAACAATAGATAAATCCCTATTTCAGCAAAGCCCTAAATCAAAGAAAAACCTAAATCAAGAAAATAAATATCAAAATACTTAGAAGGAGGCGATTATGTTGTGGTGGTGATCCACTTCAGAGGTGGGAGGCGGAGGCGACGGCCACAAGCGAGAAGCGGAAACGGGTTGGAGACGAAATGGAGAGGAGAGGCGTGAGGTGAAGGAGAAGGACATGCTATCGTGGTGGCCACTTGAGTAGAGAACGAAGACGGAGGAGGGTAGAAGAGGGCGAAGGTCAAGGGAGGAGGGAGGAGAGTGGAGGGTGAGGGTGAAGGGAGTAACCGAGCGAGAGAGAGAGAGTTCTCACTTCTCTGTGATAGAGAAAATGAGGTTCAAGGAGTTGAAAGTTTTTAATTTAGATTTAGTTACCGAACATGTGTCCACGGTTTTCTTTTTCTTTTTTTTTTTTTTACAAATAGTCCACGGTTTTCTTGCTTTTTTTTTTACAAAAGTCCACGGTTTTCTTAGTAAATGATTGTTTTGGTCATATTTAGTTTTAGTCCACGATTTTATAACTGTGATCTCTAAATAAAACTGTTTAGTCCACGGTTTTACGTGTTTTAAACCGTAGCCTAACAGCAAGTTAATGAAATCGTGGTCTAATATCTATCTCATTGTCCACATTTGTAAACGCGTGGCTTATTCCTTGTTCAGGCCACGATTTTTTAGCTGTGGCAAAGATTGGCGTGGCCTAAAGTCAAAAATGTTGTAGTGGGTTTCTTGAAGAAACAACCATCTATGTTTGGTTCCATAACTTTATTCCCAAAACTATAGAGACCTTCCAGAATTGGCTGAAAAGAATTAGTAATGTGAACTCATATCCTTTCAAGTCTTTCATAGGACTCTGGTCTTAACAACTACCTTAGTGGTAAAAATTTCCATAATATCTAATAATAGTTTTTGATTCTGTCTACTTGTTCATTTCTCTTATATACTCTTCTCTTGGTCCCTACACCCGTCTCCACAACACTAAATTCTCAACATGGTTTATAATTATTCTCAAAGTACACATACCAACATGCATTGACAGGTTATTAGTTAGAATTGAATCATAATGAGCTACTATAAACTATAGTGTTTTATACCGATTCTCCTGCAAAAATATTTTACGTACAATATGAAAGATAGAATTATGGGCATTAAAAATTCTCCAAAATATGGAATCAATCCTATACTTGAAAAGTTAGGAACAAAAGTTACTGAAACAACTTGATATATATGATATTGAAAAGAGAGGATATCTTTTAGCTCAAGAAATCTTGTAGGGATCAGAATGTCGGTAGAGAGATCTTTAGTAAAAAAATCTTCCAGAGAATGTGTTAGAAAACTTCTTTCACTTTCCCTTTAATCATATTTTTTTTATGTATTTGTTTGAGGGACTAAAATTGAATAAAAAATACTTGTCCAATGGGTAATTTTTATATAAAAAGTCTACATTCGGTATTAGTTTATGGTCTAATATTAAAAAAGTATATGCTTATATGACTCGTCATATATCTTTCTATACTCTATAAACTCAAAATATATATTTTTTTTTACATTTTGGGCTTAAGTCCAACTCTGTAATACGAGACTTATAATACTGAAGAGAAGTTGTTTTGTTGCAACTTACCATTTTGTTAATTTTGTTGTTAGAATCTATGTTTTTTTCCCTAATTAGATGTCTGTTCAAGGAGATTTTTGGGGAGAACGATGTAAAGATAAAGAGAATAGTCTATAAGAAAAATGAATAAGTGGACAGAATAAGCAACTTACCTAGTTCCCTATTATTAAATACTATGGAATTTTTTACCACTAAGGAAGTTGTTAAGACCAAATTCCTATCCAAGACTTGAAAGGATATGAGTGCACATTACTAATTCTTTTCAGCCAATTCTTCAAGGTCTCTATAATTTTGGGAATAAGGTTACGACACCAAAATCGATGGTTGTTTCATCAAGGAACTCCAAATTTGGTCCAAGAGTTGGTTATGGCTATAAGTAAGTTCACCCCCATAAGCAAATGATTTCAACTTAGGAGTTGATATCTGAACTTTGATAGGGTCACAAATAAGCTTGTAAATCCCATGGTTAGATTAGCAAATTTATCACCAGATACACATAAGAATTTCTCTTTTCCTTTTTGTTGTTCACAATTATGAAGAACAAAATCAATCAACTTTTTGCGCCTTGAAAATGGCTCAATAAAATCTTTGTCATCACTTGAAGTAAATGCAATATACTTCAAACAACATTTTACCAATTCAGGAAGGTTTAGAGTTTCTAGAAATTTATGTATGTCCCCATTTTATAAAGTGAAAAGTCAATATATTTTAGACAATGACAAAAAAAATATTGGGTAAAAAAAACCCATTTTTTCAATTACCACGTCTTCAACCAGAAGTCTCGGTGCTACAGAGAATGTTGGCCAAGACTTCTAGTGAAGACGTGGTAATTGCAAAAAACAAATATGGTTTCTTTCACCCAATACTGTTTTGTCATTGTCTATAGTATTTTGACTTTTCACTTGATAAACTGAGGACATACATAAAACATCCGAAAACTCCAAACCTTCCTGAATTGGTAAAATGTTGTTTGAAGTGTGTCACATTTACTTCAAGTGATGACAAACATTTTGTTGAGCAATTTTCAAGGTGCAAAAAGTTGAGTGATTTAGTTCTTCACAATTGTGAACTACAAAAATGATAATAGAAAATCCTATGTGTATCTGGTGATAAATTTGTTAATATAACCATGCGATTTGCAAGCTTGTTTGTGACCCTATCAAACTTCAGATATCAACTCCCAAGTTGAAATCATTTGCTTATGGGGGGTGAACTTACTTCTAGCAATCACCGACTCTTTGAGCATAATTTGGGGTTCCTTGAAGAAACAACCATCTATGTTTGGTGCCATAACCTTATTCCCAAAACTATAGAGACCTTCAAGAATTGGCTGAAAAGAATTAGTAATGTGAATTCATATTATTTCAAGTCTTTCATAGGACTCTGGTCTTAACAACTACCTTAGTGGTAAAAATTTCCATAATATTTAATAATAGTTTTTGATTCTGTCTACTTTTTCATTTCTCTTATATACTCTTCTCTTTATCTTTACACCCGTCTCCACAAATATCTCCCTGCACGGGCATCTAATCTTAAAAAAAAATTATTTTATAAAAACAAAATTGACGAAATGGTAAGTTGCAACAAAACAACCACTCTTTAGAATTATTAGTCTCATAAAGTAAAGAAACCTATATGAACTCATATTATCATATAATATTTTAATATTAGAGCATAAAGTAACACCGAAAGTAGACACTTTATATAAAGAATCAATTGGTTTGCAAAATAGATAATTAGGATCAAATAGCATTTATACAAAATTATTGCTTGTTGATTTTTTTATTACTAAACGTATTAATTATATGTTTAGATTGTGGCAAAGGGAGATGAGTGAAAATTGTTATGTCAATCATATTTTATGGTAGAAAACTTTATGAAAGAACATAAAGAAATAATGTGCATTAAAATTCGTAGATTTACTTGGGTACACCATTTTAAGTAACGAGTTATAGACTAGTTAAATGTTTTGCAGAACAACTTTACTTCTTCATATACGTGTCTTAAACAAATGCGTATCCCTAAACGTAAAATAAAAAATACCAAATAACGATGTTAATATCAATTTGCATTGTTTCTTTTCTTTCTTTTGCAAAGTTTCCTCCAAAAATATAATTTACTTAAATATTTCGTTCATCTTCCTTTACTTCAGTCTAATTATATACTTTTTTCACATCTCTTTTAATTAAAATCAAATAATTAATGGCTTGTTCTATAAATGAAAAAATATATTCTTTTGTTTACTTTCTATACTCGTTCATATATACACGAATCTTACAACATATATATAACCCTTAACTTCAAATGATAAATCCTAAGTGATGACAATAATTTTAGTGTACATTGTGTCTTTCCTAGTTTCATAACATTTCCTAAAAAAAAAAAAGCTTACCTAAAATCTTTCATTCATCTCTCTTTGCCTCAATTTACACATATTGCAAGTTGCCTTGTAACTATAAAAAATGCTAGTACATGAAATTTTTTATGTATGTCATCAAATCTATAACAAACAATATTTTCAACTTTAGGTTGCAATTAATTGTTTCATTGGATAATGTTGATCGCAACAATAACGGTGAAGTTGAAGATGAAGATGAATGTGGAGATGGTGATATTCTCAAAATCAAATCAAGGAAGTACCAAAGGTATGCCACAACACTAAATTCTCAAATTGATTTATAATTATTCTGATAGTACACATACCAACATGCATTGACAGGTTATTAGTTAGAATTGAATCATAATGAGCTACTATAAGCTATAGTGTTTTATACCGATTTTCCTTCAAAAATATTTTTCAATATTAAAGGTAGAATTATGGGCATTAAAAATTCTCTAAAATATGGAATCAATCCTATACTTGAAAAGTTAGGAACAAAAGTTACTGAAATAACTTGATATTATATTGAAAAAAGAGGATATCTTTTAGCTCAAGAAATCTTGTAGGGATTGGAATGTCGGTAGAGAGATCTTCAGTAAAAAAATCTTCCAGAGAATGTGTTAGAAAATTTCTTTCACTTTCCCTTTAATCATATATTTTTTTTATGTATTTGTTTGAGGTACTATTTCCAAACAAATCAACCAACTCAAATGATATTAGTCCCAAAGTAAATCAAATTATATTTGAAGTTCTTGAATGTGTATTTTATGTGACTTAAATCGCATTTAGGGACTAAATTGAATAAAAAATACTTGTCAATGTGTAATTTTTTATATAAAAAGTCTACATTCGGTATTAGTTTATGGTCTAATATTAAAAAAGTATATGCTAATATGACTAGTCATATAGCTTTCTATACTCTATAAACTCAAAATATATATTTTTTTTTTACATTTTGGGCTTAGGTCCAACTCTGCAATATGAGACTTATAATGCTGAAGAGAAGTTGTTTTGTTGCAGCTTTCCATTTTGTTAATTTTGTTGTAAGAATCTATGTTTTTTTTTCCTAATTAGATGCCCGTTCAAAGAGATTTTTGTGGAGAATGATGTAAAGATAAAGAGAATAGTCTATAAGAAAAATGGATAAGTGGACAGAATAAGCAACTTACCTAGTTCCCTATTATTAAATACTATGGAATTTTTTACCACTAAGGAAGTTGTTAAGACCAAACTCCTATCCAAGACTTGAAAGGATATGAGTGCACATTACTAAATCCTTTCAGCCAATTCTTGAAGGTCTCTAGAGTTTTGGGAATAAGATTATGGCACCAAACATCGATGGTTGTTTCTTCAACGAACTCCAAATTATTCTCAAAGAGTCGGTGATTCCTATAAGTAAGTTCACCCCCCATAAGCAAAAGATTTCAACTTGGGAGTTGATATCTGAACTTTGATAGGGTCACAAACAAGCTTGTAAATGCCATGGTTAGATTAGCAAATTTATCACCAGATAAACATAAGACTTTCTCTTTTCCTTTTTGTAGTTCACAATTATGAAGAACTAAATCATTCAACTTTTTGCACCTTGAAAATGGCTCAACAAAATCTTTGTCATCACTTGAAGTAAATGTGACATACTTCAAACAACATTTTACCAATTCAGGAAGGTTTAGAGTTTCTAGAAATTTATGTATGTCCTCATTTTATAAAGTGAAAAGTCAATATATTTTAGACAATGACAAAAAAAATTTGGGTAAAAAAAACCCATTTTTTCAAGTACCACGTCTTCAACCAAAAGTCTCGGTGGTGCTACAGAGTGTTGGTCGAGATTTCTGGTTGAAGACGTGGTAATTGCAAAAAACAAATATGGTTTTTTTCCACCCAATACTGTTTTGTCATTGTCTAAAGTATATTGACTTTTCAGTTGATAAAATGAGGACATACATAAAACATCCAGAAACTCCAAACCTTTCTGAATTGGTAAAATGTTGTTTGAAATGTGTCACATTTACTTCTAAATGATGACAAAGATTGTTTGAGCAATTTTCAATTGTGAACAACAAAAAGGATAATAGAAAATCCTTTGTGTATCTGGTGATAAATTTGCTAATATAACCATGGGATCTGCAAGCTTGTTTGTGACACTATCAAACTTCAGGTATCAACTCCCAAGTTGAAATCATTTTCTTATGGGGGGTGAACTTACTTCTAATCACCGACTCATTGAGCATAATTTGGAGTTCCTTGAAGAAACAACCATCGGTGTTTGGTGTCATAACCTTATTCCCAAAACTATAGAGACCTTCAAGAATTGGCTGAAAAGAATTAGTAATGTGAACTCATATCCTTTCAAGTCTTTGATAGGACTCTGGTCTTAACAACTACCTTAGTGGTAAAAATTTCCATAATATTTAATAATAGTTTCTAATTTTGTCTACTTGTTCATTTCTCTTATATACTCTTCTCTTTATCTTTACACCCGTCTCCACTAATATCTCCTTGCACGGGCATCTATTATGGAAAAAAACTTATTTTCTAAAAACAAAATTGACGAAATCGTAAGTTGCAACAAAACAACTACTCTTTAGAATTATTAGTCTCATAAAGTAAAGAAAGCTATATGAACTCATATTATCATATAACATTTTAATATTAGAGCATAAAGTAACACCGAAAGTAGACAGTTTATATGAAGAATCAATTGGTTTGCAAAATAGATAATTAGGATTAAATAGCTTTTATATAAAAAAAAACTATTGCTTATTGATTTTTTTATTACTAAACGTATTAGTTATATGTTTAGATTGTGGCAAAGGGAGATGAGTGAAAAATGTAATGTCAATCTTATTTTATGGTAGAAAACTTTACGAAAGAACAGAAATAAATAATGTGCATTAAAATTTGTAGATTTACTTGGGTACACCATTTTAAGTAACGAGATCCAGATTTGTTAAAATATAAGTATATGAAATTGTTTTTTCTTAAAAGGTATATAAAGGTATTTTTTTGATAACACAATATTGAATAATAGAATCACTAAAGAACTTAAACATACAATCCACCATAAATAAATATAACTAAAAAAAAGGGACTCAACTGTTAAATAGTTAGCATGTCACCCCAAATCAAAATATTTAATAAGTAATAATTTGTTATATAAATGCTATTTAATACTAATTATATATTCTGCAGAACAACTGTACTTCTTTATATACGTGTCTTAAACTAATGCGTAACCTCTAACGTAAAATCAAAAATACCAAATAATGATGTTAATATTTATTTGCATTGTTTCTTTTATTTCTTTCACAAAGTTTCCTGCCAAAAATATAATTTACTCAAATATTTCATTCATCTCCCTTTACTTCACTCTAATTATATATTTTTCACATCTCTTTTAATTAAAATTAAATAATTAATGGCTTCTTGTATAAATGGATAAATATATTCTTCTGTTAACCTTCTATACTCGTACATACACGAATCATACAACATATCTATAACCCTTAACTTCAAATGATAAATCTCGAGTGATGACATTAATTTTAGTGTACATTGTTTCTTTCCTTTTTTCATAAAATTTCCTAAAAAAATGTTTACCTTTCATTCATCTCCCTTTGCCTCAATTTACACTTGCCTCGTAACTATATAAAATGCTAGTACAAGAAATTTTTTATGTATGTCATCAAATCTATAACAAAACAATATTTTCAACTTTATGATACAATTAATTGTTCTATGGATATGGTAGATCGCAACAATAACGGTGAAGATGAAGATGAAGATGAAAGTGGAGATGGAGATATTCTCAAAATCAAATCAACGAAGTACCAAAGGTATGCCACAACACTAAATTCTCAACATGATTTATAATTATTCTCAAAGTACACATACCAACATGCATTGACAGGTTATTAGTTAGAATTGAATCATAATGAGCTGCTATAAATTATATTATTTTATACCGAATTTCCTGCAAAAATATTTTGCAATATTAAAAGGTAGAATTATGGGCATTAAAAATTCTCTAAAATATGGAATCAATCCTATACTTGAAAAGTTAGGAACAAAAGTAACAGAAACAACTTGATATGTTTCAAGGTGTAGTGTATGCTTTCATTTCAGAGTGTTATGATCATTGCCTTTTTGACAATTAAAGCTTGGGTACCTTGGTATATTTCAATTTGCTCTTATTAGCAAAAGTTTTCACTGTTTGCATAATTGAATATTCCTACTCTATAGATGAATATCATCCTACTTCTTAACCAAAGTATAATTACAAGGTTTTAGTGATATTATTTTTGATAGAATAGAAGGCAAACTCACTTTTGCAAAGGTGACACTTTTGTAGTTATTAGTGAAAGCATTAAATATGATATCAAACCAACCAGACCCATATATATTGGACTTATATTCTAATTATATGTAGGTGAAATGAATGGCAATCTCAAAATGTTGAAAGTGTTAAAAAGAAGGATGTTATAGGCCATCACCAGCCAATAAGGATTTGGAATTCTTTGAAGGTAAGGGAGTACTGTGAGACTTACTTTAGAGATAAAATGAATTAAGCAGTTATAGTCGATCATTAAGTCAAATATTCAAATATTAATGACTATATTTTGTTACATATGCCTTATATTTTGTACAGTTGAGGGTGCGTGCATCCCTTCTTCTAAGGCAAGAGATTTGGCTTATGCATTTTAGTCTACTGAGAATATTATTCTGGTTCTTGTTTTTAGAAAGTTCTACATCATCAAAACCTGGGTATGTTTCTTTTTACAATCAGTTGAGGGGGCCGTCGTTGTCACGGTATCCCCCACAGTCATCAGATCTGATCAGAACATAGCTATTTTGGATACTTCTTCTACGGGGAAGCCCTCGAGGCTGTGAATGTCCGGCTGCCACTGAACTCCTTCCAACAGCAGGTGTTGAGGTATTTGAGGGAAGTGTCGTCGCAACTGATGTCGAACTGCTGGGGCTTCCTGAGGGGATTTGAACTGACCATGAGGTACCTCGGGAGAAAACCAAGTGTCAGAGTCTTCTTTGCCCTCTTTACCATAACTCGTAAAACCGAACCTTACGCCGGGGGCAGTAGGTATGGACACATAGGATTCAAGAACAAGTCGGACCGATCGTATTTCTTTCCGGCGAATGACTCAAACCGCAACTTCAAGGAAAAATTTTTCTTCGTGCAAGCAGTGAACAAGGCGGCGAAGAAGTCCATTGTCGAGATGGCGGGTGGAACCTTGCTGAAGCCCACTTTCCGTTTAGCTGGAGCCGTGCTCATCACTTTACTGGAGAGGGACATGTGATCACTAATGTCGACTACCTGGTGGATCTGAGCGCTTTAGAAGGGAACGACAAGGAGTCATTCCGATTGATGGATGACTAGGGCAAGAAGCTGGCCAAGAAGAACATGAAGCTTAACTGCGGCAGCATGTTTGACGCGTTGGCCAAGTCCAAGAAGGAATTGCGAGATTATTTTGACAAACGTAGACTTTGTACTTGTATTTATGTTATTTTTGTTTGCTGGTCGGGCTATTGCTGATGCCAAGTTTCTTTCTTTGCAGATAAAATGGACGAGCTTGACCTACTCCTGGATGAGACCACGGTGGACACCAACGTGGAGATTCCCAAAGTCGTGCCGAGGGGCGCGCAGAAAAAGAAAGATGATGGGCAAACCTCCTCCATTCGTGTGGAGCCAAAAACCAAACCAAGCTCTTCCAGTGCCGTGAAGACGGTTGATCCGAAGAAGAAGAGGAAAGAGCAAGAAAAGAGTACTCCTCCAAAGCTGCATCTCCTAAACAAAAAGCACAAAAAATGTGGTAGCACCGACCGAGGAAGTCATCGAGGCTGACTTTGCTGCAGTGGCCAAGGTTGCCAGGTTGGGTGCCGAGGCCATTGAGAAAATGAAGACTGCTGTCCTGGTCAACACTCCTGCAAATCTCGAAGTTATGTACTCTGAGTCCCAAGCATATAACAATCGTTTAGCACGCAAACTTGCCTGGACCCAGCTAGAATTTATGTATGCACGCCGTGAATATGTAGAGTTGCTGAAGGAGAACCGACAGATGCGGGAGGAGTGCGACAAGAACTCCGAGTTGCTGAATCGGTTGATCGCCGCTGAGATCCAAGCTGCAGAAAACAAGAAAAAGGGTGCTGAGTAGGTGGAGAAAACAAGAAAAAGGCTTCGAGTCTCCGCGGAGCTGCAGAGTGCTCGGGATGACTTGGCCCGGGTGTTCAAAGAAGCCGAGGAGGTGGAGGCCAAAGCCCAAGCTCAGATGAAAGAGATAGAGAAGAAATGCCAAGAGCTGAAGAACTCCAATGCCGAAATGGCCAAGCTCGGGTATACTTGGTGTCTTTCACAAGTCATGGTGTTGACCCTGATTTCCCAGCGCATCATGTGCACCTCACTCAACGGGTTGAGGACGACAAAATCCTGGCGAAGGATGGGACAGTTGTCTACCCTCCCCCTGAGTTTGAGGAGAATGCAGCCGAGGGGGATGCAGATGCAGCCGGCGGCAGAGCTCATACTCCAGAAGAAAACCAAGAGACTCCAAAGGAGAATACAGGGGAGAACTGACCCTTTCGGCCTTTGTTTTTGTAATTTCTTTTCATTGAAGTAATTTCTTTGGGTGGCCTCGGGCATGTTCGGGGCCATCTTGAATTTGTAAGCACAGTTGGGCGCCATCCCCTTTTTCTGGCTTTTAAGTACCTGCATTTGGTTTTAATTTCATTTATCTTTAAGCATAAGTGTATGTTCAGTTGCGTACCTGCGATTGGTTCGTTGTCGCTCGGGCATGAGAGCGAACCAGAGAATAGGGCAAGTGTAGGAACTTAGCCGAGAAAGAAATTAGGAGGCCGAGGCGGCCAACAGATGAGTGCTGAGGAGGCAGGCTCATTGCCTTTGTAAGATAGGAAGACTGTTGTGGGTCCCCTTCTCCTTCTTCTTAATGATGTCGACTGTGGGCGATCAGCCTTGGTATCGGAGCTGTTTGGGTGCCCGACCTTCACTTTCATTCTACCTAGGCCGCTCTGGGCTTATCGACCTTCTTAATCAGGTCGTAAGAGACACTTGGCCTTCTTACCGGAGTCGCGTGAGATATCCGGTCTTCTTATCGGTGTCGCGTAAGATGACCGGCCTTCGAGGCGGAGACTGCGCAATGGGTCTCTTTCCTTCGGCCTCTTGATGGAACTCGTCAGTTTAGGCATCAAGAGGGAAGGTTGGGCTCGCGTAAAGCGCAATTGGGAAACCGTTCGACCCCGACAGTAACTCATCGATCCGCTACCGGAAGGAAGGGCAAAAACCGACGGACTCGGACTCTCGGTGGAGTGTTAGACTCAACAAGCCGGAGAGTCGTTGAAGCCTGACGAGGCTATTCAGCAGGAGCTAGGAAGCGAGCTGTTGAAGCCTAAAGAGGCTATTGAGCAAGAGCTCGGAAGCGAGCTGTTGAAGCCTAAAGAGGCTATTCAGCACCAAAAGGAGTTCGGGGTTGATATGAGTTCTGGAAGGATGATTAGCCTCCCACTATGGTTGCCATTGTTCAGTACCTAGATTTTGGAGTCGTTCCTTGGTCAGGGGTACTCGGTTGGATGTTCAAGAGATCATCTGTTGTAGTTCGGTGATTTGGATTTAGGGCTTGATATGCAAAGCTCCGAGCGCTGCCACATCGGGTGGAGGGTACCTGCAAAACACTCCGACGCTCAAGTCAGTATGTGACTGAGTAAGAGCATGTGAATGAGGAAAGAGAGAGAGAGAGAGAGCTCAAAAGGAATGGAGTGACAAATGAGAAAATGCGTCCCGGGGTAGAGGGACGGACCTCTATATTTATAGAAGGAATGGACGTACCATAGCCGTCGGATCCTGCGGATAGATCTTAGCCGTCGAGCTTGGTAGAACCGGGCGGGCCACATGGAGTCGTGAATGGCACGTTATGGTCCGTCATAATGGGCCGCCCAATATCCAGCGGGGCCTTGCAGCCCAGGTCAGAACATTTCACATTTTTGTATAAACTTTTAAACAATCGATCATGTCTTTTGCAACACCATATAAAATGCAAGCCATGAAGATAACTCTGTGTTAGGTTCTCCATTTGCACTAAGTTGATGTTTTAAACTTTATGCTCGTAAACTAACTTCTCCTTTTAATATAATCTAATTGATCTTACAAACTTCTGGGTTCCAATATATTTGCGCTAGCTAATACTTGATTTTTCCCTTCACTTTATGGATTTATTGCTTAACTTCTGTTGGTCGATAAAATCAATATAATCACAGTTTCACTTTATGCATGCAATTGGGACATGTCATGATCTCCAGATTGGATTGTATATCTTTCTACCAGCAAGGGGGCTTACTAAACTTATCTTGAAAGTATCACCATCTAGATATATAGTACTATCATATATCTAATTAGTGCCACAATGTGGGCTTGTTACATGTCATGATACTCTCTCTCCATATTAAGATTATAATGCAGGAGGGTGACTTTGAGATGATACAATGTGACAGTACCCATGTGTTACTTATTCATACCATTCTCTTTAAATGTTGAAATTCACCTATCTAATTTCTTTTTTTTTTTTGTTAGTTGTGAATATACTTATCTATTTTTCTTAATTTATAATTTACTTATTTTCTTAGTGCCGAATTTGATTTGCTTCTCGATTTTGAATATTCTTCTGATGATATAGTTGTTTAAAGTATTAATTTTACACTTTAGGTTTGATAGTGGCTTTTATATTGTTTTTTATTGTTTGAATGTTTTCAGCATGTTAGTTTTTTTTTTTAAAAAAAAGATTTTTAATAGCGCTTCCTTGGGGAAGCGCTATAATAAATAACAAATATTACCATACAATAGTGTTCCTCCAAGAAAGCATTGTTAAAGACTATATGTTATTAAAGACAAAAATAGTTAATTGTACATACCATACCATAGCGCCCGTTAAAGGAAGCGCTATCAAAGGCCTAGTTATTATAGTGTTTCCTAAGCGCTATAATAGGACTGAAAGCTACTATAACGGTCAGTTTTATAGCGCTTTTAAGCACTATTAAAGGTAAAAAAAAGCGCCATAAAAGGTGTTTTTTTGACGTAGTAGTCATTTTTCTTTAAAAAAAAAATTATTTTTTGTTTCAAAGGGATCATATTTGAAAGTGGCACACTGGTGGCAGTGGTTATCATTGTGGCGGCGTTCTGGCTAGGCCGTCGTTGTCAAGGTGTCCCCCACAGTCATCAGATCTGATTAGAAATAATAATAATAATAATAATAATAATAATAATAATAATAATAATAATAATAATAAGAGTAGATCTAGTCCTCTGGCAACCGTCCGTGGTGGTCGTGGCTTCGTTGTTAGGGGTCGCAGCAACCTTAAAAACACCACAGTCACGAGTGTAAAAAAGGAGAGGAGAGAAAGAAGATCCAAATAGAAGGAAGTAGTTGCAGGCACCAAAGCAGAAACCTTTTTTCAGAAGCTGGAAAAACAGGTTAGTTTGTAAGAGCTGTTTGAATCTAAAAATGTAGAAAAGCTTGTTTTTTTTGTTTTGTTTTTCGTTTTATTATAGATATGTACAATACATGCTTAGAATATGTATCAATTAGGATTAAGAATAGATCCGTAAAAAGGGGGGAAATCAAAAAATAAGAAATAGGACTCACCTCCTCCTCCTTTCTTACCCCTATTCTACTCATTCATACCCCCTCTTTATTATCATTTATTTAAAATTAATGCACCATCTTTATTATCATTAATGCACCATCTTTATTATTATTTATTTAAAATTAATACACCCTATTTTCTTCCTTTTTTAATTAACAATTATTTGTTTTAGTCAAAGGTGACATGTGATTTTTTTTGTTGAAACCATCGACCCCAACATTGTTATTACTTTTTTTTAAATCCTTATCTCTTTTTTTTCTTTTTCGTTTTTGTGTTATTTATTTATGTGATATTTTATGCCTTTTGCTTCACCTTTTTTTCTAAAAAAAATAATAATTAGGCTTTGATCGAGATGTACATCTTATCAAACCCGCAACACTGGTTGAAGAAACCCGAGTTGTAAAACTTGGTCCTAAACCCCTTCAAATTCAAAACCAAATAACAAATTAACATTTTCAGAAAATCCCTAACAGTTTGTTTTTATGTAGCACCTATTTTCTTAATAATACCAAAAAAATAGAATTGACCGAGATGTACATCTTTTCAATCCCGGTTTAAGAGACATTAGTTGTACAACTTATATCTTAAACTCCTTCAAAATTAAAATCAACTAACCAACAAATTTTTTCAGGAAGAACTACGTGACTTTTGAGTCCCTCGTTGCACCGGAGAGTACGTAGGAGCAGGGCTTCCCTGTCAAGTCAAAAACTAAATTTTCTCAATTTAGTCCTTTTTCAATCTTCTCGTAAATAACTATCTTCTCTTTCTACCAAATTCTATTAAATCTTATTTTTTGGTAAACAAATAATTAAACGACTTATTAATTATTGCACAAATCAAATTTAGGGTAACTGTCTTTGGACAAATGTGTTAGGGGTGCAGTGAAATTAGGTTTTCGCCCCTTCCCTACGCATAACCAATTCCCGAATTCGACCTAGTTACGCAGACCAATAACTCTTAGGTTAGATTTTTCTCAATTTTTCCTATTTTTAGAGAATTGGGTGGCGACTCCTAAAATCATTATATTTGAGACGTCTGCGTCGAGATCCCGGTCACGACAGATGGCGACTCTGTTGGGGATTAGTGAGAGTCAAGCCTAGTATGTTTGGTTGTGCAAAGATTATAAGGAACGCTTTGTGTACCCCTCTTAGTTTCTTATTTATTTTATTTTATTTTATTCTATTTTATTTTTTTCTTTGTATATATTTTGTTTTATATTTATATTGTGCTTGATATAAACCCTAGGTTAGAGGACATGTATTATCTGTTGGTTGGTTGTATTTTCTAGTTACTTTGCAATAATAGTTTGTGATCCTATTTTTTAGAATTTGGTTTTGTATGCGCCCTTCACACACTACACCTACACTGTGAGAACACACTGAGAGTTGAGCTCACACCTGAGCCACAAAAAACACATAAGTTAGAACGATGATAAGTGGGTCTCATTCTGGATGTACATCCTATGTGACTTCCATGAACTCCTCATCTAGAGAACGATTCCTCTATGCGGGTACTCACATCCGGGATGTACATCTTGTTGTGTTTTACCTTCTTGATGAGTACTTGGCTCTATAGACATTAAATCTCAGTAGGTTAGAACAACCCACCTTGTGAGTACTCACAATAGAAGACGCTAGATGGTGTGGCAAATAGTATGCAAGTATACATAGTCACACAAGTAATATAATGATAAGAAAAGGTCGAACCCACAGGGATTATGAAAACTTTGTTTAGTTCAGAGTGTACACTTAGTGTGTCTACACTATGCACAATTGGTTGGAGTGTTCAAAGTGAATAATAACAATATGAACAATGAAAATGTGTAAGGAATCAGTGAGATAAAGTAGTTGAGATGTTTTCACCAAGTAAATCACTTCTAAGTGTTTTAGTGGAGTATGCAGTGTAGGTACACTGAGTGCAACTGCATGAGTGTGTGCCTTTCAGCACTCTTCAGAGTTTCATTACAAGCTTTCTATGTCTAGGCATGCTAAATAGGTTCACTCCTGCCTCTTAAGCTCCCACTGTATCACCCTAAGAACTATGTTATCCTATGTCTAGGACTTAACATGGTTTTAACAAGCAATTCCTTATTAAAGCTAGTTTAACAAGTTGTTGTTACAAACACTCATTCCTATTAATTCTTGATTTCTTAAATGTAACCCACGTCTGCTGTTACAAGTCCACCTATTGTAAAGTGATCAGTTCCAGAATAAGTATTGAAAGGATTATTACACAAGAATTAAAATGCATACACTACATAAACCACAATTACTTACTTAGAAGTTCATTACAAGGTTATAACATCTCAACTTAAGGGAGTTTAGCTCATATTACTCATAATATAATAGAAAGAATCTGCAAAGAGCATAATCAAATGAGTAATATAACAAAAGAACTCAAAAGGATAGAGATTACACAAATAGGAGATCTTTTGCATGAGTTTCCCAAGTTGAAGTACAATATGAGTTCCTTACACAAGTTTCCTCCAAGTAGAAGTGAAGGGAGTGGTTGTCAAGCACCTCTTACCTTCCTTCTCTTCAGAAACGTAAATAAAAACTAAACTAAGCTAGAATAGATAAACTAAGTGATCCTTTAAGATTTGGATGAAGGATGATTTGCAAGTGAAGATATGACTTCTATTTATAGGCAAGAGAGCTTTCCTCCCTTGGGGGGTTTGCTTTGGCGTGAAATTTCAACTGAGATCATTAACCATGTCAAAACAAATGCATATTATATCTTAGGATGAATGCTTGCATACATATCATTCATTTTATAACATATTGGTTTCTTTGAATCATTCTCATGTAGCATAATCGTTTTTCTCTTTAAAGAAAATCAATAAAAAAAGAAAGAGTTTTGAAGTCATTAAGTCTTCATTCATGCTAAAATTTTTGTGCTTGCGTGAAAGTGGATACCAATCAAGCTTAGACTCATGGAATTGGATCCTTCTCTTGAAAGTTGTTGGGAAGATTTGTCAGTTGCGGAGTAGAGAAGTAAGGTGAGAGGAAAGATACCATGGGGCACTATACTGGGGCATATTGGGAAAGATGAAAAAAAAGGGAAACATAAGGTTGGCAATAAGTTCTCGGATAAATAAATAAATAAAAGAGTGGGAAAAGACGATTGTCATTAGCGCTTGTTTAGTCATGTAAGCTTGAAACCAAGTTAACTTAGTTGAAGCTTTACACTAATGGATTTGCATGGATTTAAAAACCCACTTCCATCATCTCTCACCCAAGCTCCTTTAAAATACTGACCCCTTTTCGAGTTCTTGCCTTAATTCTTAAAGCCCTTTTGGTTGTATCATTCAAGGATGAACCAGTAAGCAAATATTAGATTTTGAAGGCCCATTTCCTAAAACAAAAAAAAAAAGCAACGAAAAAATGAAAAGAAATAAAGAGCAAAGAATGGGTAAAAGAGTGAATGTTATTTTGAAATTAATTTGAAAATTTGGAATCATGATTACAAATGAAGAGTGGCCATTTTCTCTATCCCAAAAACAAACCCTTGTTGTCTCATTTGAGCTTGTAATTTCCTTTCACGTAACCCTGGACAAGGATCGACCCTACAGTGATATTTAGTGCATTTAGATTTCCAAAGATAGAGAATCAACGAGATAATGGATGGAAAAAAAGAGAAAAAAATATGAAGCTCGCAAGACTGAAAGCCTGTATGGTCAGTGTTGGCAAAAAATTAGGGCGCAAAAAAAATGATGAAAAAACAGAGAAGTGAAAAAAATTCAAACAAAATGTGAATTGATGGGTTTTATGAGAAAGATGTGAGGTTTGAGAAACACAATCGGAATCCGAATGCACTAAAGATCCTTGATCCATTCCCATAACCCGTCTAAAAAAAGAATGAAAAAAAAAGAGAATGAGACCCGCTAGACTGAAAACCTATCAAGGCAGTCTAGGAAAAAATTAGGGTAAAGAGAATAAATAATAAATAAAAAAATGAAGCCCGCTAGACTGAAAATCTACAAAGGCAGTCTAGGCAAGAATTAGGGCACAAAAGGAAAATGAGACTTACAATGAGAAGTTTATGTAGTTCACTGGAAAAAATTCTCCTACTTATGCCAAACAACAGGTGTACATTGGGGCAATTTGTAAGGGAGGTAAACTTGAGAGTCTCGAGAATCCCCACACTGGGGCAAAATTTTGTCAAAACCTTTATGAGTCAAATGTTTCTTGCTACACCATGTAGTATTCTCTTAGGGCAATGTCTTTCACTAGAGTGAGGCAGAAGTATTACCTTTCCCTACATCAATCATACTTTTTTGCCATATGAGTGCACTCTTGTGAGCACCAACTTTTACTAATACTGGGGCAAAACCTGTGCAACACCCGTCATGAGTCAAAACTTTCTTTCCACACCTGGGTTGTTTCTCTTGAAGAAGGTTTGTCGCCACACAGAAGCAAAAATTTGTGCAAGACTATTCATGATTCAAAACTTTTTTTAGTACACCAATGTAGCATTCTGTTGGGGAAACGCCTTCTACCAACACCAGGGAAAAAACATATTTGCATGACCATTGATGAGTCAGATTTTGCTTGCTTTGTTTGGTAGTCTTCCCTCTGTGATAAAACCCAATTCCTAGCCAATTTCCAACAAGTCAGGTACCTCAAGTAAATGGAATGCCCAAACTCAAGGTTTCCATAATACCTTTTTCCCTACCATCTTGTGTCGCCTTTGTCCTCCCTATGTTTTCTCTCTAAAAATACCCTCCACTTCCAAATCAAAAATCTAGAAACACAAAATCCCAGCTCTCAAATACCCATGAATCCATGCATGTTCATTAAGTAATGCTTCAGTAATAGTCAACTGGGAATCAGTGATGTGATTTAAGAGAGCTAATGACAATCAGAAGGATAAAAAAAGAGAAGGTCAATTTTGAGGGTGTTTTGCTTTGAAAGGTGAGGAGTGATCAAGAAGGAAAAATGGTCTAAGAAAGGTAGCTCAGAGGAGGATAACTGCTCAATTGAGGACAAGTTTGATTGGTTTCAATTGAAGCATACACAAAGAAAAGAAAAAGAAGAAATTGCTTTTAGTGAATCTAACTTTCATTACACGTGCACTCAAGACTCATGTATATAATTCATGCATTTCATGTCATAGTTTGCATACATTTCATCCATGCATTCAACTTTATGACCAGAAGAATACATTTGCGTTCAGTAGTTTGTAAATAAAGTAATAAAAAGGAGTCATCCAAAGCAAGACGTGCATTGCATCTTCTATACTTCGTGCTAACGGTTTAGCCCTGGCACTTCTTTCCTGCTATCGGTTCAGCCCTGACATTTCTCGACTAAACTTTATGCTATCGGTTAGCCCTGGCATTTCTCTTCTCAACTTCGTGCTATCGGTTCAGCCCAAGCACTTCTTTCGTGCTACTGGTTCATCCCTGACATTTGTCTTCTAAACTTCGTGCTATCGGTTCAGCCCTGGCACTGCATTCATGCTAGCGGTTCATCCCTGGCATTTCTATTCTAAACTTTGTTCTATCGGTTCAGCTCTGGTACTTCTTTCATGCTATCGTTTCAGCCCTGGCATTTCTCTTCTCAACTTCGTGCTATCAGTCTTGACCTGGCACTGTTTTACTTTCATGCTATCGGTCTTCCCCTGGCATTTGTCTTTACTTTTCGTGCTATCGGTCCTGCCCTGGCATTTGTCTTTAATTTTCGTGCTATGCCCTGTCACTGCTTTACTTTCGTGCTATCAGTCCTGCCCTAGCATTTGTCTTTAATTTTCATGCTATCGGTCCTGCCTTGGCATTTGTCTTTAATTTTCATGCTATCGGTCTTGCCCTTGGCATTGTCATTTATTTTCGTGCTATCGGTCTTGCCCTGGCACTGTTCTACTTTGATGCTATCGATTTCGCCCCGGCATCGTCTCCATTGTAATATAGCCTTGACATCGTCCTTTTTAAATTTCGTGGTTTTCGGTTCACTTCGACAAGGTGCATATTTCACCTGTTAAAATTGAGGTTCATATCTGTACTTATCTCTTACTTTGATAATACGATAGAACATGGTTTTGTGTATTATATCGTAAGAGAGTAAGCAAAGAGGGGCAAATGTGAACACTCAATTTTTACCGGTATTTTTCACTTTTTTTAAAAGATAATCACTTTTTCTGTATTTTCGAATTTTAGTGTTAAATTAGTCATTTTACTCGCGTTTGTCACTTTCGCGTTATTTTTACTCTTTTTTAGTAAAACAAAATTAAAAAATGCTAATTCAAAAAATTACAAAAAATAGTAGATTTATTTAATTGTTTAGTTACAATGTTTTTTTTACAATAATCCAAAAAATAAAAAAAATTAAACACAAAATTAACAAAAAGAAAAATCATAAAAGATCAACTTCAGCAGATTCAGGGTTAGCAAGTAGCAGAAGCTGATTTGGGCCTAGTCTTCTCAGCAGAAATCCAAAGCCCAGATCTGCAAGTCATAGTCAAAACCCAGTCAACAGCATTAATGGCTAAAACTTAAAAATTAACTATAAAAACAGGACAAGCCATCAATCTTGACAGAGGAGGTTTCAACAATAACCTCTTTCTCTCCGAACCATTTCATTTTTTTAGTCGTTTGTCATTAAATTTTTTTTCATAGGGATCAGATCTGAAAGTGGCACATCGGTGGCGGTGGTTATCACTGTGGCGGCATTCTGGCTAGGTCGTCGTTGTCACGGTGTCCCCCACAATCATCAGATCTGTTCAGAAATAAGAATATAATAATAAGAGTAGATCTAGTCCTCTGGCAACCGTCTGTGGCTCTATTGTTAGGGGTCGCAGCAACCTTAAAAACCCCACAGTCAGGAGTGTAAAAAAGGAGAGGAGAGGAAGAAGATCCAAAGAGAAAGAAGTAGTTGCAGGCACCAAAGCAGAAACATTTTTTTTGAAGCTGGAAAAACAGGTTAGTTTTTAAGAGCTGTTTGAATCTAAAAATGTAGAAAAGCTTATTTTTTTTGGTTTTGTTTTTCGTTTTATTATAGATATGTACCATACGTGCTTAGAATATGTATCAATTAGGATTAAGAATAGATCCGTAAAAAAGGGGGGACATCGAAAACTAAGAAATAAGACTCGCCTCCGAACTCCGGCCACCACAGACGGTCGTCGTCCGCCCGTCGCCGCCACCATTCTCTTCCTTTATTACCGCTATTCTACTCATTCATGCCCCCTCTTTATTATCATTTATTTAAAATTAATGCACCATCTTTATTATGATTTATTTAAAATTAATGCACCATATTTTCTTCCTTTTTTAATTAACAATTATTTGTTTTAGTCAAAGGTGACATGTGATTTTTTTTGTTGAAACCATCGACCCCTTCGCCACATTGTTATTACTTTTTTTTTAATTTTTAAAACCTTATCTCTTTTTTTTCTTTTTCGTTTTTGTGTTATTTATTTATGTGATATTTTATGCCTTTTGCATCAAAGGAAGAATATGCCTTTCTTTCTAAAAAATAATAATCAGACTTTGATCGAGATGTACATCTTATCAAACCCACAATAGTGGTTTAAGAGACCCGAGTTGTACAACTAGGTCCTAAACCCCTTCAAATTTAAAACCAAATAACAAATTAACGTTTTCTGAAAATCCCCAATCAGTTTATTTTTATGTAGCACCTATTTTCTTAATAATACCAAAAAAATGGGACTGACCAAGATGTACATCTTGTCAATCCCGGTTTAAGAGACTCGAGTTGTACAACTTAGATCTTAAACCCCTTCAAAATTAAAATCAACCAACCAACAATTTTTTCAGGAAGAACTATGTGACTTTTGAGACCCTTATTTCACCAGAGAGTACGTAGGAGCGGGGCTTCCCTGTAAAGTCAAAAACTAAATTTTCTCAATTTAGTCTTTTCAATCTTCTCGTAAATAACTATCTTCTTTTTCTACCAAATTCTATTAAATCTTATTTTTGGGTAACCAAATAATTAAACCACTTGTTAATTATTGCACAAATCAAATTTAGGGTAACTGTCTTAGACAAATGTGTTAGGGGTGCAGTGAAATTTGTTGCAACTTACCGTTTGGTTTATTTTGTTGTTAGAATCTATGTTTTTTTCTTAAAAGGTATAGATATTTTTTTGATAACACAATATTGAATAATAGAATCACTAAAGAACTTATACATACAATCCACCATAAATAAATATAACTAAATAAAAAAGGGACACAACTGTTAAACAATAAAATATTCAATAAGTAATATTTGTTATATAAATTCTATTTAAGACTAATTATATATTTTGCAAAACAACTTTACTTCTTCATATACGTGTCTTAAACTAATGTGTAACCCCAAACGTAAAATCAAAAATACAAAATAATGATGTTAATATCAATTTGCATTGTTTCTTTTCTTTCTTTCGCAAAGTTTCCTACCAATTTCTTTCATCTCCCTTTAATTCAGTCTAATTACAAGTAGGATACCCGTGCATACGCACGGTGCTGACGTATTCTTTTTATGAATGAACTTAGACAGAATTTAAATAATATGAACATTAATCCGTGAAAATAAAGACAAATTTAAGGAGATAAAAAATGAGTCTCAAATAAAAAATAGATAAATATTAAAATCTAAAAATGTAAAAGTATCATTTAAAAATAATCTGTGCATTTATCCCCTGTATTTTTATATATCAGTGAAGGTATCCCGTGTTTTTTTATAAATCAATGCAGTTATCTCATAGTTTCAATCGATTATTTTAGTTGATTAGTATATTATAATAGATAGTAGATTATCAATAAAAAATATTTATCCCGTATTTTTTATATATTAGTGACAATTATTTTTCCTTTTTTAGGTATTAGTGACAAATATTTGTCACGTGTGTTTTAAATATTAATCAATAGTTTAAATAGTCATTAAGTCTTCTTGTTTTTTTAAATAGTAGGTTTATAGTAGTCTTCAAACCTTATAATTATCAAAGGCAAGTATTAATACTGTGTTTTTATATATATTAGTGCAGCTATCCTGTGTTTTTTTATATAGCAGTGCAGTTATCTCGTAGTTTCATTTGATTATTTTAGTTGATTAGTAGATTATAGTAGATAGTAAAAGATAGATAATGGATTATCAATAAGAAATATTTGTTTTAAATATTAATCAGTAGTTTAAATAGTAATTAAGTCTTATTGTTGTTTTTAGATAGTAGGTTTGTAGTATTATTCAAAAATATTAATTATCAATGACAAATATTAATCCTGTGTTTTTTTATATATCAATGCGGTTATCTTGTGTTTTTTTATATATCAGTGTTGTTATCTCGTAGTTTCAATTGGTTATTTTAGTTGATTAGTAGATTATATATAGTAGATAGTAAAAGAGAGATAGTAAATTATCAATAATAAATATTTGTTTTAAATATTAATTAGTAGTTTAAATTCTCATTAAATCATCTTGTTTTTTAGATAGTAGGTTTATAGTAGTCTTCAAAAGTTATAATTTTCTATGAGAAATATTAATCATGTATTTTTTTATATATCAGTAAGGTTATCATGTGTTTTCTTATATATCATTGCAGTTATGTCATAGTTTCAATTGATTATTTTAGTTGATTAGTAGATTATAGTAGATAGTAAAATATAAATAGTAGATTATCAATAGGAAATATTTATTTTAAATATTAATCAGTAGTTTAAATAGTCATTAAGACTTCTTATTTTTGTTTTAACGGAAGCCTTGTTGTTTTTTAAATAGTAGGTTTATCAATGACAAACATTAATCCAGTGTGTTTTATATAGTAGGATTATAGTAGTCTTAAAAAAATATGGAACAAATATTTGTCACTAATTTTTTTATAGTAGTTTTCAAATTTTATAATTTTTTTATTGACAAAAAATATTTTTCCTTCTATTATTTAGTGAGTATGGATATGTGTGAAAAAGATTTAAATTTTTTTGGTCAAAAAAAAGATTTAAATTTTAAGTGGAATTTTAAGTGTAGTTTATTAGTATAAATAGATAAATATTAGAAGATATTAGATTAGATAGATAATAATGGTAATAAATTTGTGAGGGAGTTTGAATTTGAATTATAGGTGGAGGGAAAGAGAAAGAGAAAAGGAGTTGGGAAAAGTGAAATTGGGAAAAGTGAAAAGTTGGGAAGGGTGAAAAGTTAGGAAAAGTGAAAAGTTGGGTCCATAAAATGACATTAATACCCTCCAGCCTTGTATTAGGTAGTACATGTGTCAATTAATTATGAAGGCTAATTTTGGAAGTTTAGTGGTGATGTTTTTGTATATATAGATATTAGATATATTTTACAAATCTCTTTTAATTAAAATCAAATAATTTATGGCTTGTTGTATAAATGGAAAAATATATTCTTTTGTTAACCTTCTATACACGTTCATACGCGAATCTTACAACATATCTATAACCCTTAACTTCAAATGATAAATCCTGAGTGATGACATTAATTTTAGTGTACATTGTGTCTTTCCTCGTTTCATTAAATTTCCTAAAAAAAAAAACTTACCTAAAATCTTTCATTCATGTCTCTTTGCCTCAATTTACACATATTGCAAGTTGCCTCGTAAATATATAAAATGCTAGTACATGAATTTTTTTATGTATGTCATCAAATCTATGACAAACAATATTTTCAACTTTAGGTTACAATTAATTGTTTTATTGAATATGGTTGATCGCAACTATAACGGTGAAGTTGAAGATGAATATGAAGGTGGAGATGGAGATATTCTCAAAATCAAATCATCGAAGTACCAAAGGTTTGCCACAACACTAAATTCTCAACTTGATTTATAATTATTCTCAAAGTACACATTCCAAGATGCATTGCCAGGTTATTAGTTAGAATTGAATCATAATGAGCTGCTATAAACTATAGTGTTTTATACCGATTTTCCTACAAAAATAGTTTGCAATATGAAAGGTAGAATTATGGGCATTAAAAATTCTCTAAAATATGGAATCAATCCTATACTTGAAAAGTTAAGAACAAAAGTTACTGAAACAACTTGATATGATATTGAAAAGAGAGGATATCTTTTAGCTCAAGAAATCTTGTAGGGATTGGAATGTCGGTAGAGAGATCTTCAGTAAAAAAATCTTCCAGAGAATGTGTTAGAAAACTTCTTTCACTTTCCCTTTAATCATATTTTTTTTTATGTATTTGTTTGAGGTACTATTTCCAAACAATCAACCAACTCAAATGATATTAGTCCCAAAGTAAATCAAATTATATTTGAAGTTCTTGAATGTGTATTTTAAGTTACTTAAATCGCATTTAGGGACTAAATTGAATAAAAAATACTTGTAAAATGGGTAATTTGTTATATAAAGTGTCTACATTCGGTATTAGTTTGTGGTCTAATATTAAAAAACTATGTGCTAATATGACTCTTCATATAGCTTTCTTTACTTTATAAACTCAAAACATTTTTTTTTTTACATTTTGGGCTTAAGTCCAACTCTGCATTATGAGACTTATAATAATGAAGAGAAGTTGTTTTGTTGCAACTTACCATTTTGTTAATTTTGTTGTTAGAATCTATGTTTTTTCCCCTAATTAAATGCCCGTTCAAGGAGATTTTTGTGGAGAATGATGTTGAGAAAGAGAATAGTCTATAAGAAAAATGAATAAGTGGACAGAATAAGCAACTTACCTAGTTCCCTATTATTAAATATTATACCACTAAGGAAGTTGTTAAGACTAAAGTCCTATCCAAGACTTGAAAGGGTATGAGTGCACATTACTAATTCTTTCAGCCAATTCTTCAAGGTCTCTATAGTTTTGGGAATAAGGTTACGACACCAAAATCGATGGTTGTTTCTTCAAGGAACTCCAAATTTGGTCCAAGAGTTGGTTATGGCTATAAGTAAGTTAACCCCCACAAGCAAATGATTTCAACTTAGGAGTTGATATCTGAACTTTCATAGGGTCACAAACAAGCTTGTAAATCCCATGGTTACATTAGCAAATTTATCACCAGATACACATAAGACTTTCTCTTTTCCTTTTTGTAGTTCAAAATTATGAAGAACTAAATAACTAAACTTTTTGCACCTTGAAAATGGCTCAAAAAAATCTTTGTCATCACTTGAAGTAAATGTTACATACTTCAAACAACATTTTACCAATTTAGGAAGGTTTATAGATTCTGGAAATTTATGTATGTCCCCATTTTAAAAAGTGAAAAGTCATAATATTTTATACAATGACAAAAAAATATTGGGTAAAAAAAACTCATTTTTTCAAGTACCGCGTCTTCAACTAGAAGTCTCAGTGCTACAGAGAATGTTGGCCGAGACTTCTAGTTGAAGAAGTGGTAATTGCAAAAAACAAATATGGTTTTTTTCCAACCAATACTGTTTTGTCATTGTCTAAAGTATATTGACTTTTCACTTGATAAAATGAGGACATACATAAAACATCCAGAAACTCGAAACCTTCCAGAATTGGTAAAATGTTGTTTGAAGTGTGTCACATTTACTTCAAGTGATGACAAAGATTTTGTTGAGCAATTTTAAAGGTGCAAAAAGTTGAGTGATTTAGTTCTTCACAATTGTGAACTACAAAAAGGATAATAGAAAATCCTATGTGTATCTAGTGATAAATTTTCTAATATAGTCATGGGATTTGCAAGCTTTTTTGTGACCCTATCAAACTTCAGATATTAACTCCCAAGTTGAAATCATTTGCTTATGGGGGGTGAAGTTACTTCTAGCAATCACCGACTCTTTGAGGATAATTGGGAGTTCCTTGAAGAAACAACCATCGATGTTTGGTGCATAACCTTATTCCCAAAACTATAGAGACCTTCAAGAATTGGCTGAAAAGAACTAGTAATGTGAACTCATTTCCTTTCAAGTCTTTTATAGGACTCTGGTCTTAACAACTACCTTAGTGGTAAAAATTTCCATAATATTTAATAATAGTTTCTGATTCTGTCTACTTGTTCATTTCTCTTATATACTCTTCTCTTTATCTTTACACCCGTCTCCACAAATATCTCCTTGCATGGGCATCTAATCTGGAAAAAAAAAACTTATTTTCTAAAAACAAAATTGATCAAATGGTAAGTTGCAACAAAACAACTACTCTTTAGAATTATTTGTCTCATAAAGTAAAGAAAGCTATTTGAACTCATATTAGCATATAACATTTTAATATTAGAGCATAAAGTAACACTGAAAGTAGACACTTTATATGAAGAATCAATTGGTTTGCAAAATAGATAATTAGGATTAAATAGCATTTATATAAAAAAAATTATTGCTTATTGATTTTTTTATTACTAAACGTATTAAATATTTGTTTAGATGGTGGCAAAGGGAGATGAGTGAAAATTGTTATGTCAATCATATATTATGGTAGAAAACTTTACGATAGAACAGAAAGAAATAATGTGCATTAAAATCGTAGATTTACTTGGGTACACCATTTTAAGTAACGAGTTCCAGATTAGTTAAAATATAAGTATATGAAATTGTTTTTTCTTAAAAGGTAGAGATATTTTTTTGATAACATAATATTGAATAATAGAATCACTAAAGAACTTATACATACATTCCACCATAAATAAATATAACTAAATAAAAAGGGACACAACTGTTAAACAATTAGCATGTCACCCCAAATCAAAATTGAAAATCAAAATGTTTAATAATAAAATATTTAATAATTAATATTTGTTATATAAATTCTATTTAAGACTAATTATATATTTTGCAGAGCAACTTTACTTCTTCATATACGTGTCTTAAACTAATGCGTAACCCCAAACGTAAAATCAAAAATACCAAATAATGATGTTCATATCAATTTGCATTGTTTCTTTTCTTTCTTTCTCAAAGTTTCCTACCAAAAAATGGAAATGACCAACCCTCGCCTTTATTTATAGTGATTAGGAGAAGCCCACTGTTCACATTCGAAGCGACGCACTCAATCAATCAAATCAGCACGCAAAACGAAGAGTCATCATTAAAAAGACGCCTCGATTCCTACAACGGTCACATAAATCGAGGCAAGCATTTAATGTTCTGTCCAAAAAACGAAGCGTCACCACTTTTTGTTCTAATAGATCGACCACAACAAAATGTTCTCGGCACAACCCAACCTTGACTTCCTTCAATCTCGGTAAAAGAGTTCAGCCTCGACTTTCTTCAATCTCGGTAAGATAGTTTTTCTGGCACATATTTCAAGTCTGGTTTAACCCAACACGTCAAACCGACTTGGGGGGCAACTGTTATGGAGAAATTCTCACTAGTGCAAAATTGGCTTTAGGAAGCACCATTTAGTATCGGTTATATAAACAGCTGATACTAAATGTAGGTGCGGTGGCAATTTTGAAATTAAATGGAAGTTTTCAATTTTCACGCTTACATTTAGTATCGGTTTTTTAAACAACCGATACTAAATGTGTGTCTCTAACACATTTAGTATCGGGTTTTTAGTCCACCGATACCAAAGCCCCTTTCTAATTTCATTCTCTCACTCTCAACTCTCGTTCTCTCTCGCTCGTTCTCTCACTCTCAACTCTCAACTCTCACTCTCACTCTCACTCGTTCTCTCACTCTCAAGTCTCGTTCACTTCACCATCACCATCTCCATCGCCATCCCCTTCCCCTCTCTTCCTCGCCGTTCTCCTCTCTCTTCTTCGTCGTTCTCCTCTCTCGTCAACTCTCGTTCTCTCACTCTCTCACTCTCTGAACTCAACCTCTCACTCTCTGAACTCATTCTCTCACTCATGATTCTCTCTCACTGCTGCTCTCTACTCACGATCGATCTCTCTCACCATCTCTCACGAAACACTGATTTGAAACCCTAAACTGTGTTCTCAAGTTTTCAGAACGTTTAAGCAAGCTTGCGCGAATCTTCCCTTCCCTTCTTCTCTTCGTCATTTCTGGTATGTATTCTTCTCTGATTTGAAACCCTAAACCGTGTTCTATTTGCAGATTTGTTTGATTTCTGATTCTTGAAACCCTATGTATTTCTGATTCTTGAAACCCTATGTATTTCGATTCTTGAAACCCTAAACTGTGTATTTACGATTCGACACCAAACTGTGTATTTACGATTCATGAATCAATGGGAAACCCTAAACTGTGTATTTCGATTCTTGCAGATTTGTATTTCGATTCTTCAAACCCTATGTATTTCGATTCTTGAAAATTTAGAACCTGTTTTATGAGAAGATATTCGTAAGGTAAAGTCGTGCTTTCTTCTTCGATTATGTTTGTAAAATTGTTTGTCTAATTTTTTCGACCTTGCTTTATTGATTTTTCTCTGCGAGATATGGGACTTTGTTCCTAAGCCACGAGCCCACAAGGATACCCCACTAAGTGAATTTTTCAATGTAATTTCATTTTTTTGACATAGCTAATCTTCACGATGTTCTCTTGTGTGGCGAGATCTTTATTGGTGGTTAATATTAATTCATTGATTTGCATCAAATGGCCAGTTGAAGTTGTTGCCCTTTCTAGTTATGAGGAAAAGGAAGAGCAATTTAAGGAGCGGTATGATTTAGCAGAGCTGCAATTTGCAATTTTGTTGCTGTTTAAAGAGATGGTTGAAATATTATTGCATGTCAAAATATATTGCTGGGAAGCTAAGCTAGTATTTGGACTATGAGAAAATTAAATCGACTTTACTTTTTAGCTTCTTCCCATTGTCTTTGCTCAACTTGTACATACTTTTCTCACAGCAACACACTCGATTCCAATTATACTGTTAGGATAGACTGTACAGTATTATTTCATATCACTTGTTCTTGGCTTGGCAGGACACAAAGTCATTAATGGCTGTGGACATGGTTGAACATCTTAAGACAGGAATTGGATCTGAAGGACAGGTTTTTTCTATTTTACTGTCATCATGAGTTGATAAGATTTATTTTGTCGAAAAGTTTGTGTTGCTGACAAGATTTCATGAGGGAAGGGAGGTTATTAACCCGAAGAAATTTGGGCCGAAACCGTCTTTGAAGAGGGAGGCTAAGAAGGGACAACGGAAAAATAAGGTATACCAGTACTACTTATCATAATCTCTATGTTGTATGTGAGGAAGTTGTTACTGTGTGGTGAAATGGTGGCTGAACTTGAAGCAACCTAGATTGGATCATAGGCACAAAACTATTGCTTGCGATTTTTATCAAGTGCATATTGAAATTTGATGTTGCCAACTTTATAGTATAGTCAAACTATCAGGCCTGGTCTGCATGTTAAAGCAAGCCTCTTTATAAGTCATGCCATGGTGAGAAGATTACTTGTCACGTAACCCAATGGACTCTTTGATTACCTGAATAAAAGTTCAAATTTATATCATGTAGACTTTGGAGCAAAAAAAAATCTTCATATTTTCCAATGTTTTATTTCTGCTTGGTATCCTTAATTGTTTCTTTTGTGTGTTAGAGGAAAGGGATAGCTACCGGAAAATGATGCAAAAGCGTGTTGGCTCTGATATCATATCAATGGTGAAACTTTCAGTTATCGTTTTTGAGCCAACGATGATGCTACAATAATTAATGGCTGAGGTTTGTGTTATATCACATTTTTAGTTATGTACTTTGCTGCATTTGTGTTGTGCTAAGGAAATTCTCTTTTTATGGAAGATTTCAACTTTTTAATGTGGGTTTATTCATTGGCTAATATAATTGGATAAGTGCTTCCTGAGTAAGTTGTTAAATTGTATTTCAGCAAGGTTCTTGGAAAACTATTTTGCTATTGGCTTACCAAAGTTTTTGTGTGGTCTATGGGGACTTGAGTATTTCTCTATTGTATGTTTTTACCAGCACGTTTGTAGAAGATGTTGAACATTCAGAGACTAATGGAGAGGGTAAGTATTTTGAACAAATTACTATAGTATATGATTAGTGTGTCATGTTTCTTTCTTACTGGTTTTGTTTTGACAAACATGTATCTTTTTTATTGTTAGGGATGCCTTCTCTAACACTACATTTAGAACTTATGGTAGATGGAGAAAATGCACTAGTTCATGGAGCAACTCTAGTGGTAATCTGCAATTCTTTATCACTCTTGGGTCGGTTTTAATTTTAGTACATTTACATTTATATAATGTGTTAGCAAGCTTAGCCAAGAGTGATCTAAGTGCGTGTTTTCAAAAGAAATTTGTGTAAAGCTTATGCATTCTTAGAGTTAGCTCACTTTTTCTCAAACTTGTGCCTCATATGTTCCAAATGTTGAAAATTGTCTTGTTGGTGATTATAACTGTGTGGACAGAAGCTTGGTCTATACAGGGCTTAAACAAAAGCTTCCCTATAATGCATTGGGAACCATGGCTATGACATGCAAGAGTCTACTCCTTTTATGTTGAATAGGAATTTGAGGAAACTCTGGCTCTAGCCAAGTATTTTGGCTATTGAAAGAAAGGGAGCTAACTTCTTGTAGTGTCATTATAATTTGGATGGTGGTTATGCGCTTTTGGTAAATTGTATTATTTTTTCAACAGTTAGATATGCTTCTAGTATTGCTCACCAAATAAATTCTTCAATTCCGCACACTAATGAAGATATGTATTCTTTTATTTTTAACAAGTTACAAATGATTTTGTGTCTGACTAAATGAATTCTCCATGTGCAGTTGCTAATGAAGATAATGACACTAATGAAGAGCAATTTAAGAAGCAGATATGATTTAGCAGAGTCAAATTTGCAATTTTGTTGCAATTTTGTTGTTTATTTAAAGAGATGGTTGAAATATTATTGCATGTCAAAATATATTCTTTGGGAAGCTAGTATTTGGACTATGAGAAAATTAAATCGACTTTACTTTTTAGCTTCTCCCGTTGTGTTGCTCAACTTGTATTGCATGTCAAAATATATTGCTTGGTCGAGTTGCCAAATTTTCTCGTGACATTTCATATTTTTAACGTAGTTGGTTTGTAACAGTCCTAGGAAACTTAACCGAGAGTGTAGTTGTGTTTTTTCCCCTCAAAAGACTTTGAGAATTTTTTTGTTTTTTCTACTTCACGGCTTTTGAAATAATAATGCCTCTTCATTTATATGCAGAGGAACTTCAGCGTGAAATAGAGCAAGCGTAATCGGGACTTCACCATCTCGACGCGATTTTTCTTCCTCCACCCACAATAGGTAAGTCATCGAACTAGTTACCTTAATAAATCTTGTAAAGAATTTTATCCTTGCAATGAGTGTTCTTAAAAATATATCTTTTCCTACGCTTTATGTGGTTCTCGTTGGTTTGGTTTCTTATCTTGTAGTCGACCTAGGGATAGATTTCGGGAAAGAGAAAATGGAAGATCTGTAATGAAGGGAGCACTAGAGCCGGTAATGTCATTGTGCTTGTTTACCTATGAAATGTGCGAAATTTGAGAGGATAATGCGTGGAACACAAGGTGCCCTTATTGTTGCTTCAACCCTCCAAATTGTTTTTGGCTTGAGTGGCCTTTGGCGCAATGTAGTCAGTGCGTGGATCGTGTCGGTGAGGATCAACTAAGTCCTTCGTGTTAGAGATAATAATTCTTATTGTAATCGTATTCAAAACCATGGATGATCTAGGTTGTAGTTATAATGATGGATACAATTTGGCCCATTATGAAAGTTATTACTATATTTTAGCCTCTTATAATCACACTCATGAACAACTTGTCAGTATTTATGTTTAGGTTCTTAACTCCTCTCTCTCTTTGCTCCATTAGTTGCTCATTTTACTTGAAATTGATTTGTTGTTGTATCTATTTTATTGTTATCATGTACTGCTTATTTGCAAAATATGAGTTTGAATGAATGATTAATTGACTCATTTTATGAATTTCATGTTCAATTTTAGTTGTTTGATGTTAGTTTTGGTTCTCAGTTCACATTTTACCACACACTGGGGTAAAATGTGAACTGAGAACCTTTTTTTAAGAAAATAGACTTTTAGTATCGGTTATTTAAATAACCGATGCTAAAAGTGACATTTAGTATCGGTTAATTTAAATAACCGATACTAAATGTCATTTCAACATTGTGTTTGCTGTCTAAAAATGACATTTAGTATCGGTTATTTAAATAACCGATACTAAATGTCATTTCAACATTGTGTTTCTTTGTCTAAAAAATGACATTTAGTATCGGTTATTTAAATAACCGATACTAAAAATGACATTTAGTATCGGTTATTTAAATAACCGATACTAAATGTACGTTTTCAAGACATAAAAATCACCAAAAAAATGTCATTTAGTATCGGGTTTTTGAAAATCCGATACTAAAAGTGACATTTAGTATCGGTTATTTAACCGATACTAAATGTCAGACATTTAGTATCGGTCGAATTAGTATCGACAGATAACCGATACTAAAAGTGCAAAACAACCGATACAAAAAGCCTTTTCTGCACTAGTGCTGAGTTCATTCGCACCCCCTTTACTCAAAAGCAAACAGATTGGGCCTTCAAACACCCAAAGCCCATATTCACTCATCAAAGGGCCCATAATGTGTCTCCACAACGAACGGACCAGATCATCACACTTAAGTGCCTCTTAAGCCTATAAATACAGCATTTATTATGAGGAGAGAGGTACGCATTAATTATCACAATACTTGCATTAACTCTTCAGCTACTGAATTTAGCATCGGAGTGACTCTGCAGGTACCCCCAACATCAGCTCGGAATATCAAACTCGGACGTTACCTATATTGATCAAACCTCATCACCTACCTACTATCTCGGATCTTACTTATCCACAGATACGGTACAGAACACCACCCCTTCTGTTGTTAATTATATATACACATATACATATCTACATACTATAATATAATTCATAATAGGTTTATTCACCATTATGTACAAACAATTTTTTACGTCAGATAACACACTAAAATATCAAACTGACTATTTTTTCTCCTAAAAAAACTAAAAAAATTCTAAGTTACAATGAGATGTATATCCGTACTTGCACGGGTGATACATACTAGTATTATATATATATATATATATATATATATATATATATATTTCCATGTCATCGATCAGTGTGCAGTTTTTATCAGTTTTGTCGATGATTAGTTTACACCGGAGAACTTGACTGACCACGAGTCTCGGTTTTGCTGTCTCGTGTGGTTCTCCCTTCCAAATCGAGTTTTGGGCACACTCAAGATTCGAACTCGAGACTTTTGGGTGAGATCCGTGTCTAGTTACCATTCATTGTTGGTGTAAGTATTATATATTTTATATTTTAAACTAGAAATTATATATAAAAAACTGGCACTTTAAATATTGTATATACATATAATAATATTTATTCAAAAAAAATTACATATATTAATATATCTATCTATCTATACCTATATATAAAGAGAATCACTACGCCAGCGTACAAGGTTTGTCAGCGTTTTTTTTGGGCATTGGTAGCGTTTTAAAACGCTAGAGAAGCTGGCGCTACTAATGCGTACACCCCATTAGTAGCGTTTTAAGAAACGCTAGCCATTTACCCAGCGTGTTTTAGACATACGTAGCGTTTTATATAAAACGCTAGCCATTGACCCAGCGCCTTTTTACAATTCCTAGCGTTTTCTGTAAAACGCTAGGGATCCCATAGCTCATTTTACTACCATTCCTAGCGTTTTAAATAAAAACGCTAGGGATCCCATAGCTCCTTTTTACTACCATTCCTAGCGTTTTAAATTAAAACGCTAGGGATACTATAGCCCTTTTTACTACCATACCTAGCGCTTTATAAAAACGCTAGGGATGCTATAGCACCTTTTTACTAGCATTCCTAGCGTTTTATATAAAACGCTAGGGATGCTATAGCATTCCTAGCGTTTTATATAAAACGCTAGGGATGCTATAGCACCTTTATTAGCATTCCTAGCGTTTTACAGAAAAACGCTAGGGATCCTCTAGCTCCTCTTTACAATTCCTAGCGTTTTATCTTTAAAACGCTAGGTATTGAATGAATTTTTAACTTCATTTCTAGCGTTTTCACTCTAAAACGCTACCTCTCGACTGAATTTTTTTAAATATTTTTTTATTTTGGTTTGTTCTCCATTTTAATTACAACCTATAAATTCATTCCCTTTTCAACAAATTCAGAAAATACATTCCAATCCAATATATCATTCAAACAAAATTCACCAACAAAATTCATCAAATAATATTTCCAATCCAATATATATCATTCTAAGAAGTACTTACATTCCAATCCAATATATCACCAACAAAATTCATCAAATAATATTTCCAATCCAATATAAATCCAATATATACAACATAAATAATAACTAAACTATTATGAATCTCAAAACTTGCTACAAAAAGCTAGAAACAAAATGGCACCACTCCCCTTATCTGTGTAAGTTCTTCAAAGTGAGTAATTCGGATTTTTTTGAAGTTGGGGAAAATATCAAAAAAAAATGAAATAAAATTAGAATTAAAATGTTTATTAAATGTGAGTAAGTATTATAATATCAATATAAAAATAAATCTAAGTAGTTACCTTGGTTGGGATTATTACTTTGTCATGAGTGATAATCTCTTTCATATACCTCATAACATAGTACCCACAATCATTGCTATTTGGTTGTTTAGGACACTACAAAGCAAAAGATTATAACTTAATTGTCACATTTTATGACCAAAAATCAATTAAAATTATAAGAATGATTCTTAAAAAGCTTACGATTATGGGTAGCCATCTTGTTTTAGTCGTAGATAATCCCAAGTATTCTTTCAAAGCACTGTAACGTCATACATATATATATATAACGTTAAGTTGAACAAAATACACATATTAAATTATACAAATTAAAATGAGAGGGTTACACATACACACCTCTCAACCATCCATATCGTAAGTCTGCGTAGACGTTGTAATGGCCTTGAAGTGAATCCGATAATAGACAACATTTTGCTTAGGGTTTATTGCAAAGAGTACCCAATGTTGCCTCGCAAGTAAATGAAGAACGAATGAGTACACATTAATTTACACTATAATACAATCCTCAAAATAATTAAACAAGTGATTGAAGACTAAATTTCTCACCCATTATTGAGTGGTGCCAAAAATAAAGAGTCGCCCTTCAAATGCTTGGCTTCCATGAAGCGTGAATGGATATAACTTTGTACGTCACTCTTAATAGCCATAATACGTTCCTCTGTATTACCTTGCTTAAACACAACGATACACACCCGGACACAAGAAGAAATACTTCGTGTCCGTTGAGAAGGGACCAGAAGACGATTGTACAAAAACCTATAAATAATATATATACAACTTTCAGATCCTCATATATATACTCTAATATATACTCTAATATAAACAACTATTGTGTACAAATAATTTAATACATACCTCTGGTATACTCTAATATCAGTGGCAGTGGCCCAATCCATCTCAACTATAGCTTTCATATCCTCGATGTTGATCATTACCAACTGTTCCAGGCCCACAATGTTATCGGGCGGTAAACAAATTTGGTCGCCCCGGGTTCATTTTTTGAATGTGGACCTTTAGAGAATCGATGTAGTTCTGGAATTCATGATTGGGAAATTGACCAACATGTTGGACTGGCTGTATAGAAGATGGTCGGGAGAGTTTGGTAGTGGAAGGGGAAGGTTGGGACACTTTCATGGAAGGGGAAGGTCGGGACACATGGGGTACCTAGTATATATTAAAAAAATGATTAATTAGCTAGTTAGTTAACACACATTATAGTCATTTAATTATTAACAAAAATATTGTCACTTACAACGACAAGTTGTTCAGGCCATGCCACAAAAGTACTAAGTGCTTGATCCACAGTAAATATATCCGCATTAGCAATTGGAACAGGCAATGGTGCAGACCCCTCTATTGAATAGTCTACCCTAACTCTCAAATGGTTTTCAGGCATGGCCTGATTGTGCAGTGTGGCACTCAATTGGTTACATATCAAACCCACTGCAACCTTTCGATGTGGGTTTGCAATATATAGCTCACATTCACAGTTATCCTAAATCAATTATAAAGAAAAATAAATATACATGATAATTTTATCAAATACATATGTACAAAAAAGCAGTCGAGTTTTGTTAAATACATTGTGTTGAAGGGATGGTGCAAATTATCTCGGGCGCTATGGGGGTGCAAAGAGGCTCAATAGGTTCAAAGGGGGGGTGGTGCAGCAGGGATGGTGCACCAATCCTTTCGCCAGAGTCGCTTAAACATCCGTCTCTCTTCCATTAGCACAACAACATTCTTGGATAGCTCGTCATACTTTTCCGCCATGACTTTACAATCCCGCACCCCTTGCTTTGGCTCTTCTTTGGCCCAAACACGGTTGTCGGAGGAATCCCATATCCATAACCTCTAATCCGACCACTCTCTCTCTTCCCTTCCCAAGGCACGAGCAAGGACATCTTGGTGACCATCACAATCTGTTAAATCTCCTTGTGATACAGATTGTGATATGCTTTGGTGATGCACAAACATAAATAACGGATAAAATTAATAAACAAGTGTCAAGTGAAATTTAATCGACAATAAAAATATGTCCACGTGTCAAAAAAATCGAGTAACGGATAAAAATAATAAACAAGTGTCAAAGAAATTTAATCGAGAATAAAAAATATGTCCACGTGTCAAAAAAATCGAGTAACGGATAAAAATAATAAACAAGTGTCAAAGAAATTTAATCGACAATAAAAAATATGTCCACGTGTCAAAAAAATCGAGTAACGGATAGAAATAATAAACAAGTGTCAACGAAATTTAATCGACAATAAAAATATGTTCACGTGTCAAAAAAATCGAGTAACGGATTAAAAAATATAGTCGACACAAATTCCAACTTGCAATTTTTTCATGAATTTTGGAATACTTACAATTTTGTCCTTGACCTCCTTAGTTTTGGATCCACAATCTCCCCATCCTTGTTTTGTCGGGCCTCTAACTGCATAATCGTACAATCAAGGGATTCTTGAGTTGGATCTTTCCCTCTTCCAAGAACTATTTAAGTTTAATAATTGTTAATCAACCAGTAAATTAAAATATTCATTAAATCATAATAAATTAAACTAATTGTGTCTTACCAATCTTTCTTCGAGAATTTGATATCCACTAGAACCTCCTCTATAAGGGTACTTTCGGGATTAGAAGCTCTTTCTTTATTCGCTTTGCTCTTTTTCTATTTAAAAAGATAAGTATACATTAATGAATGATATCTACTTGTGAAATATATATATAACTTAAATAATTAATATACTAACCAGAAATCCGGATCAGAAGTGCGTATATCTACAAATTTGGTCCAATCCTCCTTAGTTATAATTCCGGCATACAATCTTTGAGGCTCTGTCTGATGGTCCCATCGGGACGTTTGAATACTTTTTCCCCACATCGCCTGTAAGCCCTATGCAACCTTCCCGCTTCCTTCAGTATCCAATCTCTTCGGGACTCATCGACATCAAAGTGTTTCTAGTTATACATAAAAATGGATTAAATAAATATAACTAAAAAATCACTAAATAAGATTATTAAAGAGGTCTAAAATTATATACCTGTATTAAGTCCCAAAATCATCTTTCAGCTTTAGGCAAAACTCGATTATCTTTCTCATTCCAACTTTTAATTGAAATTGGAAAGATTTGCTTCACCTTAGTACCAATAAAGCTAATTAAATTTGTGCCGTTGTCTCCAATTGGCAAACCTTTAACAGTACTCCATCGGACCTTAAATAATTAAATCATTAAATAATTAGATAACTTGGAAAGGTAGAGAACAACATTAATAATTAGTAATTAACTTACCTTATATTTCTCGTGTCCTTTACTTATCCGATTGACGATATTCTTTTTCGATGTAATTCCTCGGGGAGTGAACTTCTTTGTGTTTCTATCACCCCCATCACCACCCTGACTACTCTCGTGATCACTATGTGATGCCATCTGACTTGCAATGACCCAAATGAAATAGACTCAGTGAGTTTTAGCTTTAAAATTGTTTAGAACCAACAAACACTTAACAAAATATAGAAGAAGCCATGCACTAAGTAACAAATGAAAGCCATGCACTAAGTAACCTAGAGTAAACATACAGAGGAAAGCCATGCACTAAGTATATAACCTAGAGTACTAAACATATATATGAAAGCCATGCACTAAACAGAGAAAGCCATGCACTAAGTAACCTAGAGTAAACATACATAGGAAAGCCATGCACTAAGTATATAACCTAGGAAAGCCATGCACTAAACAGAGAAAGCCATGCACTAAGTAACCTAGAGTAAACAGAGAAAGCCATACACTAGGAAAGCCATGCACTAGTCAAGTTAATAATGCTATCTAAGCTAGACTAATCTAACAACTAATTAGATACAACATTGAGCTAAGTAACAGAGAAAGCCATACAAAAGATACATAACAAACCATAAAAAAACCATAACAAATAGTCATTGCAGTGAGAGAGGTGGAGAGTACGTGAGTGCAGAAATACCTTTTGAAAGGGAGAGAGAGAGCGAGAAAAGGAAACAAATGGGAGTGAGCTGCGTGGTAAGATAGCACCAACGAGAGAGGATGGGTTTCTGCGTTTTACGTTTCCTGGGTCGCGTTTATGGGTTTCTGGGTCGTAGCACCAAGGAGATGAACGAAGATGAACGAAGAGGGTTTCCTGGGTTTCTGGGTCGTAGCACCAAGGAGATGAACGAAGATGAACGAAGATGAACGAAGATGAACGAAGATGAGTTCGGGTTGTTCGTGGAGAGAAGTTAGGTAGATGAGTTCGGGTTGTGCGTGAGTGTGTGAGGAGATGAGAGGCGCGCGCTTGTAAAAATTTTAATAGCATTCCTAGCGTTTTTACATAAAACGCTGAGGATCAACTAGCGCGTGTTTACTAACGCTAGGAATGCTAGTAAAAGGTGCTATAGCATTCCTAGCGTTTTCGGTAAAAACGCTAGGGATGCTATAGCACCTTTTACTAGCATTCCTAGCGTTTTACAGAAAACGCTAGGAATGGTAAACACGCGCTAGTTGATCCCTAGCGTTTTATGTAAAAACGCTAGGGATGCTATAGCACATTTTTACTAGCATTCCTAGCGTTTTATGTAAAACGCTAGGGATGCTATAGCACCTTTTACTAGCATTCCTAGCGTTTTATGTAAAACGCTAGGGATGCTATAGCACATTTTTACTAGCATTCCTAGCGTTTTATGTAAAACGCTAGGGATGCTATAGCACCTTTTATTAGCATTCCTAGCGTTTTCTGTAAAACGCTAGGGATCCTCTAGCTCCTCTTTACAATTCCTAGCGTTTTAACTTTAAAACGCTAGGTATTGAGTGAATTTTTTAACTTCATTTCTAGCGTTTTCACTCTAAAACGCTACCTATTGACTGATTTTTTTAATTATTTTTTTATTTTTGTTTATTCTCCTTTTAATTACAACCTATTAATTCATTCCTTCCAAAGAAAATTCATCAAATATCATTCCAACAAAATTCAGCCAATATCATTACAATCCAATATATAGATACACACAAAATTCAACCTATTAATAGATATTTTTGTTTACAAATCATACAACATAATAAGTAACTTACATTATGAAACTCAAAAGTAGCTACAAATTAAAGCTATACCATATATAACATAAATGACTACTGTCTTGACCACTAGATCTCATGATCACTAAGTGATTCCATCTCGACTGCAATATAACATAATCCATGTTATTGTTAAATTTACAAAAACAATATAATAATTATCTATTAATAAAAATAACGAGAAATCATTAAGTCTATATTACCTTTTCCTTTTCCTAGATAAAATTTTGTTTGCAATTCGCGTCTTGGTATTTTTTTCCGACGAATAAAAATTCCATCATTATGATCTTTTCTAAAATATACAACATCCTCTATAGAAGTATTTTCCCTATTATTGGTTCCGATGTTCAAGAACGGGTCGTCCTCAACACCAACATCATCGGGTGCTTCATCATCATCGTTGTTATACACAAATTTTTTGTCGACCAATAGAACAATAGACCAATTGATATTAATCGGATCGGTGACATAAAACACTTGTTGAGCTTGCGATGCTAAAATAAAAGGTTCATCTTTATATCCTAACTTGTTGAAATTCACCCGCATGAACCCTAATTCATCAATCAGAAACCAAGATATTATTGTCAACCCATTCACATTTGAACACAGGCTCACTGAAACATATTATAATCCAACTCCCATATGTGTTCAATGAAGCCAAAGTAAGACATATTCGCATATATGGGATTTCTATCTTTGCACTGGATGCATGCATAGAATGAGCTACAAGAGTCACCCCACTATTTTGCATTTTACTCGATCATCTTGTTCTTTTGTATAGAAAGTGCACTCGTTCATTAGATAGTCATTGTAAGAGAAGACATGTATATTTGGACCTTTTGCTAACCATCTCAATCTTTTTGAAATCAAGTAGGATTCAAACACACTCACCATCAATGTGATGTTTTAGCCACACTATGAAACTCCTATTGTGTTCTTTTGCTAACCAAACTTGCTTCTTTCCCGGAATTGACTCTTAAGAATCTCCTTGTGCTTGGCAACATATGAATCAACCTCACTATCATTGTGAAGAACGTATGAAGTGTGCTTGCTCTAGTTCTTTCCTTGATACCATCACTAATTTATTTCCTGTCATCCCTTTACTAATCCTTCCCGCATGACGCGAGACCTTGGCGGTCCCACGAATATTCAAGACTAGATAGATAGCCCGTGCAAAACTCAATAGCCTCTTCAACTATGTAGCGCTCAACAATACAACCTCGTGTCGTGATCGATTTTTCACATATCCTTTTAATATCTTCATGTAACGCTCAAACGGATACATCCATCTCATGTAACATGGGCCACACAATTGTGTCTCTCTAACCGAGATGAACTATTAGATGAATCATTATGTCGAAAAAGGAAGGTGGGAAATACATCTCAAGCTCACACAAAGTGACAATAATTTCTCTTTGCAATGTTGGCAACTTTCGTGGTCAATCACTCTACTACAAATCGCCTTAAAGAATAAACAAAGTTTGGTTAAGGTCCGACGCACTTTCTTAGGCAAAATGGATCGTATACCAATGGGTAGCAAATTCTCCATGAGAACATGACAATCGTGGGACTTTAGAGACTTTAACTTGAGGTCTTTAATCGATACAAGAGTCGCCACATTTGAAGAGTATCCTCTCTGGAACTTTAACTCCATGAAGAAACTCACAAAAGACAGTCTTCTCCTTTCTAGATAGAGTATGAGTCACGGAGGTAGATATGTACGTGTACCCTTCTTTACCGGACCCAATTCAGTCTCAAACCCATACTAACCAAATCCAACCTTGAGTTGATGGTATCTTTAGTCTTACCCGCATATTGAGTAAGGTACCAATGACACTTTCAAGACATTCTTTTCAACATGCATCACATCAATGAAATGCCTTACATATAATGACTTCCAAAGATGGCAACTCAAAGAAAATCGACTTTTTCTTCCACCCCGTTTGGCAATCTCTCCCGCAAAAGGCTTCCCAAATTTAATGTTCAAATCTTCCACCTTTTCAAATACTGTTCGCCCACAAAGGCGGGGAGCTCTACGTGTTTCTGTATTCCCATCAAATGCCTTTCTCCACAATCGATAGTGATGAGTTGATGGCAAAAATCTACGATGACCAAGATAGATATTCTTCTTACCATGTTCCAACCACATCCAACTGTGTTATCTTCACATATAGGGCATGCACACTGCCCTTTGTTCTGTACCTGCATAGATTGCCGTATGCAGGGAAAAGTCGTTAATTGTGCCAAAGATCATAGCCCTCGGGGTGAAACTTTCTTCTCTCAACCCATCATACACCTCTACCCCGCCTCCCACATTTGCTTCAAGTCTTCAATTAAAGGAGCCAAGTATACATCAATATCATTTCCTGGTTGTTTGGGCCTGAAATTAACAAAGACAACATCATATATTTGCGTTTCATGCAAAGCCACGGCGAAGTTATAAATCGCCAAAATCACGGCCATGTATTGTGGGAGCTACTCGATACCGTATGGGTTAAATCCATCAGCCAGACAATGCAAGGCGTAGGTTTCTCGGGTCATCCCGAAATTAGGATACTCAATATTGATTTTTTCCATTGCGGAGAATCTGCCGGGTGTCGTAGCATACCATCTTTAATCCTTTCATCCTCATGCCATGTCAAGTGTTTTGCATCTTCGAACTACGATACATGCGCCTAAATCGAGGAATTATAGGAAAATACCACAACACCTTTTGTGGAGCAGACTCTTTCTTCTTATACCGCGGTGCATTACATTTAGGACACGACTTTAACAACGCATGTTCATTCCGAAATAAAATGCAATCATTCGGACAAGCGTGTATCTTCTCATAGTTCAAGCCAATAGACCCCAACATTTGCTTTGCATCATACGTCCGAGAAGGAAGCACATTATCATTCGGCAACATTTCTTTCAGAAGTGAGAGTAAATCGGTAAAGCTCTTATCCGTCCATCCGTGGCGAGTTTTCAAGTTATACAACTTGATCACGAACAATAATTTTGTGAATTCATTACAACCCGCATACAATGGTGTCTCTGCATCAGTTATCAACTTCTCAAACATTTCAGGACAATCATTAAGATCCTCTTCAACCACCTTTGCCATCTCTTCAAATTCGTTCGCATCAAATGAATGTGTTCCGGTGTCAGCGCATATCTCTTACTAATATCATTCATATTTGAAGATTCACCTTTTTCTCACCGTGCATTATCCAACAAGTGTAACTTTGATCAATTCCATTCGCCTTTAAATGTCGTGCCAACTCCTCTCGCAGAAGAATCGATTTTACATAACAACACCTTAAACAAGGACATTTCATACCACTAGAAGTCCCTAAACGTTCAACAAAGACAAATTTCACAAAATAATCCACTCCAATGCATACTCCTTGGACAGATTTATTGGCGGACATCCAATTTCTATCCATAATTTCCAAATTATATTATAATAAAATCCTGAGAAGAGAACTTTAACATATGACCCATCAAGCAATTCGAATATAATGAAGAATCAATTCATATAAAAAAAAAACAAAAATTCCTCTTTTAAAATTTTTTCAAATCCACTCCTTATTTTCCCAAGCTATATCTATATCATATTATAGTCTTCCAAATAATTAATTTATGTTTAACAAGAAGAGGCTAGTGGTAAAAAAAAAAAAGAGTCTAGTGTGCACAAGTGACAAAACTAATATATTTCTAAACTAGAACCCATAATTAATATCTAACAAGAAACAGAGCAAGGAACAAAAAACTCACCAATGTTGTCCGAGTGAGAGAGATGATGTTCAATGAGAGAGATGATTTTCGTTGAGAGAGATGATGTTAATTTGAGTTAGGGTGTTAGGGTTTTTGCGTTTACGGGTGAGTGATTTTGCGTTTACGGGTGAGAGTGTTAGGTGAGAAAGGAAGTAGCTCAATGGGAAACAAAAAAATATTATTTAACCATACCTAGCGTTTTCTAAAAACGCTAGGGATCTATCTAGCGTGTTTTCTAAATACCTAGCGTTTTGAATAAAAGCGCTAGGATCCGTCTAGAGTGTTTACTAAATACCTAGCGTTTTATAAAAACGCTAGGGATCTATCTAGCGTGTTTTCTAATTGGCTAGCGTTTTGAAAACAAGCGCTAGGATCTGTCTAGAGTGTTTTCTAAATAGCTAGCGCTTTATAAAAACGCTAGGATCTATCTAGCGTGTTTTCTAATTGGCTAGCGTTTTGAATAAAAGCGCTAGGATCCGTCTCTAGCGTGTTTTCTAATTTGCTAGCGTTTTAAGTAAAAGCGCTAGGGATCTGTCTAGCGTGTTACCTAATTGGTAGCGTTTTAAAGTAAAACGCTACTAATGGTGTAGCGTGTTATTAAAATGGGTAGCGTTTTTTTATAAACGCTACTAAAGGTGGCGATCTCTTTTTACAATTCTGGCGTAGTGAATTCACTCTTTTAGTGTATCACTTTTCTTATTCCAAATTTGTCCCTGATATTTAATTTTTCCTTATATACCTATATATAAAGGGGATTCACTCTTTTAGTGTATCATTTTTCTTATTCCAACTTTGTCCCTGATATTTAATTTTTCATTATATATAGGTATAGATGTTCCTATTTTCTTGCCCACGTTTAGGATATATTGTTACTTTTTGAGTTAGTTTCCTATTTTTCAGCGAGTCTCTCTCCTGTGCTAACTCTATAAACTTTCCCTTTTGTTTCCACAGAATAGCAGCATAAACGTGTGATTTCCCTTCCAATTCATTTTTCTGAGGAATCTTCAATTTGAGGTTAGTTCTTCTTCAAATTCTTTGTTTTTTTTTCTTAGAAATTTCAAAATTAGGTTCATTCAAATATTACGTTTCTATGCTTTGAAGTAGGGTAATTGAAATTACACATGTATATGTATGTTTTGATACTGGCCATGATGTTCAGATAAAAGAGAAAACACTGAATGCAACTAACATACCAATCTTTCATGGATTGGGGTTACCTCAGTCCAAATAGGTTTCGCAATAAAGACCTAATATGCACATTGCAGCGATATGCTTATTAGGCCTTTCGAGCGAAGCACGTTTGGAATTAGATAACCCATTCTGGAACACAATAAACTACCACCGCTTAAATGATCTACCATAGGGCAATATCAAATACAGAAGACGGGCACGAGAACACAATAAACTACGAATACTTACATACCATAGGGCAATATCAAATGCGGAAGACGGGCACGGGAGTGACCCTCTTCAGCTAGTACATATTAATATGAATAGTTTTTTTTCCCGGTTTATTGCAGTTTTTTTTTTATATAAAAGCTTATTTATTTATTGATCCAAAGGCTTTCAGTTTTTTTAATAATTTAACCCTAGTTGTTTTTTAACAGTTCTACGGGGCCGCACACGCTTCAAGCATCTGAAGTTCTGAACTGGCACAAAAATGTGTTTTTCGAGAATCTGCATCGCAAATTCAACTCGTGAAGCCGGAGCATTCTTTCATGTCTTGTCCTCTCTGTCGCCGAGTTGGACTATAGGGGCTGGTGTCGGTGTGATATTATTTGGGGCTTCAAAAACTTTTGTTTGGGCCAGGTCCCTATGCACATGCCACAAGGGGGGTTTTGGCAAGGTTTACAAGGGCTATTTGGACAAAGAAAATCAGGTTTGTAAATCAAAACTGTATTTATTATTGTGTTCCACCTTTATTTATGCACTAATGAATGAATTCATATGCATGAATGGAATGACGTACGTTAGTTTTGCTGATTTAGGTTGTGGCTATCAAAAAATTCAACCCTAAAGCATTTCAAGGAAGTCATGAATTTTCTGCAGTCAATTGTTAGGATTTTGTGTCGAGAAGGAGTATTGGCTATTTTACGAGTACATCGCATTAGGATCCTTAGATCGCCATTTGTTTGGTATATATACTATCACCCTAACATTACATTTATTTCTTCTTATCAAAATAATTTATTTTCAACGACATTCTTTATTGTCGACTAATCACCTCATTTTGTCTCCCTCATTATCCTAGATCTTCTACCTGGGACACGACCACTTGATTGGAAAACAAGAATCAAAATAGCAATCGACGTAACGAGCGGTCTGCAGTACCTGCATGGTAAAATGATCCATGGAATTAACCTGAAAAGCAGTAACATTTTGTTAGGCGAGGGATATCATGTCAAGTTATCAGATTTAGGCATGGCGAGAGTACGCCCAACTGGTGATGGTGATGAGAGTGGTCACTTGACAGATATTCACAATACTCTTAGGAATTGTTCTTTTGGAGCTAATCACTGGTAGGTTGGCCTATGATCCTCAGAGGCCACTCGAAGAGCAGAATCTGGTTGAATGGGTATGTCAATACTCTTCACTTGCCTTTTGATTTTTTACTTTGATTTGCGTAGAAATGCTATTTTCAATATTGTTTCTTATAGAAGAGAATTGTTGTTACTTTTTGTCGTAAACTAGCGGTTTCTTTTTGTCAAGCTTGAATTAGTTCCTATATGATCTTGTTCCATGTTTTTTTGTGGTATGGTATGTCATTATGTCACTATCTATGAAAGAAACTAGTAACATACTCGTGCATCCGCATGGGTCGACCGCGTTACACGGGATGGATTTTACTCAAAGTAAACCTCATTGTTCTAGAATGATGCGAGGTCAAACTGAGAAGTTAATAAAAAGCTAACAACTAACCCTAAAATAAGTAGTACAATAGTCTCAATGATGACAACATTAAAGTCTGCATACACAATAGATCTTCAAACTATAGAACATTACAATAGTCTTAATGAGATTAAAGTCTGATAAGAAAATAACTGAACATAAAAACAGCAGCATAGATAGGTCTTCATACATTTATATTTCTTCATGACCATGACATTTAGATTGCTCCAATATATGGTTAATACTGAGGCAAACTCATAGGCAAATGGAATGGAAATTCAGCAGCAAAATTATCTTAGAATTAGCCAAAGTGAGTACTCGGTTAGGGGCAAGATTTCTATATAGATTTCTATATATAGAGCAAAGCAGTTGAGTAGCCTATATTCCTTTGGTAGCAATAACTCAAATAAACACGTGTTAAATAAATACAACATCATTAACACACCATTTCAACTTGAAATGAAAAAAAATAATCAAAAATCATATGTTGAAATAGCTTATATATAGAGTCCTATGTTGAAACAGCTTATATTAGTGTGTGTGAAGGATAACAAATTAATTAGAAATAAGAAGTAGAAACTACCTAAATCAAAAATCACAGAAAATCATACAAAAAGTCAGTTGAGAGCAAAATAGATCTACACAAAGGAATATATTTGAAAGCATAATACAAGAATACATCGAAAACCGAAGTTGGAGGTTGTAAAACTGAAGTTAGTGGAACGCATTCCAACTCTATTTTACCTTGAACTTTATTACCATCTTTACTTGCTTGTCACTTTTCTGCTATTCACAATATTGTTTGATACTCCCTCTATATCATATTATATGTCGTTTTAGCCAAAAAAAGTTGCCCATATTATATGACATTTTACAATATCAATGTATCATTAATGTTTTTTTCCTATCACACCCTTCATCATTTAATAACATCTCTTCTTCCAATTCTATTAATTTCTTTCCCCAAAATCATTAATGTGGGGTGTTCCGGACCATGCCAAAACCCAACAAAATTTGGGCCAGGCCCAATTCCGCTCTTGAGGATGGCCCAACGCGCGCTCCTTGGTACACGATCTCATTATCTCATTACTCGTCCTTTACCCTCTTCACTTCACGTTACTGACTTGCAGGTACCCCCACCCGACGTACTCAAACAAGCTACCTTGGACTATTCGAGGCTCGTCTCCAATCATCCGGACTCAATCTTGAACCACTTGAAGCTCATCTCCACCATTATGAAGCACACCAACATGTACCCCAGATTCGGTCTACATTCGAGGTCCAGGTACCGAACAATGGCGTCCACAGTGGGAGAATAATTACTTGCTTCCAATATTCATCAAGACTCTACCTTCTGGACTTCATCTATATTTCCCGAACTTCATCTCTATAACTCTCGATAGCATCATCACCAAAAATGATCTCAGACTTCAACCTGACTATATCTTTCGCGCCGAGGTAAGTCACACTTTCCACTTTCACTATGCATTTGTTATTATGTTGTGTTTTGCAGCAGGTCCACGATGACCTCTCACTGTATCTCAAATGAGGGAATCTCCTCATGTTATCCTCTTATCTCAGACTTTCTCCTACGTACTCATATCTCTTATGTCTAAGTGTCGATACGAATAGTGCGTGGCTTTTCTTATATGTACAAGCTGACGTAGTTATCATCATTTTTGGATTATATACTCAGCGGAATTCTCCTGTATATGATCTATCTCCGGATCTACATATCTGATCCCAAACTCTCGGATTTCTTCCTTTTGTCGTCGAGGGGTTGAACAATAGAATTAATCAACGAAGTTTCATTTGGCTTCCAAACGTCCTCCCAATATCTAGTGGTTTCACCATCACCAATTTGCCAAACTAAGGTTTTTTTTTGAAAGTTTCCCAGTTAGATTGATTCCTTTCCTTGCCAAAAATTTGAACCATCTTTCTTCATATAAAGTCTAGGGAAGTTGTCCATGCCATTTTACTTCCCTTTAAGAACAGATTTCCAAAGAGAGGGAGTGGAGGAGCAATAATTCCAAGATGTCTTCATCATGAAAGTAAGATTAAGATCCCTCATAGTTCTAAGTCCAAGGTCTCCATCCTTCTTTGGTTTACATATTATGTCCCAACTTATTTGATAGAACCGTCTGTGGCCAATCTCTTCACCCCAGATGAAACCTCTACAAATTTTATCAATATCATAACGGACTTCCTTAGGAATCACACAAGATTGCATGACATATCATGGAAGGGCTTGGAGGACTTATTTGGTAGGAGTTACACGCCCAACCATGGATAAATTTCTAGCCTTCCAAGAGCTTAACCTATGCTTAACTTTGTCAATAACAAATTAAAAGGTGTGGTTATTTGCCCTCTTATGAAATAGTGGAATACCCAAATATTTTCCCAGATCATTTGTAAATTGGAAACCGAGCATCTCTTTTATCTCTAATTTATGTTGGAAGGCTACGTTATATATTAGAGAAAATATTCTAGTCCTCAAGACTAACCTTTTGACCAGTTTGGCAAAACCTTTGAAAGACGTGTATTTCCTCCGTGCACTCCATGTAGGCTTCATCAAGAAGAAAGTCATCATCAAAGGCTTGTTAAGAGATAGAAGGACACCTAGGAGAAATCTTGATAGGAGACCAATTGTTTTCCTAACCTCGCCAATCAAGTGAAACAATGTTGCAAGGCAAAGCACAAACAAATAAGGGTATCTCAGCTCCCCTTTCCCGATACCTCTTGAGGGGGTAAATTCCTCTAGAGCTTCTCCATTCCAAAGAAGTCTCATCTTGGTGTTTGCTGGTGTTTTTAGCAAACAATCACTAGTTTTGGAAGTTTAGTTTGTGAGATCAAACTAGGAAATCTCTGGACAATTTCCTTTGTATTTTTGTGTTTTTGACGGTTTTAAGAACGACAATTGATACGAAGAACACAATTTAAAATAAAATAAAAGAAGTAACTGCAATAAATGTAAAAAGAAAAGTAAAAGATTGCATTTAATTGAAAGGAAAGTGGTTCACAAGCACGTACAATGAATCTGTTCACTCGTGTTTCGCTTTTGTCTGGAAGTTGAGTTTTCAGAGTTCTTGTGCAATGTTGTGACCTTGAGCTTCTATTACAAAATAGTATTTATACTCTTGGAAACAAACGTGGGAAAAAATAACTGATTCCTAGAAATGAGGAAAAGTAACTGCCCACTAACTGTTCACTCCTTTGCACTTCGACTAAACTGTTGCCAACCGCTTGGCGAAGTATCGAACCTTGCTTTGTCGAAAGGTTGAAATTTCTCTTGTTGAAGGTTCTTTGCTTTGTTTGTTTCCACGGCTCTGAGTACCAAGCTTGTCGAAGTTTACTCACATTGCCAACATTTGTAGACCTTTTCTGTCGAATTGATGGTGACTTGACTTGGTGTTGAATTGTAACTTCCAAGATATCATTAATGAAGAATCAAACTTAATTAATTGCTTCATTTAATTTCCTGTCGAAATTTTGAGGTAACAGATTGCCCCCCAAAAAATGTTTCTTTCGACGAAGTAATGAAAGAAGGGAAGAAAGGGCATTTTTTGAATACTGTGCCACACTTACTTTTACCGCCTTTTGCACTTCAACAGTAAGAGCGAAATTGGTTATCATGATTTGCACAGATAAAATGAACCGTTTCATTGGCACACGTCATTTAGTTGGTGGGCCATCACGTCCCTGAAAGGTCGCAAACGTGCGAGTTATGGCGAACGTGTTAACTACTTGTTTGCTGGTGTTTTTAGCAAACAATCACTAGTTTTCAATATCGAGACTGTGAGATCAAACTAGAAAATCTCTTTGACAATTGCCATTGAGTTTGTGTTTTTTGATGTACGTAAGAACAGAGAATGGTAGAAAGAGATAACTTGAAAGCGAAGTAAAAGCAATAAATGCAACAAACGTAAAAAGAAAGTAAAAATTGCATTAAGATGAGAGAAAGAAAAGTGGTTCACCAACACGCACAAAGGATCTGCTTTCACTTCGTGTTTCGCTTTGACTTGGAAGTTGAGTTTCTCGAGTTTTTGTAAAATGTGGTGACCCCGATTTCCTATTACAACGGGTATTTATACTCCTAGGAACAATCGTGGGGAAAGGGTAATCGCCTCCTAAAACTACGGAGAGTAACCGCCACTACTTCTTGTCGCTCTGCACTTTCGACTAACCCGTTGTCAACCGCTTGACGGTGTTGTTGAGCCCAACTCGTCGAAGTGTTGTGTCCTCTCTTGTCGAAGATTCCTTGCATTACTTGCTTCATAGCTTTGAGAGCTAAGCTTGTCGGCTCACTTGCACTCCTTGCCCTTATGCGCTTTTCTGTCGAAATCATGGTGCACCGACTTGAATATTGACCTATGGCCCACGTAACAATATTAAATGTAAAGTCAACCCCATTTAAAGCTTCATTTAATGTAATCGAAATTTTGAGGTAACAGATTGCCCCCCAAAAAATGCTTTTCGACGGAATAAGGAAAGGAGTTAAGAAAAGGCATTTTTTGAATACTGTGCAATGGTCACTTTTACCGCCTTTTGTACTTCAACAGTGGTCGAAAAGACAGTCATCATTACTTGCGCAGGTAAAACGAACCGTTTTATTGGCACACGTCGCATAGTTGGTGGGCCATCACGTCTCCCAAACGTCGCAAACGTGCGAGTTATGGCGAACGTGCCAATAACTGTTCACTTCCAAACATATATAAACGGCTACAACCCTTCAAATTCCTCTTTACTCAGTTTGAAACCTTGTGAAGTCTTTCTGCGTTCTTCATCCCTGTGTTTTGCAAAAACCTCAAATTTCACCAAAGTTTCAAACTTTCGTACTTTTCCTTTACTCTACCCCCAGATTTAAACTCGCACTCACTTTCTCTTACTTATGGCTTCATCATCTGCTGTAGTGACGCGACCTGAGAGTTCAAAGAGGAACGACGAATCCAGAAACGTTCAAACCCTAGATGGCTTCGTTGATGAACCTGACATCAACGACGAACGATCTACCCACTGGCAGACTCAGGTACTAATCCCCTCTACTGAGGTTTATACCCATGCTTACTTGGGTCCTCTGCCCGACATCTTGTTGGAAACTACTGAAGTTTCTGAGATTTTCCCTAGCCATGTTCGCCTTCAACCTAGAATCTTTGCTGAAACCCCTTTTCACTTAGAGTTTCTGACTAACCCTTCTAGGGTTTTTAGGTCTGCTCCTAGGCTCGACCAACAAAACTACATAAACTGGCTTGACAAAGTAGAAGCTAAAAAAGCCAAAGTCTGGAAAAAACAGGGCATCTTCGACCTTATCCAACTGTCTAGGTATGGGCCCAAATATGATAGCACCCTACTTTTGGCTGCTATGCAGTTCTGGGACTGTACCACCCATAGCCTCCACCTGAAATGTGGTATGTTATCCCCCACTCTGCTAGATGTGGCTGCCATTACAGGTCTGAAACCCTTAGGAGAGACCTTTGATCCCACATGTCCTGACTATACATACGGTTTCAAATTCAACAATGCCACCTTTGCCCCTTACATTGCTGAGCACCATAGGCTTGACACTGAGGAAGTGTCTGCTATGGAACATGTAGCCTTTCTAACTCTATGGTTATCTATTTTCGTTTTCTGCACACGCTCCCTCCAAGTTTCCAAAACTTACATCCCCCTGGCATGTCAACTCCATGAACGAGAAGACATCAACCTTGCCAAGTTGATTTTAGGCTCTCTCTACCAGCAACTTGATAATGCTGTTATAGAGTTGAAAGAGAATGAACCGGCCACCAAGTTTTTGGCCTCTGGCCCACTATGGCCATTGCAATTGTGGTCATTGGCCACTTTTGAGTCTCGACTAAACTTGTATATCCCTAAGTCTGCTCGACTAACCGTGGAGACTAGCAGTACTGAAGGGATTCGATTGGCGCAGTTTAGGCCTAAGCAAGCAACCCTTTCTGCCGAAGAATCCTTTCTCGCCTATTTCGAAATCTTCTTGAAATGTGCCACTTTTACAGATTCTATGGCTCCCTTTGTCCAGAGGTCTTGTGGTCCAGCATGGTTTAAACAACCATTTCCTTCTTCTTCTGTCGAGCCTGCTGAGGAAGTTAACCGAATTTGGCAAGCTTACCTCTCTCCTTCTGTCCTCTCCACTAGGCTCACCCTTGGCAAAACAAAAAATAGTTTGGGAATTACTAGATATTTCCCAAGTTATTTTGCTAGGCGCTTTGGCCTTTGTCAAATCGCCACTGCACTGAGTGTGCTTTCACAAAGTAGAGTTTATAAGTCCAGAATCGAGGGTGGCTTATAAACAAGCCTTCAAGAGATTTCATTACAAAGCCTTGAACTTTGAACCTCTCAAATTCAATCCAAGGTTTTCATGTACTCGAGAAATTTCATGAATGGTGGACCTAAGTATTACACCAACGCTGCTGGGGAAGCCATTGATACTTTTGCTGACAACATTGTGAAGAAATTGGTAGCAGCTTTCCCTTCGAACAACACTGGTAAACACTTTTCGACACTCAAAGCTTTCTAGGTCTTAACCATTTATAACTTGGCTTCATTTCCATTTGCTTACCAATGTTCTCGACATTTTTAGAAAAACCTGCAACCAAGTTGAAGGTCAAGGTAGGCAAAGCTACCACATCAAAACCTTCTCCCCAAGTCACGAAGAAGGTGGCAGCAAATCCCATTCCAGACAACACCCCAAAAAAGGTACGGCACTTTCCACTTGTCTTAAGTTTTCTGTTTACTGTGGCTTTTATTCATGTCGGAAATTTCTTCCAGGCAACAACCCAAGCGGCTAAACCTCTTCAAAAGCCCAAAGCCAAAAAGAAAATGGTTATTCCCTCTAGTTCTGAGGTACTGTACCTACCTTATTACACGTTGAAATTTCTCTTCGATTTTATTATTCACTTTCTCGTGGCATCACCTGTACCATAACTTGATTTCTTTTGCAGGACACTGAAAGTGATGACAACATTCCTCTCACTCAGAGGTCGAAGAAAAGGGCCTTACCTGAATCTCAAAGGGCAGCTCAAGGCATCACCATCACCGAGCTTTCTGAATCACCTTCTTCTCCTCCAATCAAGAGGCTTAAGGTACATGAGGCAACTTTCCTTTCGACGTCATTTCGTACCTCTTTGATCTTCACCTTTCCAGTTCTAACTTAAATAGTATCACTCATTGTAAACAGGTAGGTGGGTTACTTGTCGACAATCCTGCTGCCGAATCTTTGACTGAGGTTGCTGAGCGGGAGTTGTCGGCTCCAATACTTCCTTTTCCTTCGTCCGCCTCGAGTGTGTAATCAAAGAAGAAGTTTTTCAAGCACTTCACGACCACGGATCCCTATTTTCGAAGAACTTGCTCCGGATGCTGATAATACGGAACCCGAGGCTGTTGTCGAAGAAAATGTTCAAGTTCCAGAACCCAGCAAGAAGTGGTGGCTACCTCTGTTGAAATTCCTGCAGAGAATATGGTTAATCAAGAACAAGAGGAGCCCAGAATGGAGGAGTCTGCAAATCAAGGCACTTCTGCCAAAGAGTCGTCCAACAGCGCTATTAGCGATCACGAGTTGGCTGAGCTGAAGAAGACAGATCCGTTGGCAGCTTTGAAAATCATGCTGAGTCTTAAAAGCTCGTCGAGTCGCTTGATTTGCAGCTCTTCGAACAACTCTCTTAGTTCCATTAATCAGGACACAATCGATAGCCTACTTCGCTAGCTGAAAACGCAGGTTTTAGAAGGGGATTTGGTGGCGAATATTGAGGGTGATCCATCTGTGTACCTTGAGGTGAAATCCCTCATTCATAGAATCACTAAGTTGGATCCTCCCCAAGACCTTCTCACCTTTTTCATGGAGTTCGGTCCACTCTTCGAACAACTCTCCCTCTTGATCAAACAACGGTCGAATGTTCTCAAGCAAAAGGCTAAAGAAAATCAACTCTGCGAGCGCGCTTGCCTCCCCAAAGTCGATCAAGATGACATAGAAGCTCTCGAAGCCCAAGCACCAATGATGAACAAGCAATTGCTGAATGGGATGCGCAGATTACGCCGTATTGACGAAGAGATCAAAGCACTCTAAACTAAGTTGTCAAACGCCAAGTATCGAAAGGGCTTGGTTGTCGAAAGAATGAAGGTCGCTTCTTCACAATCAAAACAACGAAAGCAATGACGGCCATAGAACATCCGGAGAAAGTCGATCAAAGATCAAGCCAATCTTGCTGAACTTGACCAAAATTTGCACCTTCTTGAAACTTCTATCTCTTTGAGCGCCAGCATTCTGGAGAGGCATAAGTCGACTTTGTCGAACTTCTAAGGTCTTGTAATAGTTTAGAACCTTTGAAATGGCTATGTAATTTTGACATTTCATTATACATTGCCACTTATGAACGATTCTCGTTTTGTTTATGCTTGTTCAATTTTTATTTCGGTCAATGTTGGCCTGTATTGCTTTAAATACTTGCCATTTATTCTAAAGATTCTATTTTCGTCACCTAGCTCTTCAACTTCATAAGCGCCATTCGAAAAGCATTGCAACACGCGAAATGGGCCTTCCCACCCTGGTGACCATTTGCCTAAAACTCTATCTTTTTTATCCATAGGTAATAGGACTTTCCACACTAACTCTCCTTCCTCAAAGGTTTTTAACTTAACCTTTTTGTTGTAAGCTTTAGCTACTCTCTCTTTCTGTCGAATAAGCATCTCTAAAGCTAACAGCCTTTCTTCGTCTAAATCAACTAATTCATCAATCATCATATCCCAATAATGATCAAAGGGAATTTCGCATTGTTTCTGAATCCTTGTTGATTGTAAACAAATTTCAACAGGTAACACCGCATCATGTCCAAATGTCAACCTGTAAGGGGTAGTGTTTATAGACTCTTTATGCGAAGTTCGACAAGCCCATAACACTTGGTCAAGAGAACTGTGCCAACTTTTAGGCTTACGTCCAACGTGCTTTTTGATCAAGTTAATGATGATTTTATTTGCAGCCTCTACTTGACCGTTGGCTTGCGCATAGTATGGTGTCGAAGTCAACAACTTGAAACCAATTTCAGCAGCAAAATCTACCATTTTTCGACCGGTAAAAACAGTACCTTGGTCTGTAGTAATGGTTTCTTCCATATTTGTAAATGATATGGTTTTGAATAAACCTTATCACTGCTTCTTGATCAACGTTGGCTAAAGGTATTGCCTCTACCCACTTAGTAAAGTAATCAATTCCTACCAAGATGTACCTGTGGCCTTTCGACGACGTTGGTTTTATTTCTCCAATTACATCTAGAGCCCAACCTCTAAATGGCCAAGGTTTCACTATAGAATGCAATTCATTTGCGGTACATCTTTGGATTCCAAAGATGTTTTTGCATTCTTGGCAAGCCCTTAGCAAATTCTATGCAATCTTTTAAAATGGTTGGCCAGTACATTCCTTGTCGAAATAACAACCATTTCATTTTATGGCCTACTTGATGTGAGCCGCATGCTCCACCATGCGTGTCGAAATCGCTAAGTATGCCTCGCTTTCACTAAGGCATTTTAACAAGATTCCTTCAGAGTTTGTTTGAACAACTCATTTCCGACTAACACGTAGCTTAGAGCTCAGACTTCACTTTTTATTAGTGTTTCTGTAGGATTTTGCAAATACTCTACAATGGGTTTGCGCCAATCATCATCAGCCATATTGTCAATAGCAAAAATTTCTGCTAAGTCAATATCGTCAAAAATGTGACGTTTTTCGACGCGTATTTCATTTGCATTTATTGCCCCCCCAATTTTTGGTGTTGACAATAGCGTCGAAGGAGTAGTATTATAAAGAGAGTCTTCTGAGATTAGTTTATCTTTTATCTCAATTAACTCTTCTAGGCTTTGCTTTGACACTTTGTAGCCTGAGGCAATTTGTGCCAACTCATTTGCCACGTGATTTTCAATTCGTGGTAGATGTTCTAAGTGTACGAATGTAAACCTTTTTAGCAAAGTGTTGGCAATGACGAAATATTTAATAAGGTGTTCATTGATGCATTTGTATTCTTTTGTCAATTGTTTGACAACTAGTTGAGAATCACCTTTTACCTCGACATGGCTTGCCCCCAGTTCGAGTAAAATTTTAAGGCCTACTATTAGAGCCTCATACTCAGCTTCATTATTGGAGCAAGAGTCTCGAATTTTAAATTTATACTTCTTTGGAATGTTCTCTGGAGAGATAATCAAGATTCCAATACGTACCCCATTTTTATGGCTTGAGCCATCAAAGTATAATTTCCAAGGGCGTATGTCTAACGAATGTATTTCATATTCGACAACAGAATGGTCTACTATAAAATCAGCAACCACTTGTCCTTTGATTGATTTAAGGGGCTGATAAGTCAAGTTGTACTCTAGCAAAGCCAAAGCCCATTTGCCAATTCGACTATGTAACATTGGTTGTGACAACATATGTTTAATAACATCAAAATGCGAATAAACATAAACATCTGCTGACTTTATATATTGCTTCAATTTTGTACAAGAGAAATATAAGAAAAGGCATAGTTTTTCTATTGGGCTATACCTTGTTTCAGCATCAATCAAAACCCTACTAAGGTAATATATGGGTCTTTCGACACCACTATCATCCTCTTGTGCTAACATGCTACCTATTGTGTTATCAGAAGCTGCTATATACAGTTTTAGCAATTTGTTTCTAATAACAGGCAGTAAAATTGGTGGATTGACTAAATAAGACTTGATTGCGTCGAAAGCATCTTGATGAACATGCTCCCACTTGAATGCATCTTCTTTCTTCAGTCTCAGCAATGGCGAAAAAGCTTGTGTTTTGCCACTTAGATTTGAGATAAATCTTCGGAGGAAATTGATCTTTCCCAGCAACGACTGAAGTTCTTTCTTGGTCGAAGGAGCCTTCGTTTCCATAATTGCTTTAGTCTTATTTTGGTTGATCTCAATGCCTTTCTTGTGCACTACAAAACCCAAGAATTCACCGCACGCATACGTAAAGCACATTTGGTTGGATTCATTTTCAATCCATATTTCCTCATTCGCTCAAACGAACGTCGAAGATGGTCTAAATGACCAATTTCTGAGGATGACTTAACCACCACATCATCTATGTATACTTGCATAAAGTCGTCAATAAAATCATGAAACATAGAATTCATTGCCCTCTGATAAGTAGCACCAGCATTCTTTAAACCAAAGGGCATGACTACCCATTCATAAACACCCAATGCCCCTGGACATCGAAAAGTCAAGCTTTCGACACGCCCTCTTCAAAGAATAAAAATTTGATTATACCCTCGAGTAGCCATCTAGCATACCGAGATAATCAAATCCTGCTGCTGAATCTATTAGCATTTCTTCTACAGGCATTGCGTATTCATCTTTAGGTGTTGCATTATTTAGATCCCTAAAGTCTACGCAAACTCTAAGTTTTCCGTTTTTTTTCATTACTGGGACAATATTAGCTAGCCAATCAACATACCTGGCAGTTCTGATGAATTTGCTTTTGAACAGCCTCTCTATTTCTTCTTTGATCTTAGCCAATATTGGAGGAGCAAATCTTCTTGGTGTTTGCTTTATCGGTTTCTTCCCCGTCGAATAGGTATTTGAAGTTCCACCACTTCGACTGCACTGCATTTTTCGTTGTACTCCCAAGCAAAGCAATCTTTGAACTCCCGCAGGTGAAACAACTTGGGTTTTGAAGGCAACATCAAGGTGTGCACTAATGTATGTTGGCCTTTTGATTAGGCCATCTCCCAAATCCACTTCTTCATCGGATCTTGAGCTTGCATGCGCTTTGTCGAATCTTTAGGGTCTTTTTCAAAACCTAATGGTTCGTCATCATAAATGCAATCAAGCTTGTCATCTATGACTTCACCATTTTCTTCAGATGAAGTTATGGCTTCGATGCACCATTGTTTGTTGATTTAGGCTTCCAAAGCCATTTTTACTTTATTTTCGCCATGTAAGCCGTAATTTATCCTGAAGCATTGGGCAATCGACATCTAAAACCTTTTAAGAATCGTCCCATCCCGTTGGAGGTAACACACCCTCGTGATAGACATTTGCACCTTCTATTACCTCTCTTTCCCACACAAAACCATGTGTTGGGTATAGGCGAAACAGAGGACAAAGACATTATCTCAAGAGATATATGCTTGACTAGAAGATGAACATGGCGCAATATTCGCCATTTGTTTTTCAAATTTTCCTTGGTGACATTATTTACGCCAAGAAGGAAGTAGCTTTGTCCGCTTCAACATACTCCACAAGACCATCATCCTTCCACATCACTAGCTTCTGGTGTAGGCTTGAAGGGACAGCTCCTACTCCATGTATCCACTCTCTCCCAAGGAGCAGATTATAGCTTGCTTTTGAAGCGATGACAAAGAACATGGTAGTCCTTCTGACATTTCCTACCACCACTTCCACTTCGACGGCCCCCAAAGACCGGCCAGATTTACCCTCATAATTAGTCAACACAATATTATGGGGCCTAAGGTCTGTATCATACATCCCTATTGTCTTCAGCATTGCTTGAGGCATCAAATTAACAGCAGCACCTCCATCGACCATTATTTTATTGACACCCACACCATTAACTTTGGCTTGGACGTGCAAAGGCTTCAGATGGTGTTGCATGCCTTCGTCTGGCCTTTCGAAAGTGGCCATCTGCTCTTCGACGCAGCCGTTGTTCATCACGTAATAGCACACTGGCTTGTGATTAGCCATATCTCCAATGAAGTCTTCTTCGACATCGTTTGGTACTGTAATGGCGTCATACTCACTAGGCAGAATGGACACCACGTTGCAGATGACGTCGAAACTGGCTTCAGAGTCTTCAAAATCTGAAGTAACACCCTTTTGCACATGGAGTAGGAGCTGTCCCTTCAAGCCTACACCAGAAGCTAGTGATGTGGAAGGATGATGGTCTTGTGGAGTATGTTGAAGCAGACCAAAGCTACTTCCTTGCTGACGTAAATAATGTCACCAAGGAAAATTTCGAAAAACAAATGGCGAATATTGCGCCATGTTCATCTTCTAGTCAAGCATATATCTCTTCGTATAATGTGTCGTCCTCTCTGTTTCGCCATACCCAACACATGGTTTTGTGTGGGAAAGAGAGGTAATAGAAGGTGCAAATGTCTATCCCGAGGGTGTGTTACCTCCACAGATGGGACACCGATTCTTAAAAGGTTTTAGATGTCGCGCCAATGCTTGATAGAATTACGCTTACATGGCCGAAAATAAAGTAAAAATGGCTTTGAAGCCTAAATCAACAAACAATGGCTGTCGGAGCCATAACTTCATCTGAAGAAAATGGTGAAGTCATAGATGACAAGCTTGATTGCATTTATGATGACGAACCATTAGGTTTTGAAAAAGACCCTAAAGATTCGACAAAGTGCATGCAAGCTCAAGATCCAGTAGAAGAAGTGGATTTGGGAGATGGCCTAATCAAAAGGCCAACATACATTAGTGCACACCTTGATGCTGCCTTCAAAACCCAAGTTGTTTCACTTCGCAGAGTTCAAAGATTGCTTTGCTTGGGAGTACAACGAAATGCCCGGTCCGAGTCGAGAAGTTGGTGGAACTTCAAATACCTATTCGACTGTGTGGAAGAAACCAAAGAAAGCAAACACCAAGAAGATTTGCTCCTCCAATATTGGCTAAGATCAAAGAAGAAATAGAGAGGTCGCTCAAAAGCAAATTCATCGAACCGCTGTGTATGTTGATTGGCTAGCTAATATTGTCCCAAAGAATGAAAAAAACTAAAACTTAGAGTTTATGTGAGACTTTAGGGATCTAAATAATGCAACACCTAAAGATGAATACGCAATGCCCGTAGCGTAAATGCTAATAGATTCAAGCAGCAGGATTTGATTATCTCAAGATGCTAGATGGCTACTCAGTATAATCAAATTTTTATCATTGAAGAGGACGTGTCGAAAACAGCTTTTCGATGTCCAGGCATCGGGTGTTTATGAATGGGTAGTCATGCCCTTTGGTTTAAAGAATGCTGGTGCTACTTATCAGAGGGCAATGAATTCTATGTTTCATGATTTTATTGACGACTTTATGCAAGTATACATAGATGATGTGGTGGTTAAGTCATCCTCGTAAATTGGTCATTTAGACTATCTTCGACGCTCGCTTGAACGAATGAGGAAATATGGATTGAAAATGAATCCAACCAAATGTGCTTTCGTGTAATGCGCAGTGAATTCTTGGGTTTTGTAGTGCACAAGAAAGGCATTGAGATCAACCAAAATAAGACTAAAGCAATTATGGAAACGAAGGCTCCTTCGACTAAGAAAGAACTTCACGTTGGCTGGAAAGATCAATTTCCTCCAAGATTTATCTCAAATCTAAGTGGCAAAACACAAGCTTTTTCGCCATTGCTGAGACTGAAGAAAGAAGATGCATTCAAGTGGGAGCATGTTCATCAAGATGCTTTCGACGCAATCAAGTCTTATTTAGTCAATCCACCAATTTTATCATCATTATTAGAAACAAATTGCTAAAATCAGATATAGCAAATTTCCGATAACACAATAGGTAGCATGTTAGCACAAGAGGATGATAGTGGTGTCGAAAGACCCATATATTACCTTAGTAGGGTTTTGATTGATGTCAAACAAGGTATAGCCCAATAGAAAACTATGCCTTTGCTTATATTTCTCTTGTACAAAATTGAAGCAATATATAAAGTCAGCAGATGTTTATGTTTATTCGCATTTTGATGTTATTAAACATATGTTGTCACAACCAGTGTTACATAGTCGAATTGGCAAATGGGCTTTGGCTTTGCTAGAGTACAACTTGACTTATCAGCCCCTTAAATCAATCAAAGGACAAGTGGTTGCTGATTTTATAGTAGACCATTCTCATTGTCGAATATGAAATACATTCGCTAGACATACGCCTCTTGAAATTATACTTTGATGGCTCAAGCCATAAAATGGGGTAGGTATTGGAATCTTGATTATCTCTCCGCAGAGAACATTCCAACGAAGTATAAATTTAAAATTCGAGACTCTTGCTCCAATAATGAAGTCGAGTATGAGGCTCTAATAGTAGGCCTTAAAATTTTACTCGAACCAAAGGCAAGCCATGTCGAGGTAAAAGGTGATTCTCAACTAGTTGTCAAACAATTGACAAAAGAATACAAATGCATCAATGAACACCTTATTAAATATTTCGTCATTGCCAACACTTTGCTAAAAAGGTTTACATTCGTACACTTAGAACATCTACCACGAATTGAAAATCACGTGGCAAATGAGTCGGCACAAATTGCCTCAGCTACAAAGTGTCAAAGCAAAGCCTAGAAGAGTTAATTGAGATAAAAGATAAACTAATCTCGTAAGACTCTCTTTATAATACTACTCCTTCGACGCTATTGTCAACACCAAAAATTGGGGGCAATAAATGCAAATGAAATACGCCAATTAAAAACGCCACATTTTTGACGATATTGACTTAGCGTAAATTTTTGCTATTGACAATATGGTCGATGATGATTGGCGCAAACCCATTGTAGAGTATTTGCAAAATCCTACAGAAACACTAATAAAAAAGTGAAGTACAGAGCTCTAAGCTACGTGTTAGTCTGAAATGAGTTGTTCAAACAAACTCCCAAGGAGTACTCGTTAAAATGCCTTAGTGAAAACGAGGCATACTTAGCTGCTTTCGACACGCATGGTGGAGCATGCGCTCACATCAAGTAGGCCATAAAATGAAATGGTTGTTATTTCGACAAGGAATGTATCGCCAACCATTTTAAAAGATTGCATAGAATTTGCTAAGGTCGCTAAGAATGCCAAAACATGCCGAATCCAAAGATGTACCGCAAATGAATTGCATTCTATAGTGAAACCTTGGCCATTTAGAGGTTGGGCTCTAGATGTAATTGGAGAAATAAAACCAACGCCGCCGAAAGGCCACAGTACATCTTGGTAGGAATTGATTACTTTACTAAGTGGGTAGAGGCAATACCTTTAGCCAACGTTGATCAAGAAGCGCTGATAAGGTTTATTCAAAACCATATCATTTACAAATATGGAAGAAACCATTACTACGCACTGGTGCATCGCTTTTTACCGGCCGAAAAATGGTAGATTTTGTCACTGAAATTGGTTTCAAGTTGTTGACTTCGACACCATACTATGCGCAAGCCAACGGCCAAGTAGAGGTCGCAAATAAAATCATCATTAACTTGATCAAAAGCACGCTGGACGAAGCCTAAAAGTTGGCACGCTTCTCTTGACCAAGTGTTATGGGCTTGTCGAACTTCGCATAAAGAGTCTATAAACACTACCCCTTACAGTTGACATTTGGACATGATGCGTGTTACCTGTTGAAATTTGTTTACAATCAACAAGGATTCAAACAATGCGAAATTCCCTTTGATCATTATTGGGATATGATGATTGATGAATTAGTTGATTTAGACGAAGAAAGGTCATTAGCTTTAGAGATGCTTATTCGACAGAAGAGAGAGTAGCTAAAGCTTACAACAAAAAGGTTAAGTTAAAAACCTTTGAGGAAGGAGAGTTAGTGTGGAAAGTCCTATTACCTATGGATAAAAAGATAGAGTTTTAGGCAAATGGTCACTGTGGTGGGAAGGCCCATTTCGCGGTTGCAATGCTTTTCAATGGCGCTATGAAGTTGAAGAGCTAGGTGACGAAAATAGAATCTTTAGAATAAATGGCAAGTATTTAAAGCAATACAGCCAACATTGACCGAAATAAAAATTGAACAAGCATAAACAAAACGAGAATCGCTCATAAGTGGTAATGTATAATGAAATGTCAAAATTACATAGCCATTTCAAAGGTTCTAAACTATTACAAGACCTTAGAAGTTCGACAAAGTCGACTTATGCCTTCCGCACGTCAAGCGCCAAAGAGATAGAAGTTTCAAGAAGGTGCAAATTTTGGTCAAGTTCAAAGAAGATTGGCTTGATGTCGATCGCCTTTCTCCGTATGTTCTATGGCCGCTATTGCTTTCGTTGTTTTGATTGACGGCTTAGCGCCTTCATTCTTTCGACAACCAAGCCCTTCTCGATACTTGGCGCTTGACAACTTAGTTTGGAGTGCTTTGATCTCTTCACAATCAATACGCTGAATCTCTCGCATCCCATTCAAAGAATTGCTTGTTCATCATTGGTCGCTTGGGCTTCGAGAGCTTCTATGTCATCTTGATCACCTTTGAGGAGGCAAGCGCCGCTTTCACAGAGTTGATTTTCTTTAGCCTTTGCTTGAGAACATTCGACCGTTGTTTGATCAAGAGGAGAGTTGTTCAAGAGTGGACCAACTCCATGAAAAAGGTGAGAAGGTCTTGGGAGGATCCAACTTAGTGATTCTATGAATGAGGATTTCACCTCAAGGTACACAGATGGATCACCTCAATATTCGCCACCAAATCCCCTTCTAAAACCCGCGCCTTCACCGCGAAGTAGGCTTTCGATTGTGTCCTCGATTAATGGAACTAAGAGAGTTGTTCAAGAGCTGCAAATCAAGCGACTCGACGAGCTTTTAAGACTCAAAGATGATTTTCAAAGTCGCCAACGGATTCTGCCTTTCTTCAAATTTCACCAACTCGTGATAGCTAATAGCGCTGTTGACGACTCTTTTGGCGTATGCCTTGATTTGCGCACTCTCCATTCCGGGCTCCTCTTGTTCTTGATTAACCATATTCTCTCATAGAATTTCAACAGAGGTAGCCACCACTTCTTGCATTTCGGCCGGGGATGCTGGTTCTCGAACTTGAACATTTTCTTCGACAATGTTCCTCTCGTTCCGTGACATCGCGATCCGAGCAAGTTCTTTGAAAATAGGGATCCTGTGGTCAGCAAGTGCTTGAAAAACTTCTTCAAAGAGCTTACACCTTGAGGCGACGGCGGAAAAGGAAGTATTGAGCCGACAACTCCCGCCAAAGAACCTCACCAAAGATTCTGGCAAAGGGATTGTCGACAAGTAACCCACCTACCGCTTACAAAGTGAGTGATACTATTTAAGTTAGAACTGAAAGGTGAAGATCAAAGAGGTACGAAATGACGCCGAAAGGAAAGTTACCTCATGTACCTTAAGCCTCTTGATTGGAGGAGAAGAAGGTGATTCGTAAGGCTCTGATGGTGATGCCTCGAGCTGCCTTTTGAGATTCAGGTAAGGCCCTTTTCTTCGACCTCTGAGTGAGAGGAATGTTGTCATCACTTTTAGTGTCCTGCAAAAGAAATCAAGTTATGGTACAGGTGATGCCACGAGAAAGTGAATAATAAAATCGAAGAGAAATTTCGACGTGTAATAAGGTAGGTACAAGACTTAAATCGAGGGAATAACCATTTTCTTTTTGGCTTTGGGCTTTTTGAAGAGGTTTAGCCATTGGTCATTGTTGCTCGAAGAAATTTCCGACATGAATAAAAGCCACAGTAAACAGAAAACTTAAGACAAGTGGAAAGTGCCGTACCTTTTTTGGGGTGTTGTCTGGAATGGGATTTGCTGCCACTTTCTTCGTGACTTGGGGAGAAGGTTTTGATGTGGTAGCTTTGCTTACCTTGACCTTCAACTTGGTTGCATGTTTTTCTAAAAATGTCGAGAACATTGGTAAGCAAATGGAAATGAAGCCAAGTTATAAATGGTTAAGACCTAGAAAGCTTTGAGTGTCGGTGTTGTTTACCAGTTGTTGTTCAAGGGGAAAGTCGCTACCAATTTCTTCACAATGTTGTCAAGAAAAGTATCAATGGCTTCCCCAAAGAAGCGTTGGTGTAATAACCGGGTCCACCATTCATGAAATTTCTCAAGACATGAAAACCTTGGATTGAATTTGAGAGGTTCAAAGTTCAAGGCTTTGTAATGAAATCTCTTGAAGGCTTGTTTATAAGCCACCTCTGATTCTGGACTTATAAACTCTCGCCTGTGAAAGCACACCGTGCAGGCGACTTTGACAAAGGCCAAATCGCTTAGCAAAATAACTTGGGAAATATCTAGTAATTCCCAAACTATTTTTTGTTTTGCCAAAGGGTGAGCCTAGTGGAGAGGATGTAAGGAGAGAGGTAAGCTTGCCACCTCCTGCTAACTTCCTCAAGCCTCCTCGACAGAGGAAGAAGGAAATGGTTGCTTAAACCATGCCGACCACAAGACCTCCGACAAAGGGAGCCATAGAATCAGAAAAGTGGCACATTTCAAGAAGATTTCAAATAGGCGAGAAAGGATTCTTCTACAGTAAAGGGTTGCTTGCTTAGGCCTAAATCGCGCTAATCGAATCCATTCTGCATCGCTTAGTCTCCACTGTTAGTCGAGCGGCACTTAGGGATATACAAGTTTAGTCGAGACTCAAAAGTGGCCAACAGCCACAATTGCAACATCCATAGTGGGCCAGAGGCCAAAAATTTGGTGGCCGGTTCATTCTCTTTCAACTCTATAACAAAGATTATCAAGTCAGCTGCAGAGAGAGCCTAAAATCAACTTGGCAAGGTTGATGTCTTCTCGCTCTCGGAGTTGACATGCCAGTGGGGATGTAAGTTTTGGAAACTTGGAGGAGCGTGTGCGTAAAACGAAAATAGATAACCATAGAGTTAGAAAGGCTACATGTTCCATAGCGCACACTTCTCGCGTCGCTTCCATGGTGCTCAAAGAATGTGCGGGCAAAGGTGGCATTGTTGAATTTGAAACCGTATGTATAGTCAGGACATGTGGGATCAAAGGTCTCTCCTAAGGGTTTCAGACCTGTAATGGCAGCCACATCTAGCAGAGTGGGGGATAACATACCACATTTCAGGTGGAGGCTATGGGTGGTACAGTCCCAGAACTGCATAGCAGCCAAAAGTAGGGTGCTATCATATTTGGGCCCATACCTAGACAAAGCTGGATAAGGTCGAAGATGCCCTGTTTTTTCCAGACTTTGGCTTTTTTAGCTTCTACTTTGTCAAGCCAGTTTATGTAGTTTTGTTGGTCGAGCCTAGAGCAGACCTAAAACCCTAGAAGGGTTAGTCAGAAACTCTAAGTGAAAAGGGGTTTCAGCAAAGATTCTAGGTTGAAGGCGAACATGGCTAGGGAAAATCTCAGAAACTTCAGTAGTTTCCAACAAGATGTCGGGCAGAGGACCCAAGTAAGCATGGGTATAAACCTCGCAGAGGGATTAGTACCGAGTCCGCCAAAGGGGTAGATCGCTCGTTGTTGATGTCGTTCATCAACAAAGCCATCTAGGGTTTGAACGCTTCGATTCGCTGCTCCTCCTCTTTGAACTCTCGTGTCGCTGCATTACTACAAAGCAGATGATGAAGCCATAAGTAAGAGAAAGTGAGTGCGAGTTGAAATCTGGGGGTAGAGTAAAGGAAAAGTACGAAAGTTTGAAACTTTGGTGAAATTTGAGGTTTTTGCAAAACACAGGGATGAAGAACGCAGAAAGACTTCACAAGGTTTCAAACTGAGTAAAGAGGAATTTGAAGGGTTGTAGCCGCTTATATATGTTTGAAGTGAACAGCTATTGGCATCGCTCGCCATAACTCGCACGCTTATGACGCTTGGAAGACGTGATGGCCCACCAACTATGCGACGGTGCCAATAAAACGGTTCGCTTTACTCGCGCAAGTAATGATGATCGCCTTTTCGACCATCGCTGAAGTGCAAAAGGCGTAAAAGTGACCATTGCACAAGATTCAAAAATGCCTTTTCTTAACTCCTTTCCTTATTCCGCCGAAAACATTTTTCGGGGGCAATCTGTTACCTCAAAATTTCGACAAGACATTAAATGAAGCTTTAAATGGGGTTGACTTTACATTTAATATTGTTCTCAGGCCATAGGTCAATATTCAAGCCGCACACCATGATTTCGACAGGAAAGGCAGACAAGGGCAAGGAGTGCAAGTGAGCTTCGACAAGCTTAGCTCTCAAAGCTATGAAGCAAGTAATGCAAGGAATCTTCGACAAGAGAGGACACAACACTTCGACAGAGTTGGGCTCAACACTTCGCTGCTGCTGACAACGGTTAGTCGAAAGTGCAGAGCAAAGAAGTAGTGGGCTACACTCTCCCGTAGTTTTAGGAGGCAGCACTCTTTCCCCACGATTGTTCCTAGGAGTATAAATACCCCGTTGTAATAGGAAATCAGGGTCACCACATTTTACAAAAAACTCTGAGAAACTCAACTTCCAAGTCAAAGCGAAACACGAGTGAAACAGATCCTTTGTACGTGTTGGTGAACCACTTTTCTTTCTCTCATCTTAATGCAATTTTTACTTTCTTTTACGCTTGTTGCATTTATTGCTTTTACTTCGCTTTCAAGTTATCTCTTTCTACCATTCTCTGCTCTTACGCATATCAAAAACACAAACTCAATGGCAATTGTCAAAGAGATTTTCTAGTTTGATCTCACAAATTTCGATATTGAAAACTAGTGATTGTTTGCTAAAAACACCAAAGAAACAGAGGCCAATGATACCTTTGATGCAAATCTCTTGAAGAAATTAGCATCCGCTTCCCCTCAGAAACACAGTACATGCCTTTTCGACACTTAAAGCTTTCTAAGATTGAGACATTTGTAGTTAAATTTTATTGTCGCTTGTTTATCCATATTTTCGACATTAGACAAACCTGTGGCAAAGCCAAAGGGAAGAGTAACCAAGGCAACAACAACAACGAAACCTTCCCCTCAAGCCAAGAAGAGGAAAGTGGAAGCAAGTCCTACTCCAAATCTCACCCCAAAGAAGGTACGTTGTTATCCACTTTCTTTAAATTTGGTGGATATGACCTTTCACTCACGTCGAAAAATTTCTTCTTCCAGAAAATAGCAAAGGCAGAAAAATCATCCTCGGAAGACCAAAGCCAAAGAGAAAGTAATCATCTATTCCAGTCCGAGGTACTATATACATACCACGCTAATCTGTCGAAACCTTTTTCAATTTTATCACTAATTCTCTGCCCCCATTGCCTAATGAACTAAATTCTTTTTTAGGATAATCGAAAGTGATGAGGATAACGCTCTCTTACTCAAAGATCAAGAAAAAGAAATCTACTTGATCCTCAAAGGACAACTAAAGGCATTGTTATTCAAGAGCCTTCTGAATCTCAGCTCCCTCCTCCAGCCAAAAAGCTCAAGGTGCACATTCTTTCGAACTTATTTTGAACTTCTTTTATTTTACAACTTTCCAATTTCGACATTACTAACATGACTTAATGTAAGCAGGTAGATAACCAACCTATCATTACCCCTGTTGTCGAATCATCGATCAAGTTGCAAAGACGAGAGTCGCTCTCTCGCAAGACCTTCCTTGCCTTCGCCACCACTTGGTGTAGCCGACGAGGAAATCTTCCAAGAAGTTGTCGAACTCGGGCTTCCCATTTTTGATGCAATTATCACAAATGCCGATGGCGCTGAGCAAGAGGCCATTGTTGAAGAGACCACTCAAGTTTTGGGAACCAAAGACCCGTAAAATGAAGGACAAGAAGTAATAGCTATTCCCGATGAGACTCTTGGCGAAAACATGGCCGATCAACGAGAGAAGAACTTGGAAGGAATGAAAACGAAGACCAAGATAATTCGCTAAGGAATCGACTAACAAGCAGCCTGCTGATGACAAGGACTTGTCCGAATCAAGAAGAAAGATCCTTTAGCAGCCTTTGAAGGTTATGCCGAGTCTTCAAAGTTCGTCAACGCACTTGGTTTGCAGCTCTTCCAACACCTCCCTTAGCTCTATCAATCAAGAGTCAATAGAAAGCTTGCTTCGCCAATTGAAGACTAAAATCTTGGAGGGAAATCTCGTGGCGAAAATTGAGCAAGACCCTTCTGAATACTTGGAGATTAAATCGCTCATTCACAAGATAATCAAGTTTGACCCCCCTCGAGATCTTCTCACTTTCTTCATAGAATTTGGTCCTATCTTCGAACAGCTCTCCCTTCTGATCACACAGCGGTCTAATATTCTCAAGCACCTAGCTCAAGAGAACCAACTTCGTGAAACAAAACTTGCTTCTCTTAAAACTGCTCAAACTGATATTGAAGCTCTTGAAGCACAAGCAGCAGAAAATGAGAAAGCAATTGCTGAGTGGGACGCGAGAATCACACGCTACACTGAAGAGATAAAGATACTTCAAGCTAAGTTGGCGAACGCTGAGTATCAGAAAGGCTTAGTCGTCGAAAAGATGGGAAGCTCTTCTTCGTCGAACACAGCAACCAAAGCGTTGACGGCCATCGAACATTTGGAGAAAGCTAACCAACATCAAGCCACTCTTGCTGAACTCGACAGAGATTTGAGCCTTCTTGAGACTTCCATTTCTTTGAGTGCAAATATTATTGAGAGGCTCAAGACATCTTTGGCGAATTTCTGAGATTTTGTAATAGTTTAGGATTTTTTTAAAAATGGCTATGTAATTTGAATGTTGCATTATACATTGTCATTTGTGAACAATTCTCGTTTATTTACGTTTGTTCAATTTTTATCTCAGTTAATGTTGGCTTGTATTGTTTTAAGTACTTGCCATTTATTCTAAAGATTCTATTTTCGTCACCTAACTCTTCGATTTCATAAGCACCATTCGGTGTTATTGCAAGACGCGAAATGGGCCTTCCCATCCCGGTGACCATTTGCCTAAAATTCATTTTTTTATCCATAGCAACAAGACTTTCCACACTAATTCTCCTTCTTCAAAGGTTTTTAACTTAACCTTTTATTATAAGCTTTAGCTACTCTCTTTCTCGTCGAATGAGCATTTCTAAAGCCAACAACCTTTCTTCGCCTAAATCAACTAATTCATCAATCATCATACTCCAAAGAATGATCGACGGTATTTCCCAATCGCCTTTGAATCCTTGTTGATTGTAAACAAATTTCGACAGGTAACACTACATCATGCCCAAATGTTAGTCTGTAAGGAGTAGTGTTGATAGATTCTTTAGGCGAAGTTCGACAAGCCCACAACACTTGGTCAAGGCTACTATGCCAATTCTTGGGTTTACGTCCAACATGTTTTTTAATCAAATTAATAATGATTTTATTGGCAGCTTCTACCTGACCATTGGCTTGTGCGTAATATGGTGTCGGTTAATAACTTAAAACCAATTTCGTATAAATTCTACCATTTTTCGACTGCAGAAAGACAAGACTTTGTCCGTAGTAATGGTTTCTGAAATTCCATATCTATAAATGATATGATTTTGAATAAATTTTATCATCGCTTCGATCCACATTGGCTAAAGGTATTGCTTCTACCCATTTAGTAAAGTAGTCAATTCCTACAAGGATGTATCTATGGCCTTTTGATGAAGTTGGTTTTATTTCTCCAATCACATCTAAAGCCCACCCTCTAAATGGCCAGGGTTTCACTATAGAATGTAACTCATTTGCAGGCACATGTTGTATCCCAGCATGCTTTTGGCATTCTTGGCAACCTTTAGCAAACTTGATGTGCACTGTGTATCAGAAACTGCTAAATATGCCTCATTCTCACTAAGACATTTTAATAGCACTCCTTCAGGAGTTTCTTGAACAATTCATTTCCAATTATCACATAGCTCAAAGCTCTATACTTCACTTTTCTATCAGTGCTTCCTGTAGGATTTTGCAAATACTCTACAATAGGTTTTCGCCAATCATTATCAATCATATTGTCAAGAGCAAAAATTTCTGCTAAGTCAATATTATCAAAAATGTGACGTTTTTCGACAAATACTTCATTTGTGTTTATTGCCCCCCCAATTTTTGGTGTTGACAATAATGTCGAAGAAGTGTCATTATAGAGAGAGTCATTTGAAATAAGTTTATCTTTTATCTCAATTAACTCTTCTAGGCTTTGTTTTGAAACTTTGTAGCCTGAAGCAATTTGTGTCAAATGTTCTAGGTGTACAAATGTAAACCTTTTTAACAAAGTATTGGCAACAATAAAATATTTAATAAGGTGTTCACTGATGCATTTATATTCTTTTGTCAATTGTTTGACAACTAATTGAGAATCACCCTTTATTTCGACATGACTTGCCCCCAACTCGAGTAAAATTTTAAGGCCTACTATCAAAGCCTCATACTCAGCTTCATTATTGGAGCAGAAGTTTCGAATTTTGAATCTATACTTCGTTGGAATGTTTTCTAGCGAAATAATTAAAATTCCAATACTAACTCCATTTTTGTGGCTTCGAGCCATCAAGCACAAATTCCAAGGACGATGTCTAACTAATCAACTTCATGTTCGATAACCGAATGGTCTACTATAAAGTCAAGACCACTTGTCCTTTGATTGATTTAAGAGGCTGATAAGTTAAGTTATATTCTAACAAAGCTAAAGCCCATTTACCAATTCTACTATGCAACATTGGTTTTGATAACATATGTTTAATAACATCAAAATGTGAATAAACATAAACGTCACGATTTTATATATTGCTTTAATTTCGTATATGAGAAATACAAGCAAAGGCATAACTTTTCTATTGACTATACCTCGCCTCAAAGATCAATTAAAACTCTACTAAGGTAATAGATGGCTCTTTCGACACCATTATCATCCTCTTGTGCTAACATACTACCTATTGTGTTATCGTAAGTCGCTATATACAATTTTAGCATTTTGTTTCTAATAACAGCAATAAAATTGGTGGTTTCATTAAATAAGACTTAATGGCATCAAAAGCTTCTTGATGGACTTGTTCCCAATTGAACTCGCTTTCTTTCTACAAATTTCAACAATGGCGAAAAATGCTTGTGTTTTGCCACTTAGATTTGATATAAATCTTCAAGGAAATTGATTTTTCCCAAAGAATGATCAAGTTCTTTCTTGGTCGATTTAAGGAGCTTTTGTTTCCATAATTGCTTTAGTCTTATTTTGATTGATTTCTATGCCTTTCTTGTGTACTACAAAACCCAAGAATTTTCACCGCACGCATACACATAAAGCACATTTGGTTGATTCATTTTTAATCCATATTTCCTCATTCGCTCAAAAGAACGTCAAGATGGTCTAAATGACCAGCTTTTTGAGGATGACTTAACCACCACGCCATCTATGTATACTTGCATAAAATCATCAATAAAATCATGAAACATAGAATTCATTACTCTTTGGTAAGTGGCACCAAAGATTTTTAAACCGGCGGGCATTACTACCCATTCATAAACACCTAATGCCCCCGACATCGAAAAGTCGCTGACACGCCCTCTTCAAAGAAGAAAGATTTGATTAAACCCCAATAACCATCCAACATACCGAGATAATCAAATCCTCGTCACAATCTATTAGCATTTCTCGCTACGGCATAGCGTATTCATCTTTAGGTGTTGCGTTATTTAAATCTCTAAAATCTACGCAAACTCTAAGTTTTCCATTTTTCTTCATTATCGAACAATATTAGCTAACCAATCGACATACTTGGCGCTTCGATGAATTTGCTCTTGAACAAATTTTTTTCGATCTCTTCTTTGATCTTAGCCAATATTTGAGGAGCAAATCTTATTGGTGTCTCATGCATCGTTTCTTTCCCGGTCGAATAGGTATTTGCAATTCTACTACTTCGACTCAAACCAGCATTTCATTATACTCCCAAGCAAAACAATCTTTAAACTCCCGCAAAAGTGAAATAACTTGGTTTTGAAGGCAAAGATCAAGATGTGCGCTAATATACGTTGGCCTTTTAACCAAGCCATCTCCCAAATCCACTTCTTCCATCGGATCTTGAGCTTGCATACGCCTTGTCGAATCTCTAGGATCTTTTCGAATCCTAATGGCTCGCCATCATAAATGCAATCAAGTTTTTCATCTATGATTTCTCCATTTTCTTCAGATTTAATTTATGGCTTCGATGTACCATTGTTTGTTGAACTATTTCGCTTCCAAAGCCGCTTATTTTTTGTTTTCGCCATGTAGGCCGTAATTTATCCCAAGCATCGGGCACCGACATCTAAAACCTTTTTAGGATTCAAAGTCCCATCCTCGCTGGAGGTAGAACACCTTCGTGATAAACACTTGTATCTTCTATTAGCTCCTTTCCCAAACAAAACCATGGGTCAGGTAGAGGTGAATCGAGGAAAGCACATTATCGTAAGAGATATATGCTTGATTAGAAGATGTACATGGCGCAATATTCGCCATTTGTTTCTCAAAATTTTCTTTTGTGACATTATTCACATCAAGAAGAAAATAACTCGTCACTTCGACATACCCACTAGACCATCTTCGCTCCACATCACAAGTCTTTGAAGCAAGGTTGAAGGTACAAAGACCTACTCCATGTATCCATTCCCTACCAAGGAGTAAATTGTAGCTTGCTTTAGAAGCTATGACAAAAACATGGTAGTTCTTTTTATAGTGCCTACCACTATCTCAACTTCTACTACCCCAAAGATCGGCCGATTTACCTTCATAATTAGTCAAAACAATATTATGAGGTTTGAGATCCGTGTCGAACATCCCTATTGTCTTCAAAGAACGCTTAAGGCATCAAGTTTATCGCAAAGACTCTCCATCTACCAAGATTTTATTAATGCCCACACCATTGACTTTGGCTTGAACATATAGTGGCTTCAAGTGGTGTTGCATGCCTTCATCCGCTTTCTCGAAGCACCCATTCGGTCTTCGACACAACCATTGTTCATAACGTAATAACAAACCGCTTATGGTTAGCCATATCTTCGTGAAATTTTCTTCAACATCATTAGGAACCGTGATGACATCATACTCATCGGGTAGATAGACACCACATTACATATGACGCCAAAGCTAGCTTCGTAATCATCAAAATCTGAGTCCACATCTTCGCCCATGTCGAAACCAAAGATCCTTTATTTTCAACGACGATATAGTGGGGAAAAATTTTCTCGCAGCAGCCTCCCTTGGCTTTTCTATCACAATAGCCTTACCTTTGGCCTTATTTCCAAAGATTTATTTGAGTTGCAAAGATGTATACTCACCTTTGTAGCTCCAATACCTTCTGCGCTTTCACTCTTTGCCGCCTTCAAATTTCTTGGCGTTTTCTCATTAGTAGCAAGTGTTGCTTTCTTCTTCGAGCGCTGAAATCGACGCCATCGAGTCTTTGTCATAGGATTCTTACCCTCAGAGTTGTTTCTATAATTGTATTTTGCAAATTTTCACCCACACTTGGCTTAACAACTTCCACCGTGGAGGAGTATCCTTGTAGTGTTTACAACCAAAGATGAATCCATTTCTCATTTGGCGATTTTCCTTGAACAAATGATTTGGCGATGCCGACAACACTGACTCTTCTTCGTTGCATTTTTGTTATCGAATCGCCGCCATAGTCGGGCTTAGTCGAACCCTTAGCCTTGTAAGGAAGATCCTCTTTTGAAACCAAGTTTGGCCTTTTATCTAGCCATTCCTTTTCAATGGTTTTCAAACCTTATAACCTTCGACACTCTTGGTCGCCTCTTTGTCGAAGACAACACGCATCTAGGCACAACATCACTGTAATTTTTTTAACTTACACCGCTGAGGAAATCTATCAATTCCTCTTCACCCTTAGGGTATACAAACCGCACCTTTTCATCATATTCTTCTTGAGTTATCTTCTCAGGCAACATGATCTCGCACGCATAACACTCTTGAGCTTTTCGTAAGTAGACTTAACATTTTGGGAGAACCCACCATCTTAACGCCGACCATGCTTATATTTTCGATCGGTTCTCGCAAACATGGCTTCAAATTGATGGAGTGGATCACAATTTGCATTGGGGCTTTGTTCTTTTGTCACCAAATTTAAGTCCTCCTTCCTCAATTGCCTTTGTACTATGTCCCCGAAAAGTACACAACTGGCCAAGAGTATGTCCCAAGAAATTTTGAAACTTACAATAACCCTTTTTCTTCCTCTCGCCGAGAGAGGTACTTTCAAAGCCATTAGGCACTACTATTTGGCCATCACTACTAAAAGATCAAAAATTTCATCACATTTAGTAACATCAAAAGTATAAGTTTTAGGCACAAATCATTATTCTTAGGCTCTACAGGTTATTCCCATTTGCAGTGCCTTAATAATTTACAAGAATAAGGAGGACTGTGCTTGAGTTCACCACGCCTATCTCTTCTCGCCGACATCACTAAATGCAAAGTCGAACTCCTCATCCACATAGGCTATTTTCTCCTTTTTATGAAACCCAACCGAGTTTTCTTTTTGGAATTTGTTCACCCTAGCCTTTTCCTCTTTAAGTCTTTTCGACTTGTCGAACTCTATCTCGCTAATCAGGGCCATGTCTCTCAAATGAGAGGTATCCAATTTCTTTCTAATTGAATAATCTAGGCCACCAAAGCTCATTTCCATTTCGACGAGTTCATGTTCGTGCACTTGTGGTGAAACATCTAGCTTTCAATAGCCTAAATCTATTTAAATAATCATCAATAGCCTCGTGCACTTTACGCGAACACCGCCAATTCTTTTCGAGGCTAATTTTCGATCGCCCATGTAAAATCGCTCATGAAACGCTTTCCAACCGCCTCATGTGAACATAGAACTGTGGGGTAAGGTGGTAAACCAAGTGAAAGCATTTCTTAGTTAGAGAATTTGGAAAATATTTCATTTTCAAACTCTCATTTTGGGCTATATCTCCCCGCCTCGCCATGTAACGAGCAATATGTTCGACAAGAGACTCATTTGTGGTCACCCCCAAATTTAGTAAACTTGGGAATTTTCCAACCTTCTTGGCAACTCAGGTTTGCAACACATATTCACACAAAGGTGATATGAAATTATGCCTATGTAACCCTATGTTAAGGCCATTTTGTGCCATTATGGTTTCTACCAAAGTGGCTATATTATCTTGAGCGCAAAACATTATTTTGTTGTACTTGTTTAACAACTTCATCATTTTTGGTTTCGGGGCACTATAACTACTTCAGGACATGGTTTCCCATCCCTTGTTGTTCTCCTACAACCGCCTCGGGCTTCGATCAGAATCGATCTCTCTGTGGAGTGTTAGCGATTATTCCCACAATTGGGTACTTGCCTATTATTTCCCGTAGGAGCCCCAAAGAAATCATCAATTCTACCCATCCGATTTGCTAACATTTGATAAATTGTATTGGTATTTTGAATCAATGGGTTGAAAATAAGACCAATTTGTCAAGTTAGCATATTAACCATATCATGATTATTTTCATTCCACTTGTTGTCTTAACGCCAACAAAGACGCATTGTTAATGCAAGAGATTTTCGACCTTGCATGCTTTCGTAAGAAACATGCGGCGGAGAAGGTCGAAACATGTGGCATTCCAAAGAGGGCATGCCATACACACCAAAAGGGTATGGTGGTAGACTCATATTCGAAGCGTGTCTCTAAACTATTCCCCGCTGCCATATAAGGACTAGAAGGAAGCCCTACAAGAAGCATGTCTCTCGAGGACTCATATGTCGCTGCCACCATATGTTAGAAAGAAATTGAAGTATCTAAACTAGTCCCCTCGCTTGCGTGTCTCTAAACTAGTCCCTATTGCCATATAAGTTGAAGTATCTTTATCTCTTCAGCAGCGTGTGATTCTCGCGGCCCCACTCAAAGAATTGCTTTCTCATTTTCTCTCACTTGGCTTCAAGAGCTTCAATATCGGGCTTGAGCAGCTTTTAAGAGAAGCAAGTTTTGTTTCACGGTTGGTTCTCTCTGAGCTAGGTGCTTGAGAATATTGGACCGCTGTGTGATCGTAAGGGAGAGCTGTCAAGATAGGACCAAATTCTACGAAGAAAGTGAGAAGATCTCGAGGGGGTCAAACTTGGTTATCTTGTGAATGAGCGATTTAATCTCCAAGTATTCGTATGGTCTTTCTCAATTTTCACCACGAGATTTCCTCCAAGATTTTAGTCTTCAATCATGGCAAGCCTTCTATTGACTCTTGATTGATAGAGCTAAGGAGGTGTTGGAAGAGCAGCAAACCAAGTGCGCTGATTTAACTTTGAAGACTCAAAGATAACCTTCAAAGTCGCTAAAGGATCTTTCTTCTTCGCTCAGATAAGTCCTTGTCATCGATAAAGATCGTTGGTCGATTCCTTAGCGTATATCTTGGTCTTCGCTTTCATTCCTTCCAAGTTCTTCTTCTCGCTGATCACCCATGTTTTCGCCAAGAGTCTCATCAGAATAGCTATTACTTCTTGTCCTTCATTTTCTCGGGTCTTTGGTTCCCAAAACTTGAGTGGTCTCTTCAACAATGGCCTCTTGCTCGACGCCATCAAAGATTTGTGATAGTTGCATCAAAATGGGAAGCCCAGTTCGACAACTTCTTGAAGATTTCTCAAAGCCTACACCAAGTGGTGACGGCGGCAAGGAAGGTCTTGCGTAAGACACTTTCTCGTGGCGCAACTTCACTGCTGATTCGACAACAGGGGTAATGATAGGTTGGTTATCTACCGCTACATTAAGTCATGTTAGTAATGTCGAAATTGGAAAGTTGTAAAATAAAAGAAGTTCAAAATAAGTTCGAAAGAATGTGCACCTCGAGCTTTTTGGCCGAGGAGGAGCCGAGATTCGTAAGGCTCTTGAATAACAATGCCTTTAGTTGTCCTTTTTCGGATCAAGTAGATTTCTTTTCTTGATCTTTGAGTAAGAGGAACGTTATCCTCATCACTTTCAAAGATCCTAAAAAAGAATTTAGTTCATTAGCAAAGGGGGCACAGTAATTAGTGATAAAATTGAAAAAGGTTTCGGCTGCATTAGCGTGGTATGTATATAGTACCTCAGACTGAATAGATGATTACTTTCTTTGGCTTTGGTCTTCGAGGATGATTTTCGCTTTTGCTATTTTCTCTCGAAGAAGAAATTTTTCGACGTGAGTGAAAGGTCATATCCACCAAATTTAAAGAAAGTGGATAACAACGCACTTCTTCTTCGGGGGTGAGATTTGGAGTAGGACTTGCTTCCACTTTCCTCTTCTTGGCTTGAGGGGAAGGTTTCGTTGTTGTTGTTGCCTTGGTTACTCGCCATTTGGCTTTGCCACAGTTTGTCTAATGTCTAAAATATGGATAAGCAAACGACAATAAAATTTAACTACAAAGGTCTCAATCTTAGAAAGCTTTAAGTGTCGGGGTGGCATGTACCGTGTTTCGAGGGAAAAGCAGATGCTAATTTCTTCAAGAGATTTGCATCAAAGGTATCATTGGCCTCCCAAAGAGCAGCAGCAGATAATACCGGGACCACCATTCTTAGAATTTCGCAGCATATGAGAACCTCGGGTTGTAATTGATTGGTTCAAGTTCAGAGTCCCTGTGAGTGGAACTTCAAGGCTTCAGGCGTAAGCTTGTTCTCGATTCTCGTCCCATGAACTCGTCTGTGGAAATACACTAGGCAGTCGACCGACAGAGGCCAAATTGCCTTGCAAAGTAGCCCGAAATACCGTGATCCCAAGATTGTTTTTGTTCTCGCCAGGGTAAGCCTAGTGAGAGGAGTGTCAAGCGAAGATAGGCTCGCCAAATTTGGTTGATTTCTTCAAAGATATTCGATGTAAGAAGGGGAAATGGTCTTTTGAACCAAGTTGGCTCATAAGGTCTTTGTAAGAAAGGAGCCATGGAGTCTATAAACTGCACAAAGGCAAGTAGATAGAAAAAGACTCTTCTCGCAGTAAAGGTTTACCTGCTTGGGCTTCAATCAGGTATAGTCGAATCCCTTCTGCTCTCCTTGTTTCTAAAGAGGGTTGAATTGATTTGGGAATATATAGGCCAAGCCTAGACTCAAAAGTGGCCAAAAGCCACAATTGTAACAACCACAGAGGACCGTGGCCAAGAACTTAGTGGTGGGCTCATCTTCCCTCAACTCTATGACAAAGATTGTCAAGTTGTTGGTGAAGAGAACCTAAGATCAGCTTAGCAAGGTTGATGTTCTGTTTGGCATGAAGTTGGGTAGCTAGTGGAATGTAGGATTTGGAGACTTGAAGGGAACGTGTGCAAAAAACAAAAAGAGATAACCACAGTGGTTAGAAAAGCTATATGTTCTCGTGATCGTAAACTTCATCAAGATCAAGATTGTGGTGGTCACCAATGTAAGGGTGAAAGAAGCATTGGTGAAAGTGAAATCATAATCAAAAGAAGAAAGTTTAGGTTGAAAGTTTCGCTTAAAGGTTTCAAACCCGTGATGGCAAAGAACATCTAACAGAGTAGAGATAACATACCACACTTAAGGTGAAGACTATGTGTGGCACAAATCTGCACTGCATTGCCGCCAAGATTAGGGGTGCTATCATACTTAGGCCCATACCTAGACAACCGAATAAGGTCGAAGATTCCTTGTTGTTTCCAGATGGTGGCTTTCTTAGCCTCTATTTTGTTGAGCCACTCTATGTAAACTTGTTGATCAACCCTAGAGCACACTCCTAAAACCCTAGGAGGGTTGTTCAAGAATTCTAAGTGGAAAGGTGTCTTAGCAAAACCCTAGGTTGAAGACGAGAAGGACTGGGAAAATTTCTAAAACCTCGCTGCTTTCCAAAGAAAATGTTAGGCAAAGGACCTAAGTAGGCGTGGGTGTAAATTTCAGCTTGAAGGAATCAAGACTGAGTTTGCCAAAGGATGGTTCGCTCACAATGACGCCAAAGTTCATCCACGAAACTATCAATGAACCGGATTTTCTTAGAATCCTCTTTTTCCTTCGAGCTCTCGTGTCTTATCACAAAGAAGAGATGATGAAGCCATGGGGTGTGGAAAGGAAACCGCAGTTCGAGTCCGGGTTTGATTGAAGATAAGAGTGAAAGTTTGAAACTTTCGTGAGATTCCGGTTTTTATAAGGCGCGTAGATAGAGAATGCGAATAGAGTGTTCACAAAATTTCAAACGGAAAAAGGAAGATGAAAGGGTTCTAGCCGCTTATATATGTTCGAAGAAACAAAGAGTTAACACGCTCGCCATAACTCGCACGCTTGCGACCTTTCAGGACGTGATGGCCCACCAACTAAATGACGTGTGCCAATGAAATAGTTCATTTTATCTCGGTAAGTCATGATAACCAATTTCACTTCTTATCGCTGAAGTGCAAAAGGCGTAAAAGTAAGTGTGGCACAATATTCAAAAATGCCCTTTCTTCCTTCTTTCATTACTTCACCGAAAGAAACATTTTTCGGGGGCAACTGTTACCTCAAAATTTCGACAGACATTAAATGAAGCAATTAATTAAGTTTGATTCTTCATTAATGATATCTTGAAGTTACAATTCAACACCAAGTCAAGTCACCATCAATTCGACAGAAAAGGTCTACAAATGTTGGCAACGTGAGTAAACTTCGACAAGCTTGGTACTCAGAGCCGTGGAAACAAACAAAGCAAAGAACCTTCGACAAGAGAAAGTTCAACCTTTCGACAAAGCAAGGTTCGACACTTCGCCAAGCTGCTGGCAAATGGCAGCTTAGTCGGGTGCAAAGGAGTGAACAAAGCGTGGGCGCTATTTTTCCTCATTTCTAGGAATCGCTTATTTTTCCCACGCTTGTTTCCAAGAGTATAAATACTATTTTGTAATAGAAGCTCAAGGTCACAACATTGCACAAGAACTCAAAACTCAACTTCCGCATAAAAAGCTAAACACGAGTGAACAGATTCATTGTACGTGCTTAGTGAACCACTTTCCTTTCAATTAAATGCAATCTTTTACTTTTCTTTTTACATTTATTGCAAGCATTTCATTTGTTTTATTTTCAATTGTGTTCTTCGGATCAATTGTCGTTCTTAAAACCGCTAAAAACACAAAAATACAAAGGCAATTGTCCGTAGATTTCCTAGTTTGATCTCACAAACTCAACTTTCAAAACTAGTGATTGTTTGCTAAAAACACCAAAGAAACACCCTCTCTTAGTTCTCATTTAATGGAAGATTTTTGTGCCACAATAATATCATCTTGCCCGTGCCTTCTAGGAATAAAGGCACATTGAGCCTGACTCAACCAAATGATTGAGGGTATCTCTAATTATATAGGATATGATCTTTGTAATGGTTTTGTAGGACACATTCAAAGGCCAATGGGTCTAAAATGCTTCATGGAGGTCACCATATCAATCTTGGGGATAAGATTGATAAAGGTCTTGTTTATATCCGCCACCACCTCAGATTATCAAAAATCTTGTGATTTAAGCTACAAAAAGAGGTACATAGGAGCTTCCATTGACTCAAAGAAAATGGCTTGAAAACCATCAGACCAGAGCTTTAAAGGGGCCAAAGCTCTTGATGGTGTTATAGATCTCCTCATTTTTAATACCACTGGCCATAATTCAAGGTTGCCTCACCATTCCCGCTTGAAAAGAGATCTTAAAAATCGGCTTTCTGACAACATACTCGATCGTAATGAAACCACACCATTATATCCAAAAAAGTCAAGAATCAATGCTCCTGTAGAAGGGACTTCTTACAGACTACGGCCTCTAAAATCCCAAATTCCATCAAGCATTATTTTTTACGATTTTTTTAATTTTTCATAGTCTCCAAAAATCTAAAAAAATTTGTATAGCCTTATTTTGGTTTTGTTCGATTTTTAGTGGTGTTTTTATATTTTTTAGAGTAGTTTTGACTATTTTTAGTAGCCTTTTAGTAATAAAATTAAAACAAATCGTATATATGTCATTTTGGACATATATACGATGCCTACTAACCGTGAGCAGAAATGTCATGATACACCAGCCTCTCAGAGTGTCCGAGAAGGAGTATCACATCGCTGGCCTCCCAAAGATGTCGCCGTCTTGGCGGACTTCTCGCCACGCTTACACCGTCTCAAGGCGCTTACTCGCCATCGTTAAAAAAAAATAATGTAAATAAAAATATTAATAATTGAAAAAATTGTATTTTTTGACTTACTCGTAAATAGGTAATTCCGCTCACAATGTGAACCTAATTACCTCATTTCGAGGTAATTTCAATTTTTTTTGAATTACAGGGTAAATCCGAAATTCCTTTATTTTTTAAACCGGAATTACCTTTTTTAGAGGTAATTCCGAAATTTTAAATTTTTATTTTTTAACAAACCAGGGGTAAAAACAGGATTTATGGAATTATGGGGGTGAGATAGAGAAGGAGGGGGTGCGAAAAAAAAACCCTAATTATATAGGATATGATCCGTAATGGTTTTGTAGGATACATTACATAGGCCAATGGGTCTAAAATGTTTCATGGAGGTCACCATACCAATCTTGGGGATAAGAGTGATAAAGGTCTTGTTTATATCTGCCACCACCTCAGGATTATCGAAAATCTTGTGAATTAAGCTACAAAAAGAGGTACATAGGAGCTTCTGCTGACTCAAAGAAAATGGCCTAAAACCATCAGTAACCAGGAGCTTTAAAGGGGCCAAAGCTCTTGATGGTGTTATAGATCTCCTCATTTTTAATACCACTGGCCAGAAAATTCAAGGTTGCCTCATCAAGAGTAGGGAAGTAATCATGTAGAGGATCAGAAGCACCATTCCCCTGGGTTGAAAACAGATCTTAGAAGTATTTAGTTTCATTCTGCTCAAGCTCCCTAAATTCTTCAATCCAAACCCCCGCCTCATTTTGGAGAGAAGTAGCATGGTTTCTTCTTCTATGGATGATAGTAACTCCATGAATTTAACGAGTATTTCCATCAATGAATTCAAGCCATTTGGCTCTTGACTTTTGGTACCAAATGATCTCCTCATGGGCTAAGATTTCTTCATATTGTTGCCAACTTTTGTTTTGGCGTAGTAAGATGCCATGGTTCCAACCTCTAGCAAGCTTTATATCAATCTGCCTCAACTACCCTTGTGATTGTCTCTTCTTCTCATAAATATGGACAAAAGTGCTTTTGTGAGAACTTGTTGGGTGTTCACAAGTTTATTGGGGAACTCAGACTTGTTACATGCTTCATTCACAATTCTATCATTTTCTAAGAGGCCAATTGACAAAGGGGAAGCTCAAACTCAGTTACTGCAAAATCGAGGACCAAGCCGATGCTCTTCATACATTGGTATTGTTACTCAGTTGTAAAAAGAAAAAGGAAAATTTCTCAGTTCAAATTCTAAGTGAATTTGAACTACCTTGAGAGTATCCAAACAAAGTATCAAAATATGTTCCGACTCTAACAATTGAGAGGATAGACTTTCATGAAAAACCTATACATTCAAGGAGTTTATGTCAAATGTGTTTCAACATGATGATTCTACTTCCTTGCATAATATTTCTATTGATATTGGTGGTCATGTTCATCCTTAATTTGTACTAAAGGAATTATCTATGCAATATAACATAACGTGGAGAAATTAAGAGTTGAAAGTTTGATTCATGGTAATTACAAAAAACAAATATGGGTTTTTCGCCACAATATGGTTTTGTCATTGTCTAAAATATATTGACTTTTCATCCTTATATTGACTTTACACTTTATAAAATTTGGTAAAATGTTGTTTGAAGTAAGTCACATTTACTTCAAGTGATTACAAAGATTTTGTTGAGTCATTTTCAAGGTACAAAAAGTTGAGTGATTTAGTTCTTCACAATTGTGAACTACAAAAAGGAAAAGAGAAAGTCCTATGTGTATCTAGTGATAAATTTACTAATCTGACCATGGGATTTGCTTGTGACCCTATCAAAGTTCCTATATCAACTCCCAAGTTGAAATCATTTGCTTATAGGGGTGAACTTACTTCTAGCAATAACCAACTCTTGGAGCATAATTTAGAGTTCCTTGAAGAAACAACCATCGATGTTTGGTGTCGTAACCTTATTCCCAATACTATAGAGACCTTGAAGAATCTTCTGAAAAGAATTAGTAATGTGCACTCATATCCTTTCGAGTCTTGGATAGGATATGGAACTAAGTAAGTTGTTGATTCTATCCACTTCTTCATTTTCCTAATCAGAAAACTTTGATTCATCTCCGTAAATTTCTCCCACACTGCACCTAATCGTAAAAAAAAAAAAAAAACTAGATGCTAACAAAGAAACTTTGATTCCATATTTTAGAGAATTTTGATTGCCTATGATTCTACCTTTCATATTACGAAATATTTTTGCAGAAAATTCAGTGATAAAATATGCAAATTTATAGTAGCTCATTATGATTCAATGGTAACTAAAACCTATCAATGCATGTTGGTATGTGTAGTTTGAGAATAATTATAAATCAAGTTGAGAATTTAGTGTTGTGGCATACCTTTGGTACTTCGTTGATTTGATTTTGAGAATATCTCCATCTCCACCTTCATCTTCATCTTCATCTTCATCTTCACTCATATTGTTGCCATCAACCATATCCAATAAAAATTTGTGTGTATGATAAATACTAAAGCTGAAAGCTGAAAATATTATTGATTTTATTATAGGTTTGATGACATGTTTAAAAACTTTCATGTATTTGCACTTTATATAGTTACCAGGCAACTTGAAATATATGTTAAAATTGAGGCAAAGGGAGATGAATGAAAGATTTTAGGAAATTATAATTTTTGTTAGGAAATTTTTTGAAACAAATTGCAATATGGTTAAATTGAGGCAAAGGGGTATGAATGAAATATTTTAGGTAAATCATATTTTTGTTAGGACATTTTATGAAACAAAAAGACACAATGTACATTAAAATTAACATCATAACTCGATTCATCATTTTAAGTTAAGTGTTAGAAATTAGTTGTAAGATTCGTGTATGAATGAGTATGGAAGACAATAAAATAAATTTATGCATTTATATAACAAGTCATTAATTATTGATTTTTTTTTGAGTCAAAATAACAAGTCATTAATTATTGATTTTAATTATTTTTTAATTAAAAGATATGTGAAAAATATATGATTGGATTGAAGCAAAGGGATATGAATGAAATATTTTAAGTAAACTATACTTTTGGTAGGAAACGCTATAAAGAAAGGAAAGAAACAATTACATTAATTAAAAGCATTATTTTGATTTTCGAATTTTAGGATAAGAGTTACACATTAGTTTAAGATACGAAAATGAGAAAATATAGATGGTTAATTATTAAACGATTAATCTTCTCTTTTACTTTTACTTTTTAACTGCACCTAATTTTAAAAGAGACATGTAACATCTCAAAAATCTGAGACTAAAAATAATTAGACTTTAAATAATTTATTATTAACATAAGTTAGGTAAAATAAATAAATTAATAAATAAATAAAGACCTTTTATTCTATCTAAAATCGGTGTTAAAAAAATTACAACTAACCAAGTATTGAGCATGTTTTGTATAGTGTCTGGGGAGAACAAACAATTTTTTAAGATGGAGAGAACTTCGTGAAACATGGTATAATTAAGGAATAATTAAAATTTTATGTGTTGAACCCAATTTTTTTACTTTAGATAACAGTTTTACGTATAAATTATGAATGGCATTGTGTTCAATGATTACACATGAATTTCGAAGCCATCTGAATATTTCATTTGATTATAAAAATAATAATTTCCAAGCCAACGTAATCAATGTTCAATTACATGTTATGTTTTGATTTGAAAAAATGGTATATTGTCAAAATAAAATAGCAAGTTGTGGTTTTGACGGACAAATAAATAGAAACTTAATCAACGGTTGTTTCCAGTCTAAAAATGGCTTCTTCTACAGTTCTACTATGCATGATCTAACAAATAAATACAAATCATTTCAAATAACCTCTCGCCTTGTATAATGGTTTCATATTTGCTTACTTATTAATTTTTTTATTAAGAAACATCATATTTTCTATTTTACTTTCTCAAGTGCGCTAATTCTAAAAAGAGACATGCAAAATATATGTTTAGACTGTGGAAAAAGGATAAGAGTAAAAATGTTAGATAGATCATATTTATGTTAGGAAACTTTTCGAAAGGGAAGAAATAATATGCATTAATATTCACAAAGATACTTGGGATTCATCATTTTAAGTAACGAAAGTTAAAGATTAGTTATAAGATATATATGTAAATGAAATATTTTTCTTAAAATGTAGAGATATTTATTTATAATACAATCCAACAGAAATACAACCACATAAGGAGATGCCATGTACATTAGTTATACTCCTCGTAATCTCCACAAAAGACACTAGCCTATACATTAGATATAATCCTCCTCCGAAATAGACTTGCTCGATACGAGATTCTGCTCAAAAGGAGACGCCATGAAAAAGATACCAATTTAGGTAGAGCACAACTATTCCACTCACTGTCTAGAAAGTAAACATGTAATGTCGTCCACACAAGTAAAAGAAGGGTTTGCAAGCGTAATAAAGCGTATGCAAAATTTTGCGAGTATACTCCTTTTGTACAATCCTCCCAAATCAACCTATCCTTAATAGAGGTAATGTTTTTTTTTGGGTATAGTGATAATAGAGGTAATCTTTCCTAATGACACGAGAGCGAGAAGGTTCTAATATTTTTTTAAAGCAACAATTCAATAAAAAGAATAAAGAAGAGAAATACGATTAAAAATACACTTAAATACCAACTCAACACATTCATATAAAACACACATATAAATGTGAAATTCATTACATCCATATGCAGCTCATAATAATCAATAAAAATAAACACATGTTTAGAAATATACTAGTAGGATACCTGTGCACACGCACGGGTGCTATCATGTTATTTCTATGAATGAACTTAGAAATTATTAAATAGTCTGAATATTATCTCGTTAAAATAAAGACAAATTTAAAGTAGATAAAAAGGAGTTTCAAATAAAAATAGATAAGTATTAAAATCTAGAAATGTAAAAGTATAATTTAAAATAATTTTGCATTTATCCCGTGGTTTTAATATGTTAGTATAGTGTTTTTTATATATCAGTGTTGTTATTCTGTAGTTTTTTATATATCAGTGCAGCTATCCCATGTTTTATATATATCATTGCAGTTATCCCCGTATTTTTATATATCGCAGGCAAGCTTATCCCGTGTTTGTTTTTTATGTATCAGTGCAGTTATCTCATAGTTTCAATTGGTTATTTGAGTTGATTAGTAGATTATAGTAGATATATAGTAAAAGATAGATAGTAGATTATCAATAATAAATATTTATTTCGTGTTTTTTTATATATCGCTGACAATTATTTGTGCTTTTTAGGTATTAGTGACAAATATTTGTCACGTGTGTTTTAAATATTAATCATTTAAATAGCCATTAAGCCTTAATTAAAAAAATTATAATTATCAATGACAAATATTAATCTCGGTATTTTTATATATCAATGCAGCTTATCTCGTGTTTTCTTATATATCAAGATATCCCGTGTTTGTTTTTTTTTTTATGTATCAATGCAAATCTCTCATAGTTTCAATTGATTATTTGAGTTGATTAGTAGATAGTAAAAGGAATATAATAGATATCAATAAGAAATATTTATTTCGTGTTTTTTATATACCAAAGACAAATATTTGTCCTTTTTAGGTATTAGTGACAAATATTTGTCACATTTTAAATATTAATCAGCTTTAAATAGTGATTAAGCCTTAAAAAATTATAATTATCAATGGCAAATATTAATCTCGTATTTTTATATATGAATTCACTATCCCGCATTTTCTTATATATCGCTGGCAAAATTTATCCCGTTTGTTTTTTATGTATCAATGCAAATATCTCATTGTTTCAATTGATTATTTGAGTTGATTAGCGCATTATAGTAGACAAGAAAAGATAGATAGTAGATTATCGATAAGAAATATTTATTTCGTATTTTTATATATCAAGAATAATTATTTGTCCCTTTTAGGTATTAGTGACAAATACTTGAGACACGTGCTTTAAACATTAATCATTTTAAATATTCATTAAGCCTTAAAAAATTATGATTATCAATGGCAAATATTAATCTCGTGTTTTTTCATATATCACCATAGCTACCCTCGTGTTTTCTTATATCTCAAAGGTAAATATCTCGTAATTTCAATTGATTATTTTAGTTGATTAGTAGGTAGTAAATTATCAATAAGAAATATTTATTTTATATTAATTAGTAGTTTAAATAGCCATTAAGCGCTCTTGTTTTTTTTTTTACATAGTAGGTTTATAGTAGTCTTCAAAAATTATAACTTTCAACCATAGCTTATCCCGTTTTTTTTTATATATCGCTGCGCTTAGCTTGTAATTTTAATTGATTATTTTAGTTGATTAGTAGATTATGGTAAATAACGAAAAGTTAGATAGTAAATTACCAATAGGAAAAATTTGTTTAGATTAATTAGTAGTTAGTCATTAAGCCTTCTTAATTATTTAGATAGTAGGTTTATTTATAGTAGTCTTAAAAATTATAATTATCAATGACAAATATTGATCCTGTGTATTTTTATATATCACTACATTTATCCCGTGTTTTTATATATCAAAGCAGCTTATGTCGTAGTTTCAATTGATTATTTTAGTTGATTAGTATATTATAGTAGATAGTAAAATAGAGATAGTAGATTATCAATAAGAAATATTTGTTTTAAATATTAATCAAGAGTTTAAATAGTCATTAAATTTTCTTATTTTTTAGATTGTTAGTTAAAAAATAAAAGTTGAGTGATAGGAGAAAGAGAATAATTGTTTATGAGAAAATAAAAGTAAAGTAAAAAGAAAAAGGATGAAAGAGAGTGTAAGAAGAAAAAGTAAGAGTGTGAGAAATATTGAGAAATGTGAGATTGAAAGAGAGAGTGGGAAAGGAAGAGAAAATGGAATAAAAATGAAAAAAAAGTGATGATGTGTAGAAAATGAAGATGTCTATAATTGTCATTTTGTAAGTTTTGTATTTTATTAAATAGATATTAGATAGATTAGATTAGATATTAGATTAGATAGCAGCATAAAAAGTTCTATCACATTAAACTCTATATCCTATAATGAAATTTTTTCCTTACCATTTGCATAACCTAAGGGTATGTATGGGTGAAGAAAAGTTTTGGAAGGGATTCTGTCAAAAAAAAAAAGAGTTTTGGAAGGGATTAGAGCGAATGATTTATTTTTCAATTCTATATTTAGCAAGCTATACAATGTTACTAAATAAAATGAAGTGTGATTAACAATGTTATGTTACTATCTATCACGCTATTTTTTCAATTTTTAACATCTCAAATAAATAATAAACTATAGACCAAGGCCTCCAAATCCCTTCTCTCCAAAATGCTTTCAAATTCCTCCCAAACATGTCTTTAATAATAAAATAAAAGAGTTATCATCTATCTAATACTCGATCAACATATACCAAAAAGCTCATAAAAATATGCAAAAAAAGTAGCTACTAAGTACTAGAGTAGCTATTGGATAAAAGTTAAAATAGGGACATTCCAAAGAATTATATTCACAAAGCCCTATGAAGTCGGTTACCATTAGAGAACCAATACCAAGACACTCGAGAATTTTCTTCAACACTTCTAACCACCACAAGAATAATAATTCAAGTTCGCATACATTCATTCAAGAATTTTTTAAAATAAAACCCCTCCCCACACTCACAAGGGTCACAACTAGGAACCCTAAAACAAAGGGGTTTTGCTATATTTTTTCAATACAACATTAATTTGAAATAAATTGAAAGTTGGAGAAAGAATAACAAAAAAGGTTCAATACCCCACAACCCCATGATTTTGCTCTCAGCCAAAACAAGAAAAATGGAGAGGAAGATGAGAAACTTACATCAAAAAGCTATCAAAAGCTTGTCCTTATCACCACCAACAACTTTCCCTTGAAGCCTTCCTCAAAATCTCACTCTAGTCTTCCTAAATTTTCACTTATTCTTCTTGGTTTTCAAGCACCCACACTTCAAAGCTTTTGAAAATGGAAGGAATTGTGTGCTTAAAATTTTAAGGTGAAATTATAGATTTGGTTTCCTTATTTTCAAACATTTAGATGGTCCCCCTATTTTAAAACTCAGACATTTAGTTCCACTATTTTAAAAAATTCAGACATTTAGTCTAATTAAGGAGTTTTTTTTTTGATGATTTGAAGGTTTGTCCAAGAAAAAAATTGACGTGGCACTCACCACATGACATGGAACTCGATGTTGTCCCCACAAGTGGTCGCCACGCCATTTATTGATCCAGCTTAGCCTCATTTCTAAATATATCAATGAAAAATAATTAAAATAACTTAAAAGTTAGACAATTTATTAGGTTTCTTGTTTTAGAAATTTGTAATGTAATTAAACAACTTAATAAGTCTTTTATATTTTAGGCTAAATTACACCAGAGGTCGTTTAATGTATTTAATTATAACAAGTTGGTCCTTTAATGTAACATCTCTAATTTCGTTAATTTCAATTAAGAAATTAACGAGTGATTTATTACTCAAGTAGGTAGTAAATCAAGTCACGGATATGAGGTTGTCACGAAAACAAATTATAATTGCTTGAGTATATAATTTAAATGCATTATCGAGTGGAAATTAGAACACTAAGGGTATTTTAGTCGTTATACCACTCACACTAAATGAGATCCAAGACCCAAAATATCCAAACACTCTCTTATTCCTCACTTAAAGAAAGGGAAAGTAAGAAAGATAAAGAGAGAAACAGAGAAGGAACCAAGAAAAGAGAAAAGAAAGAAACAGATGAGAAAAAGAGAGGACCCGAGAGAGAGGGAAGAAACGAGGAAGAAGAAGAGGTGAAGGGATCTCCATGGATCCTCCATGCTAGTAAGTAATCTCTCCACCATTCCACTCCATTTTCAATTCTTTCCATTGGTACAAGTTTCATTGATCGATTCCTCCTCAATCTCATTTTGCCATGGGAGACCCATTCAAGCTCAAAGATGAAGATTAGAGGAGTTTTGGGTATTTGGTGGCTTGTATGTGGATATTGAAGCTAGCTTAAGGTTTGGGAAGCCTGCTTAGGGTTTTAGATGCTTGGGTTTCGATTTTGAAGATTAGGAGCGCTTTCCTCTGCTGCTTTGGTTCGTGGGAAATGTATGAGGGGAGGGTTGAGCTGCTGTTTTTTTTTTTCAATTGGGAGCCGCTTGGGGAGCTTTTGGAACGGCTCTGCTTGGAGTTCGTGAAGTTTCTGAGCTAGTTCGGTGTTTCGGATTCGAAACACTTCGGTATTTCGTGATTTTCATCACGATAGGTGAGTTTTACTCGCTTAGGATTTTTGTTTTATGTTGTGTTGATCGGTTGATTGCGCTTTCAGAATTTTTGAGTCGCGAAACCGCAAATTTGGTCTTGAACTCGCTGCTTTTAGAAAATCTGGACACAGCTTCGGTTTCTTTAGAACTGGGACTGTTCAGTTAGTCCAAAAATTATGTTTCTGATTGTTTTTGAAAATAGACTTCACGCCGGTCGCTTTTGGCACTAGTTTCGTTAAATTTGGAGTTGTGTAGCTCAAGTTATGAGTGTCTCAAGTTATGTCAAATTTCTGAAATCAAACTGTGTATAGGTTCAGTTTTTCAAGTCTTGAGTTTTCAATTGAACTCCGCTTTTAAATAATTCTTGTTTCGTTGGAAAGTAGACAAAAGTCCTTCAAATAGGCACAAGAATAACTTGATTTGACTGTGTATTGAGAGAGAACAATTAGTTACAAGTTTCACTTTTGTAACAGTAACGATTTTGCACCAGCCACATTGTTTTAGCCATAACTCTCTGAATACTTGTCATATCAGTGTGGGACTTGAACCATTGGAAAATAGACAAAATTATCTACACATTAGGCACTGGTTTGGATGGTTTTGGTTAGAAATTGAATAAGTTATGCTCATTCAAAACTGCACAGAGATGCTGTCCGTAATACATTCGGTTTAGAAGCTGTTGAACGAGTTCGGGATGAGTTCGTGAGGTTTTCAGAATCGCTTGAACTTCAAGAAGTTTCGGTTTGTGTGATTTTCATCACACGAGGTGAGTTTTACTCACGCTTAGGAATTTTAAATATTATTTTGTGTTACGCTTGAATGATTTCAAAATTCGAGTTTCGCAAATTTTCGAGTCAAAACGGTATTTTACAAAAACATTACGCTGTTTGGAAATTTAAAAGAAACCATATTATTTTGAGTGTTGAATTCTTGTGCCGATTGGGATTTATGTATGTGGTTGTAAATTGTCCGGATCAAGTTATATTGTAAGTATTTTTTGGGATGTCCATATTTCAGAGGAAACTCACTAATTTTCGTTAGAAATTTTGATACATGTTCAAAGTGGTTTTGAATTAAACGGTTAATGTTACCAATATTTCAGAAATCCTAGAGTACGTGTGGGAACCCAATGTTTTATAACTTAAATGTTGATTGGATTGATTTCATGAATTCATTGATATTATAACCTATCATAGAATGAGTTATGGTTGTATATATGTAAAGTGAATTGAACAAAATGTTCCATTTCTTAATTTATAATTGGCTCGATGATTATGTTCATCTAAACTGCCCACGCTTCACGATATATAAGAAATATCGAATTGAGGTGACGACTTCCATGCGTAGTACACTAGAGAGGAAAGTCATGCGCCCGGTCCTAGGCCCCCATGTTAAAATTAAAGCTATCCCCTTTAAGAGTTGTACACTTATTGGCTATTTTGGGGTTCACCCATGCTTCCTTGTGTTGTTGGTGATGTACTAGAATTGATAAAACTTTTAAATGTGTATATTGTGATTTTGTCACCAAGCTTCCTTAGGTTGTTGGTGACATGTCACAAGTGATTAATAAAGAGGATAGTGCATAGCCATCAAGAATTGGGCTATGAACTATAGATAAGTAATTTAAGTTGTACATAGTCATCAAGAATCTGACTATGAACTCTTATGTAATTCAAATTTGTCTGATTACACATGATTGATTGTATGTTGTAATTCTTTTTGAATTACTAATTATGGTTTTATAAATGGACCGAGTGATAGGTAAGTGGGTCACTTGTAAGACTCACCGAGATTTGTTATCTCACCCTACAAATGTTGTTGTTTTACAGAGAAACAGGGAAAGAAGATCCTTTATGGCACGAGTGGATGGCGTGTTTCGAGAAGGAAATTGAAGATGTAGTTCTTCTAGTTTTACTTATGTTTACCCTTGTTATCTTTGTATTCGATTTATAACTTGAATTTGTATTTGAGTTATGTAATCGCTTCACGTTGTCTTGTTTTGGGATATTGAACTTTTGACTATATTATGTTTACGACTTTTTGATTTGGATTCGAGAGTTTTTGGTCAAATCAATATCTCAAAACAAAAATTTTTATACTCATGTATGCCATTAGGTACACTTTAGTATTTCTACTAGATAGAAATATGAGGGTATTACATTTAAGATTGTTCTGCATAACTTAGATCCTTTAAGTTATTTAATTGTAACGATTTGAAATCAAAAATGTAAGTTATTCGGGTTTTAAAATTACAATTAAATAACTTAAAGGAACAACTTGTTACAATTTAAAATGTAAAGGACCTCTTGTGTAATGTTGCCCATATTTTATGATGCAAGATATCCTTTAAGCCCTAATCTCTTCTCACCCTCTCAAATCGAAAAGATGAAAACGATAGAAACCATATGCAACTCGTAAACGCAGAAACCTGCTTTGTGAATATCAAAATCAAGTCCAACCCTTAATCAAAATGCAGAAATTTGTTTGCCAAAACCCATAATTTCTCGTATAAACTAGATGTAGATCTCGTGATGCACACAATTGAGAAAATGTACTCCATATTGCTAGAGAGAAAATGTGATTCTGATGGATCCTAACAGCAAATCAAAACAATGAATTCAAGAGAGATGTAGACGAACCCTTGAAAGAAAAACAGAATAAAAAAGGGAAAAGAAAAAAAACAAACTAAAAAATTGAAAACAAGAGAATAACAGAGTCGAGATTTGGGGAAAACCATATTTATGGGTTTTACACAGAAACCAAATTGAGGAAATATATGAGAGGGAGAGTTGAGAGAAAGATGGGAGAGAAGAGGGAGCACTAAGAGAGAATCTCAAGGCAGAGGAGGACTGGTCTCTGGTTTATTGAAGAAGAAGATGAAGTAGAGGGTGAGAAGAGATGTTACAGTTCTAATGATTATTGTTGTTGAGGAATAAGACTAGGATTTTTGAGAGGGCGGGAAGAGATCATGGCTCTAGATTGGAATTATTTTTTAGGTGGTGCGATTAGGACTTTGATAGGATTGTTGAATTACAAAAGTTAATAAATAGGCTAACTTTTAAATTATTTTAGTGAAAAATAGTTTTTTAAGTTATTTTAATTATAGCATAAAAAATTTATTTTAATTATTAATATTAAATGGGATGCTGATTGGATCACAAAATGATGTGGCAGCCACATGTGTGCCAACAACGGGTGCCACATCATTTAATAAGGGCCACACAATTTTTTTTACAGATTTCTAAATTAAAAAAATGTAAAAATCTTTCTTTGGACAAAAGTCAATTTTTATATCCATCCAACCTTTATCCCCTCTCTTAGTTCTCATTGAATGGAAGATTTTTTGTGCCACAATAATATCATCTTGCCCATGCCTTCTAGGAATAAAGGCACATTGAGCAGGACCAACCAAATGATTGAGGGTATCTCTAAATATATAGGATATGATCTCAGAATGGTTTTGTAGGACACATTACATAGGCCAGTGGGTCAAAAATGTTTCATGGAGGTCACCATACCAATCTTGGAGAAAAGAGATCTTAGAAGTATTTAGTTTAATTCTGCTCAAGCTCCCAAATTCTTCAATCCAAACCCCGCCTCATTTTGGAGAGAAGTAGCATGGTTTCTTCTTCTATGGATGATAGTAACTCCATGAATGTAACGAGTATTTCCATCAATGAATTCAAGCCATTTGGCTCTTGACTTTTGGTAGCAAAAGATCTCCTCTTGGGCAAGGATTTCTTCATATTGTTGCCAACTTTTCTTTTGGCGTAGTAAGATGCCATGGTTCCAACCTCTAGCAAGCTTTATATCAATCTGCCTCAACTACCCTTGTGATTGTCTCTTCTTCTCGTAAATATGGACAAAAATGCTTTTGTTCCAATTTTTGAGAACTTGTTGGGTGTTCACAAGTTTATTGGGGAACTCAGACTTGTTCCATGCTTCATTCACAATTCTATCATTTTCTAAGAGGCCAATTGACAAAGGGGAAGCTCAAACTCAGTTACTGCAAAATCGAGGACCAAGCCGATGCTCTTCATACATTGGTATTGTTACTCAGTTGTAAAAAGAAAAAGGAAAATTTCTCAGTTCAAATTCTAAGTGAATTTGAACTACATTGAGAGTATCCAAACAAAGTATCAGAATATGTTCCGACTCTAACAATTGAGAGGATATACTTTCATGAAAAACCTATACATTCAAGGAGTTTATGTCAAATGTGTTTCAACATGATGATTCTACTTCCTTGCATAATATTTCTATTGATATTGGTGGTCATGTTCATCCTTAATTTGTACTAAAGGAATTATCTATGCAATATAACATAACGTGGAGAAATTAAGAGTTGAAAGTTTGATTCATGGTAATTACAAAAAACAAATATGGGTTTTTCGCCACAATATTGTTTTGTCATTGTCTAAAATATATTGACTTTACACTTTATAAAATGAGGACATACATAAAATTTCTAGACACTCTAAACCTTTCTGAATTGGTAAAATATTGTTTGAAGTAAGTCACATTTACTTCAAGTGATTACAAATATTTTGTTGAGTCATTTTCAAGGTACAAAAGTTGAGTGATTTAGTTCTTCACAATTGTGAACTACAAAAAGGAAAAGAGAAAGTTCTATGTGTATCTAGTGATAAATTTACTAATCTGACCATGTGATTTGCAAGCTTGTTTGTGACCCTATCAAAGTTCATATATCAACTCCCAAGTTGAAATCATTTTCTTATAGGGGGTGAACTTACTTCTAGCAATAACCAACTCTTGGAGCATAATTTGGAGTTCCTTGAAGAAACAACCATCGATGTTTGGTGTCGTAGCGTTATTCCCAATACTATAGAGACCTTGAAGAATTTTTTGAAAAGAATTAGAAATGTGCACTCATATCCTTTCGAGTCTTGGATAGGATATGGAACTAAGTAAGTTGCTGATTCTGTCCACTTCTTCATTTTCCTTATAGACTCTTCTCTTCATCTTTAGATCGATCCATCTCCGTAAATTTCTCCCGACACGGCACCTAATTAGAAAAAAACTTAGATGCTAACAAAGAAACTTTGATTCCATATTTTAGAGAATTTTGAATGCCTATGATTCTACCTTTCATATTAAGAAATATTTTTGCAGGAAAATTCGTATAAAATATGCAGTTTATAGTAGCTCATTATGATTCAATGGTAACTAAAAACCTATCAATGCATGTTGGTATGTGTAGTTTGAGAATAATTATAAATTAAGTTGAGAATTTAGTGTTGTGGCATACCTTTGGTACTTCGTTGATTTGATTTTGAGAATATATCCATCTCCACCTTCATCTTCATCTTCATCTTCATCTTCATCATATTGTTGCCATCAACCATATCCAATAAAAATTTGAGTGTATGATAATGATTAAAGCTGAAAGCTGAAAATATTATTGATTTTGTTATAGGTTTGATGACATGTTTAAAAACTTTCACGCATTTGGACTTTATATAGTTACCAGGCAACTTGAAATATGTTAAAATTGAGGCAAAGGGAGATGAATGAAAGATTTTAGGGAAATTATATTTTTGTTAGGAAGTTTTTTGAAACAAATTGCAATATGTTTAAGTTGAGGCAAAGGGGTATGAATGGAATATTTTAGGTAAATCATATTTTTGTTAGGACACTTTATGAAACAAAGAAAGACACATACATTAAAATTAACATCATAACTCGATTCATCATTTTAAGTTAAGTGTTAGAAATTAGTTGTAAGATTCGTGTATGAATGAGTATGGAAGACAATAAAATAAATTTATGCATTTATATAACAAGTCATTAATTATTGGATTTTTTTTGAGTCAAAAATAACAAGTCATTAATTATTGGATTTTAATTATTTTTTTAATTAAAAGATATGTGAAAAATATATGATTGGATTGAAGCAAAGGGATATGAATGAAATATTTTAAGTAAACTATACTTTTGGTAAGAAACGCTATAAAGAAAGGAAAGAAACAATTATATTAATTAAAACATTATTTTGATTTTCGGAATTTTAGGATAAGAGTTACACATTAGTTTAAGATACGAAAATGAGAAAATATAGATGGTTAATTATTAAACGTATTAATCTTCTCCTTTACTTTTACTTTTTAATCGCACCTAATTTTAAAAGAGACATGTAACATCTCAAAAATCTGAGACTAAAAATAATTAGACTTTAAAATCAAAGATATGACAATAATTTACATGATTAGAGTTGATTAGATCAATCTTTCAAAACTAATTTAGGATATGTTAAATAATTTATTATTAACATAAGTTAGGTAAAAATAAATAAATTAATAAATAAATAAAGACCTTTTATTCTATCTAAAATCGGTGTTAAAAAAATTACACAACTAACCAAGTATTGAGCATGTTTTGTATAATGTCTGGGGAGAACAAACCATTTTTTAAGATGTTTTGTATAGCAAGTTGTGGTTTTGGCGGACAAATAAATAGAAACCTAATCAACGGTTGTTTCCAAGCCTAAAAATGGCTTCTTCTACTGCTCTACTATGCATTATAACAAATAAATACAAATCATTTTCAATAACCTCCACGTTGAGCTTCTCGCTTGTATAATGGTCTCATATTTGCTTACTTATTAATTTTTTTTATTAAGAAACATCATATTTTCTATTTTACTTTCAAGTGCGCTAATTCTAAAAGAGACATGCAAAATACATGTTTAGACTGTGGAAAAAGGATAAGAGTGAAAATGTTAGATAGTCATATTGATGTTAGGAAACTTTTCGAAAGGGAAGAAATAATATGCATTAATATTCACAAGATACTTGGGATTCATCATTTTAAGTAACACGAAGTTAAGGATTAGTTATAAGATATATAAATGAAATTTTTCTTAAAATGTAGAGATATTTATTTATAATACAATCCACTAGAAATACAACCACATAAATAGGAGATGCCATGTACATTAGATATACTCCTCAGTAATCTCCACAAAAGACACTAGCCTCGTACATTAGATATAATCCTCCTCTCAAATAGACTTGCTCGATACGAGATTCTGCTCAAAAGGAGACGCCATGAAAAAGATACCAATTTAGGTAGAGCACAACTATTCCACTCGACTGGCCGAGAAAGTAAACATGTAATGTCGTCCACACAAGTAAAGGAAGGGTTTGCAGGTGTAAAAAGAGGTAATGTTTCCTAGTGACACGAGAGCATGAAGGTTCTAATATTTTCTTAAAGCAACAATTCAATAAACACTAGTGCAAAATAAGGAAAAGAAATAGACATTTAAAGTCACGCGCCGATGCTCCTCCGCTTTGATATAAGGACGCCGTGGCAAACTTGTAATAAACTAGAAAACTTTTTTAGGCGCTACTAGTTTTTAAGTCAAGCGAAAAATATGCGTGACTTCAAAAGTGGAAACGCTTTCAAAGTTGAACGCTCGTGTTTTTAAGTCAGTTTTTGCTCAAGCGTGAAATTGCTTGACTTCAAAAGTAATAAAAACGCTCATTCTCGTGTTTTTTAAGTCAAGCATAAAATATGCGTGACTTCAAAAGTGGGTTTTAAGTCAGTTTTTAAGTCAAGCGTAAAATTGCTTGACTTCAAAAGTAATAAAAACATAAAAACGCTCAACCCGAACATAAAATTGCCCGAAACGTGAAACACATCAAAACACATCGCCTCTCTCCGTTCATCGCCTCAATCGCCTTCTCGCTCTCTCTCTCTCAAGGCCTCATCGCCTCTCTCGCGCTCTCATCGCCTCTCTCGCTTTCCGTGCAAGCCCTCTTTCTCTCTCGCTCTCTCTCTCTCTCTATCTCTATCTCTATCTCTTTCTCTAGGGTTTTTATGGTGTTTACTTTTTATTGATTGTATAAATTTTAGGTGGAGGATTTAGGGTTTATGAGGGTATATGTACCAAAGATGTCAGTATTTGCTTTATATTCTTACTTTATCAAAGATGTACCAAAGATGTGTGATTTGCTTTTATATTCTTACCTGATTGGGCTTTATAATAAGTGTTTATTATTATGTAACAGCTTCGACATCCTTCGGCATTAGATATGTTTGACCAAATTATTGATGCATCGAAGGGAAAACAAATTGTGATGTTTTTAGATTATGATGGTACACTGTCTCCTATTGTTGACGCAATTCTGATCGCGCTTTTATGTCAGATTCGTAAGTTCTTTCTTCAGTTCAGACGGACTACTACTCCGGTCTTCGGTCAACAAAAGTTGATCCATTTGTCTTTTTGACTATTTTCTTGGACTTGGAATGGACATACAAATTGGCTGCAAATCCACTGTTAATTTATTATCAGATGAGAAAAACAGTGAGGAAACTTGCAAGGCGTTATCCTACTGCTATAGTAACTGGCAGATGCAAAGAAAAGGTACACTGAAGTTGGTTATTTAATTCTCTAGAGTTTGGTCTTATTTATTATATACATATATATATATGTATATGTACTTCTACTCTTTTATTATTTGCTTGTACTAATTTGATGTTGTTTGGGAAACAACAGGTATACAATTTTGTTCGTTTGGCAGAGCTATATTATGCTGGAAGTCATGGCATGGACATTAAAGGCCCAACAAGAAGCTCCAAATACAACAAAGTGAGCTAGCTACTTGGCTGTACTGTACATACAACTTATTATATATATATATATATTCTTAACTTTTTGCATTTTATATGAAAACTCATTATTTTGCATTGGTTGTGTTCTGGTGTGTGTGTAGGGTAGGAAAGCTGAAGCAGTTCTTTATCAACCAGCTAGTGAATTTCTTCCTATGATGCATGAGGAATGTCTATAATTTTATTTATTTATATTCCCATCTTTGCAAGACATGATGTTTTTGTTTGTTTTGAAAATTCTCAAAAACAAGTTTGTATAATTTTTTGGGGTACAATTTTATAGGTGTACCAACAATTGGTTGATAAGACAAAATCGACTCTGAGCTAAGGTTGAGCACAACAAGTTCTGTGTCTCTGCTCATTTTCGCTGTGTTGATGAAAAGGTAGTGCAAACTATAAAGCCATCAAGTTTCGTATATGTACCAAAGATGTCAGAGCAACTTCCTTTACATCAATACGAAACCGCTCTTCCAAGTGTTTGATAGAATTCCATGGAACCTTGTGATTGTTTGGAATGATTTTGTGAGTATCAATACTGAGTGCAATATCAATGGGCTTGAAAATGTTGCTATTAATTTGCTCAAAGACTTGAACACAATGGATATTACCCTAGTAAGTGCACTCGGTTCTTCAAATTGCATTTTCTATTTATACATATTTTTGGGTGATGAAAAACTATGAATTTCGGTCAAGTGTGAATAATGTCTCTTGGCTAATGGGTTTTTTGGATAGCAATAGATAATTTTTGGATTGCAATAGATATTTTAAGGAGACTTGATATGATAGCTAAAGGTGCATATCTTGGATTCATGCCTGTTAGTAGGAACAAGTTTCATTATAAGTTATATGTTTGCTAACCAAGTCATGAGTTCTTACCGGACTTTTGTTTGCTACAAAGGGGTCATCAATGTTCTTTTTTGTGTACTCTTTCATTGATATCACTGAGATAATAGAGCTTTTTTTATTGATGGTTCCGCATTCTTTGAAATCACATGTCTCTCAAAGTTTCTTTAGTTTTTTGTGTCTAATTACTTTTAGTTTTTTTAAATCGCTGCATATATTAAGCTAAGTCGAGACATCTTGAATGTTATGTTGCTCGTTACATGTGTTAATGACTTGTCAGTGATGTGTACATTCAAAGCCAGTAATGATTTTTCTTCTTAATGCAACCGATTATTTCATTTGTAATTGTCTCATTGTATTATAAAGCGTATGCTAGAGAGGTGAGGTGAAGGCTTGATTGAAAATTTGCAAAGTGAGTTGAAAAGAATGTGGAAGTGTTCTTTGTGGTAAACATCGTAACTATCTAAAATCGATACATGTGCTTGATTATGGCTTTGCTCTTACTTTTTGGTGTTGAAATGAGAATCAAATTATCTGATTTTGTATGATATTTAGTGAATCAAATGCTATTTCACCGTCTCTCGCACCGCCAAGAGTTTAAAGTTATATGTTGTAGTAGTCTTTCTTTTGGAAGATTTGTGATTATATTGTATGGTCATATGAACATGATTTCCATTATATGTTTCACCTGACACCATTATATGGTCTAAGCAAATTTCATTTGGTGTTAACTCCTAATGTATACATAATCTATGTCTCTTTAATTACCATTATATGTTTCACCCGATTTTGTCTTTGATCAAGTATAAATAAGATATATCTCTCTTTGATTATGTTTGATTTTGTCTTTTGATCAAGTTGATTATGCATGTTTAGCATTTCCGATTGCATTTGATAAGTCGAGGATGTTCACAAGTTAATTTTATATGGTTACAAGTTGAAAACTTTCTTTGATTTCTTTGTATGATATATCTCTCTCGTCAACGAGGTTCTTTGTCATTACTTGTTAGAGATTTGATCAAATCCAAATTAGATAGGCACCGTAGTAATCGCTTGTTATGAAATATGATATTTATTATGTCACCGCTAGATGAATGACTTGTCGCAATTGAAGTTTCTAAGGGAATATGTTGAGACTCACTTGAAGGAATGTTCTTTTTCTTACAGAGATTGCTTGGTCGTAACTTCTCGATACTATATCTTGGGATTCTAAACTTGATTACTAGTCCAGTAATGTAACCGAGTTCTTTTCTCTCGCTTTCCGCCTGCCTCTCATTCGGTATGTTCTATCATATAAGTACATAATTTAGTTATAAATACTAATTGATTTGTTCTCAATATATTAGGTATTTGCGCATAGTAAAATGGGTAAAATGAAACGACGCTTGGGTATTTGATGCGTGTTGCTTGATTTGATTATGTTAATACTCGATCGATCGATTGATTATCGGTTTTGAAATCTTTGAATGCTTCGATTGTCGAATCACTAAAAAGAAAGAGGCGCAAAGGAAGTAATAAACTGCAGGTGACCGAGAATTAAATCGGGTTACGCTTTTTTATATTGTAGGCATAATAGTAGTTTCTACCTTTGCATCCGATGTAGTTGTTCTATTAGTTATTGCTTAATTAATAGCAAAGATTAAAATTTTGGTAACAACGTATGTGTTGATGAAAAGGAAGATTATGAGAAGATTTCTTCAACAAACTATAGCCATTTAAAAAGTTGGAAATTAAAATGAAGATTGGGGGAGAAAATGAATAGTTTGGTTGTTCAGTGGTGGTTAATTATGGGAAATAAATCTTGTCTAATTGTAAATGACTTGGTTATGTTTATAAAATATGATGTAATCTCTCTTGGTGATGTTTCTTGTTTTGTTTTTGTGGCCTGAATTTACAATCATTGTGAGTTGGATCTAATTTGAAGCATGTTGAATGTTGTAGCTTATCAGGTGTAACAGCAGGTAATGAATCACCGACTCATAGATTCGATTGCTTTCCTTGAACGTGTCATGGATGATTTTACCAAGAAATATGTCGGAGGAAAAGCCGCAACCGCAACGCCGTAGTCTAAATAAAGAGTTTGGGTATTTGCATATCTTGCAATTTTATGTTGCTAATTTGCTATGATGATGTCCATTGTTGTGAAATATTTGTTCATGTTATAGATCGGGTTGAAGGAGCAGATGCAAAGATCGTGTTGATCATCCGTGAGGAGATTAGCAATCATCCTTCTTTCAAAATGAGGGGGCAAATCCAAATTTAAGTGATGTTCGATCATTTGTCTTTAATCTTATTGTTGGTTTTCTGGGTGGTATTTGGAGCTTAATAGAAGCATATAGTTGTGCTGTGAAATTCAGTGTGATGGTTGATTTTCTTATGGTTTTTGCTACATATGTATTATGGTATACCTTTGACAAGATATTAGTGAAATGAATGTTGAATTGGTAGTGATAAATTTTTTTGGAGCAAAATATAGTAATTTTGTAATTTCTATATAGAATGTTTGTTGCTAGTTTAATGAATTTGATACCTAGTGGAACCAAATATATATATATATATATATATATATATATATATATATATATATATATATATATATAGGGAATGACCAAAAGGCAAAAAAAAAAAAAAAACTTTGAAGTCAAGGTACAACTCGACTTTATAATGTAAACACATTTAAAGTCAAGCGCACAAAAAGTCTCGACTTAAGAATAACTTTAAAGTCACACTTTGGCTTTGAATTTTTAAAAGTCATTCCATATAACGATTTTATTACTTTTTGAAGCTCAAGCAATGTTGGTCCGACTTTAAATCTTTATTAATAGAAGTCACACGGGCTGACTTTAAAGCTTTCCCGACATACGGTCGCCGCTTAATAGAAGTCACGCTGCTGCTGACTTTAAAAAAAGCCAATTTGCGTGACTTTAAATCCCTTTTCTCGCACTAGTGAAAAAGAATAAAGAAGAAAAATAAGATTAAAAAATACACTTAAATACCAACTCAACACATTCATATAAAACACACATATAAACGTGAAATTCATTACATCCACATGCAGCTCATAATAATCAATAAAATAAACACATGTTTGGAAATATATAGCAGACAAAATGTTCTGCTGTTACAACTCTACCCTTTAATGAAATTTTTTTCCTTACTTTTTGCATAACCTAAGGGTATATATGGGCGAAGAGTTTTTAAGGGAGTGAGAGGGAATGCTATATTTTTCAATTCTATATTTAGTAAGCTATACAATGTTACTAAATAAAATGAAGTGTGATTAAAAATGTTGTGTTACTATCTATCACGTTACTTTTCAATTTTTAACATCTCAAATAAATATTAAACTATAGACCAAGGCCTCCAAATCCCTTCCCTCCAAAACGCTTTCAAATTCTCCCAAACACACCTTTTTAATAATAAATAAAGGAGTTATCATCTATCTAACACTCGCTCAACATATTCCAAATAGCTCATAAAAATATGCAAAAAGTAGTTACTAAGTACTAGAGTAGCTATTGATAAATGATGGTGTTATATTCACAAAGCCCTATGAGGTAGAAGTTACTATTAGAGAACCGATACAAAGACACTTCCTAGAATTGGTCACAAAGCATAGAACTCTAAATGATGGTGGTTTTCATACTCCTAAAAATATATTTTCATTAGACTAACAACAACTGCTTTCAAGAATCTCTAACTTCCAAAGTCAAAATTTCTTCAACACTTATTTTTTTTTGATTGAAAGGAAACTCATATCATTTCATTATAAATAATATTCGTATTCGAATACAGTTGGTCTAAAATCATGAATGTGAGAGCTTTAGCAAGAGAATGAGCAACCAAATTTGCTTTCCTTCTAATAAAGCTAATCTTATAGCTTGAAAATTGAGCCAAAAAGGTTTTACAACTAGAAAGAATACTCACCAACTTCATTATTGAGGATAGATTATTATTGATGACATTCACTACGGATTGACAATCCATCTCAATAATAACTAAAAAAGTGAATTTCTTTGCCTTTAAATAATGAAGATTTTGTAGGAGACCCTTCAACACTTCTAACCACAACAATAATAATAAGTACAAGTTCGCATATCTGCTCAAGACAAAATTTTAAATAAAACCCCACCCCACACTCACATAGGTTACAACTAGGACCCCAAAACAAAGGGGTTTTGCTCTATTTCTTCATTACAACATTATTTTGAAATAAATTCAAAGTTGGAGAAAGAATAGCATAAAGAAAATGGAGAGGAAGATGAGAAACTTACAACTTTCCCCTTGAAGCCTTCCTCAAAATCTCACTCTCTAGTCTTCCTTAATTTTTACTTATTCTTCTAAGCACCCACACTTCAAAGCTTTTGAAAATGGAAGGAATTGTGTGCTTAAAATTTTAAGGTGAAATTATAGATTTGGTTTCTTATTTTCAAACATTTAGATATTTGTCCTCTATTTTAAAACTGACATTTAGTTCTCGTTATTTTAAAAATTCATATTTAGTTCCAAGGAGTTTTTTTTGATGATTTGAAGGTCTCGGCCCAAGAAAAATTGACGTCGGCCCTCATCACATGACGTGGAACTTGATGTTGTCCTCACAAGTGGTCGCCACATCATTTATTGATCTAGTTAGCATCGCCTAAATATATCAATGAAAAAAATAATTATAATAACTTAAAAGTTAGATAATTTATTAGGTTTCTCGCTTTAAAAATTTGTAATGTAATTAACTAAATAATAATATAATTATTTTAATTAACTATAATATTTTTCACGAATAATATTATTTTCACATCCCCGTAGATATATCCCACACACGTAAATCTCAGCTTTAATTTTCATTGAATTCTCCGAAGTTCTTCAAAATTAAGTGACTGTAAAATTTACATTGTAGATTAATAAACACAATAAATTTTTTGTTTCCTAAACTTTCAAAGAAAATTCACTCAACACTTAAAAACATCATATCAACTACGATAATAGATGAATTGTATTGTGGCAATTAATGTTGAGGACTTGTTTCAATATGTTTAATCATGTGGTAAGGTTGGATTTGAATTGGATTTCTCAATTAAATTTTTACTTTTCTCTCCTTTTGAATATCACTTCCATTCCCAATTCAAAGGTAATCATTTACCACCCATTTAGAATAAAGATATGAATTTTGTGAATAAAAATCTTTTGGCACGCTATCACACTTTTGTGTGAAGAATTGGGGTTTAACATGACATATTGCACATACATATGGAATTGAGTTATATGAATGAGTTTTCTACTATCCTTGGAAAGTTGGGAATAAAAGATATACAAAACAATTTGATATGATATTCAAAAGAGAGGATCTCTATTTAGCCTTAAAATCTTGTAGGGATTGGATTCTCTGCAGAGAGATCTTCAATAAAAAGATCCTCCAGAGAATATGTTAGAAGACTTCTTTCACTTTCCCTTAAATCATAGATTTTTTAGGTAATTGTTCGAGGTACTATTTCAAACAAATAAACTAACTCAAGTGATATTAGTCTCAAAGTAAATTAATTTATATTTGAAGTTTTTGAATGTGTATTTTTATGTGACTCAAACCATATTTAGGACTAAATTGAATGAAAAATACTCATCAACACTAGTGAAAAACAGATTTAAAGCCTGGATATTTTCGACTTTCAAAGTCGATGTGTGCATCCGATTTCCCGATCAAGGCGACTTAGAAAGTAGATACGACTTAAAGCCTGGGGGTGGGGATCCGACTTAAATGTCTGCTTAAGACTGATTAAAACAGAGATATCCGATTTTAATTTTCTTCTATGTCAGCGCTCGGGTTCAGCACATTAATAATTG